>VZRU01002878.1:6501-26604 GCA_013398155.1 Pedionomus torquatus | reverse complement strand
ATAATCATTAAAATTATTTAAATAATTTATAATTAGATTTAGCAATGCCTTGACTGAAAAAGAATTTCAGACTATTGCCTTAGATCTGAAACAAGTATCATTACTTTCTCAAAATACTAAGAATGCAATAGAAGACTGAGCAGAACTTGATTTGCAGTGATAAATTGCTTTCTTGTTTTTCTTCTAGGAAATGACAGGTTTTTTATGGAATTTAAGGAAAAGTAAGAAACAAGATGACATACTAGTGGTCATATTCTCTTAGTTCTGAAAAGTATTTAAAAAACATCACGCACATACTAAAATACACACAAACCCAGTGATGGCTGAAACAAATCTTAGGAAAGGATGCAGAGTGTAACTTGGGCAAGGGCCAAGAAAGCAAAACTTGGTTTTCTTTTTACTTTGTGGCCAAGTGAACAACTTATTGTGCATCAAATCAATGCACATTGATTTTAAAAGATCTGAGCATGGCATAACCCATTCAGTAAGTACCACTGACTGGTAACACCTTTATGCTCATTTCTATAAAGATCCTACTGAAGTGTTCATCACAACTTTAATTATCCTGTTCTGTGCCCTACAGTAAATAGTCACCATGTTCCTTCCTCAGAGACTAAATTGATTATAGGAGAATTACCATAGATTTACAGTTTTAGCTGGAAAATGCTTCTCTCTTCACCAAAAAGAGAGAGAATTATTCCTATAGCAAACTTTTCCCCCTTCTTCCCTCCTTTCTTTCTCAGGCAAAGACTTTCTGTATTATATATGTGAGGAGATTCAATTTGCCTGAATTATATGAGAACAAATACCTTCTCAGATATATTTTATGTGCAGGTCATACATGCACATTTTAGTGACATACATGTCCAGAGGCTATAAAATTATTTAATGATAATAATAAACCATGTGTTATGTATAGCATATGCGTAAGTAATCATAAAATTGTGTTCCTCTGTCCAAAAATTTCCAATCTGTTTGCAAGAATTATGTTCTAAATCCTAACTGAAAAAAATTGCAAATAGGACTTTTTTTCTGTTGTTGGAGGTTTTTTGTGTGCATGTTTGGATTATTTTTTTTTTTTTTTAATTGCTTTCCTTTTGAACCATCATTCAACATCTCTGACATCACTGAGAAGATTTTTGCCTCAGCCTCAACCAATGAACTACACCGTCTGCCAATGTACATTTATAAAGAGTCAGTAGAGAAAATTATATCAATTCCTTAGATATCCCTGCTAGGATTGTCTTAATAAAAAACTATCTACTTATTGATATCTTCTCTTCAATAATCATATTTTAATATCAATTTATGATATACCTCATCAAGCTGCTGCTTCATTTTTTACTGCATAATTTTGACAGAACCATTTGGAAAATCAATGCCTCAGAGATGTGTTTGGATTTACTTCTGAATCCAATTACAGTGTTTATCATAAAAAGCATCAAAGTGAAATTTATTGATGGTCCTTGTTTAGTGAGCTGTTAACTCTAAATATAAATATTTTAATGGCATGATTTCTCACCATAACAAAACAGGAACAAGAAACAAATTCTGTGATCGGGCACAAGCAGACACTTATTTTCAGATACAAAGACTTTAGAAGCACTATACTATAAAGGTGTCTGTTCTTACCTGACAACATTTCCAGACAGAAGAACAAACCTTAAAAATGTTATTTTTATTATTACTTTTACTGATTTTGTCTAAATAAAAGACATCAAGTATATGCCATTATTTACCCCACTGAAAAATTACTATTTCATAGGCTGACGAGCTCTTGAAGAAATATAATTTGCCTGTCCAAAATCCCAGATGAGACCAATATGTTTCTGCATTAGACAGCCATCAACCTAACTGCTATTGCAAATTGAAATGACTTATAAAAATCAGTCATTTTGTACATGAAGAAATTGGGCTACTGAATTTGTTTTCATATACCTCTGAGTCTTCTCAGCAGTCTGTTAAGCTTGCATAAATGGGCGTTAGAATAACCTGAGACTTTAGAGAGTAGGAACAAACATGAGAAAAAAAATAAAATCAAATGCAAAACTTAAATTACAGGATAACTTTTCATCTTTTAGCATCTATATGAGATAACTTTGGGGATGAGTCCAATACTTGGGAATTTTTGGTAGGTTGTTTCTGGTTTTTAAAAATATTTTTAATTTCAATAGTCTGTAAAGAACTCTGGGCACCAGTTATATCATCAGTTCCAAGGAAAATTTAGAATGTATAAATTTATTTTAAAAACCCCCAAACCAATAAAATCTTATTTTTTGTGTTGTTCGTATTACTTTGTTAACAAAATTGGTTTGATATGTTACTGTTGTCAACTGAATAGAGTTTAATAAATCCTTTGATGACTAGATGTCCTGTCCTATCCCCAGGATCTAGAAGGGACACGTACTCCATCCCTTGTGAGCCATGCCTGGGGGAAGCCAGAGCCAGCCAGGGAAGGTGGGGATGGGAACGGGAAGTAGAGTGGGGGAGCAGTTGGGGAGGTCCCAGGTGTGTTCAGGGAGCGCTGGTATCATAATCCTGTTTACATATTCCTCTATCTGTGTTACTGGTATTCTTTTCTGGCTCCCTTTGTTCTTTGTTAAACTGCTTTTTTCCCAACACATGAGTTTTGCCTTTTTCTTCTGATTCTCACCTCATGGCCTTGGCGGGGGGAGGGTGTGTGGAGCTGAGAGAGTGCTGCTGCCACATGGTTCTGTGTTGCTGCCTGAGGCTAAACCTAGATTGTTTCGTAGTTCTACTCCAGCATATCTTCATTTCAAGGTCATGGTTTTTATATTTAATTTTCAATAATTTTGTTAGCTTATTTTTAGTTCTGACTTTGTTCTTCTGGTTCTCAACTGCTGTATTTATTATTTTGGATCTCTGTTGAAGATTCCTAGTACTTCTAGATTCTTTACATGAAGATGGGAAATAAATTTCTGCTCCAAAATCCTTTCAAACTGCCTGAAAATCCATCCTGAATCCTTGAGGTGAAAACTATCCAGTCTCAACAGTCTTTGTCTGAAATTTTACTTTTCTTATCTTGAATGGCTGTGATTTATGTATTTCTCATGTCTCCTTCCAACAACTTAGCAGTTTTCTCAGGAATCTAAGATAAGGTTGCACAGCTGTCACCTATCAAAACCAGGCCTTGTATGTAACACTACCACTGAACCGCTGGGAGGAAGGTTATGTACAGGTTGCATGGATAGTTGTTTATTTAACAAGGTCAGAGACCATCCCAAGGCACTGGAAGACAGCCAACTGTGTTATTAAATTGTTGCCACACTTCTTGGCACAGTTTGGTCAGGGCCAACTAGTACTCCCCAGGCAGTTCCTGGGCATGCTTTAAAGTGGTTAGTCTTGCACAGGAACTATTAACACCAGGTAGTTTTGATGTGGCTTCCCAGTATTGGAGTGTGAGACAGTTTAATAACACAGGCTCCAACACCAGAGAGTAAATACAGGCATGTGTAGTTTATTAGTACTGATTTAGCTTATCATTCCATCAATCTGGTGTCAGCAACAGTGTCAAAGAGGAAAGGGGCATACAATCTAAATCAGAATAAATACAGTATCCTTCATTTCAGCTATAGTGCAATATTATAGCGAGACACTTTGGGGAGACTGGAATAGTGAGAATATTTTGTTGTTAAAAGTCACCAATCTCACTACAACTCTATAGCAAATTGCACAAAGCTGTGAGGAAAAATCAGTTTGTCAAATAAGGACAAATTTATTTTAAACCATATACAACTATTTTTTCCCTGAACAGCATGCACAAACACACATGCACGCACACATGAAACTGAGTATTTTCTGGTGAAGGTTGCTAACACAGCCCTCCCAAAATAACTTCAAAGAATTAACATAATGAATGTGTAAATTAAAGCAGAAATGTGTTTCATTTTCATTACCTTCCTTACAAGCTGAAAGCAGCTTGGCTTATTTGCTTTGAGCGTTCAAAATCTTAATCTTTTGTAGTTTCAAACTAGGCAAAAGAATTTGCAGGACAGACAGTATAGGTTGTGTTTGCTTTTAAAACAATGACAGAGGTGCTGAAAAATAGGCCAACAAATGGAATACTGGTTGCATCCTTAATTAGCTCCATTCTTTGAAGTTTTGCAGACTCGTTTCATAATCTGTAGAAACATGGAACATTTATGTTCTTCCATAGGTTTGGTTAGCATCGACAGAAAGTGAAATTGGAACATTCCTCTCAAATTGAAATGTATTTTACTCTTCCCTCCCTGAGGATTCTGCATACTTTATCTACAGAAAAAATAATTTCATGTTTCCTTTCCTTGTACAAGTTTTTCTCCATTACTGGGGAAAAACTAACGACAAGGGATGAAATATTGTTTTCAACATATTAATGAACCTTGTCCTTGTTCTGGATGTACCAGTGGCTTCCCAAAATGTACACTTTCCTTTATACACATGCTTCTTTTCTCTCAAGGTAAAGAAGCAGCTATGGAAGAATATTCACACACCCAGTGTAAACATTGGATAAAAACTTTTGAGTTGATAAGCCCTAGACAGTCAAGTGAAGAAACCTGTTTTACTCCAATATGCATTACTTCATTTTTCCTCATTCTGAAGGAAAATGTTATCCCTTCTAAAGTCTTATAGCTTCCACAGAAGCACCTTGTCTTCCTATTTTTCTGTGTTTGCGGCATTACATACTTCCAAGTAAGTAATCTATTGCAGTGTTAACATTGCAAGACTTTTGTTTTGTTTTTTTTTTAAAAAAAAAGAAAAGGAAATGGAAATGGAAAAGGAAAAGGAAAAGGAAAAGGAAAAGGAAAAGGAAAAGGAAAAGGAAAAGGAAAAGGAAAAGGAAAGGGAAAGAAGAAAAAAATGAGAAAGAAAGAAAGAAAAGGGAACTTCATTTTATAACTTTTCAGTTTTCTCAAAGGATAACCAGATAATGTATATACCAATGTAGCTTACAGAGATGGGAACAGAACTAAATTAAAGCCAAATAGTAGAAACTCCATATGCCACAGATTGTTGAACACCTGTTATTTTCTAACGCCTTGGAATCTAATAGCAGGGCAATGTTAAAGTTGTGGTGGGGGAGCTGGTAATGTATTTTAATTTAAAGACAACAGACAATTAAACTCATAAAATATATTCCATAAACATTTTGTTTGTAAGGGTAGAAATGGGCACAACGTGCTACTAGGAAACAAAAGAGCAGAAATGTTGAAGTTGCACAGGTCTATGATGGTGGTTGTTTGTTATTGTTGTTGTTATTCTTGTTATTGTTGTTTTATGCATTTCCTCATTTTGATTCCAGGCAGTTTTTTCCACTTTATTGTCTTTATTGGGCTTTTGTATATAGGTATATTGTATACCAATCAATGGTCTCCCTAGCTATCTAGCCCTAAAAGAAAGCCATATTCTCTCACTCCATCTGCCTCAGCCTCTCTCAGGTAATAGATGAGAGAGATGATGAGCACTCTGCTTGTCTCCCTCAGGTGCTGTGACTCACCCTCCTGGAAGCAGGTTTTGTTTGAGGGATCCTGGCTGCTAGTTCATTCCTCTCTCCTCCTGTCTCCTACACCAATGAACAGCCAAAAGCAGACCATAGGACCATAACTGCCAGCCATCTGCTTTCTCTGCAGAACAGAGTAAGTATGAAAAAATTAGAAATGCTTCATTCTGATTGTGACTTGGTTTATTAGAAGTGCTACATTCTGATTATGCACAATAAAAGGTGAGCAAGGGGAGACAGAGAACAAGAGATAATTATTATTCGTCATTACAGTTTTCCAACCATAAAGGAATCAGAAAATAGAAAGAAAAATTGGGTAATCTAAGCAAATTCACTAGGTGTTTTGCAAATGCATACTCTGTCTGCTGCTCTGATCACTGCTATGTTATCAGCATTATTTTACACACATGCACATGCGTTTTTTAAAAGGTACTAAAGGTACCATTGGAAGGCATCAGCAGAGGATTGTATTTCATTGTCATGGACACATCACATCCAGAAAGTTTTGAAAAATAATGAACAATGGAGAAACACATTAGAAAGTTAACATTTTGTTTACAAAATGGAATACAACCCTGACTAAGGGTTGGCTAACCTTCATGAAGGGCAATGCATGCCTTTTGGTTGATACCTCAGCCTTAGCTGAGGTCAAAAAAAGGGTCAAACAAGGCAGAATTTCAGGGGTGAATTCAGTATTATGGAAGGAGTTTGACTCAGATGTATTAAAAATTAATTTAAAGGTAAACTTCAAGTATATTTTCTAAAAAATGCAGTAACTGTAGATATGCTTTCAAATTTTAAAGTTTTCTCAGAGGAAGAAAGTTAGGATGAACTTTTTTTTTTTTTTGAGAAATATGTGGAGGTGACTGTTGAAAACGGAATGAGAAGTATCTTCAATAATTTCAATACCATGCTATGTACGCTTCTATTTTATGCACAGAAAATAAAATAAAAAAACCCTCTTTCAAGTAATACTGGAAGATGTTTGTGTTTTCAGTAGAAAAAATTTTACATTCTAAAAGTGAGGATTGACCCAAAGGAACATGTAAGCAGGTATTTACAATGATTTTAACTCACTGATCAATGTCTTGAAGTGTTATAGAAGTATTTCATGCAACAGTTTACTTTGTTTTGTCTCCCACCAGTTATCCCACCATATAGCAAACTTCATAGTTACCAATAATGCATAAGGTATTTGGAAGCTGGGGTAGAAAAAGCTAGAGGTGAGCTTAAATTTTCTAGTAGGAAATGTTAAAGTGGTGCTTGCTAACTAATGAAAAAAGTGAGAATCTGTGAGAGCAACCACTCTGCAGACACCAGGGTCAATGAAGAAGCAAAGGGAGGAGGTGCTCCAGGTGCCACAGCAGAGATTCCCCTGCAGCCCATGTGAAGACCACGGTGAGACAGGCTGTCCACCTGCAACCCATGGAAATTAATGACAGAGCAGATATCCACCGGCAGCCCATGGAGGGTGGATTCTGAATCAGGGATTGCTTCTCTTAGGAGGCTGGTGCACTGTGTTTGGCCAAGAACTTGTTACATCAATTTCTTCACAAAAATCCCCAGTAGCGGTTTTTCTACTTTATTCATTGTACCACACACAGGAACTACTTTTAAAAATTCAGGTAGATCATGTGTATAGTTGTATAATAAAAAGAAAAAAAAAAGTTATTCAAAGAGATACATGGTTACTTATTTTTTCCTTTAGATCACTCTTGTCATCTATAGGCAGTTCTATTTCTGAAGGCAAGAGAGTTACCATGCAGGAGCCCACAGATACCTAAAGGAGGTTGTGAGCCCATGGTGGAGTGGACTTCTGGCGGGACCTATGCTAGAGGTCCATGGAGAGAGAAGCCTATACAGGAGCAGGTTTGCTCATGATAGGACTTGTGACCCTGTGGGGGACCCATACTGGAGGAATCTGTTCCTGCTGGACTGTACCTGATGGAAAGGATCCGTGCTGGAGCAGTTAATGAAGAACTTCAGCCCATGGGAAGGACTCACATTGCAAAAGTTTGGAAAACTGTCTCTTATGGGAGGGACCCCATGCTGTAATAGGGGAAGAGTGTGAGGAGCCCTCCTGATGAGGAGGAAGGATTGGCAGACGTGATGAACTGACCACAACCCCCATTTTCTGTCTCCATGCTCTGCTTGGAGAGAGGAGGTAGAGTATTCACAAGTGAAGTTAAGCCTATGAAGAAAGGAGGGTTGAGAGGAAGGTGTTCTAAGATTTGGTTTTATTTCTCATTATCCTACTCTAATTTGATTTGGCAATAAATTAAATTAATTTTTCCCCAAGTCAAGTCTATTTTCCCTGTGATTATAATTGCTGAGTGTTCTTATCTGACCCACAAGCCCTTTGTTATATTTTGTCTCCCATGTGGGCTGAGGAGGAAAGTGATAGACTGGCTTTGGTGGGCACATGGTGCCCAGCCATGGCCAGTGCACTTCACTTCAGTACATTAAGGTATTTATTAACTATCATCTTTTTTTGCTGACATTGCTTCCAAAACAGAGAAGTATTAAATACTTCTATTATTATACTTCTATATTATTAAAAATAATATATAAAAAGGTGAAATATCTGTAAAAGCTGTAAATATTATTATAGGATAATTTGTCACATATCCTAAAACTCCTAACAAAAATCAAATTTTGGCAGAAGTGTAAGAAAGGAAAAAAATCCACAAAATCCTTCAGAAAATAAAATGTATTAGAAAGTAAAATAAACTGTGGTCAAAACGCCTTCAATGAAAAAAAAGTTTAAAAACATGTTTATTTGTAAATTTTTTAAAAATAGAATATCTAATTATTTTGGTTACTCTGAAGAAAATCAGTCACTTAAAAATTTGCTTCAGGTTTAGCTATGCAACACAAATCTTTCTGTCAACAATTCCCCTTCCTCCAGTCCTTACCATGTAGGACAAAACACATGTTTGATCTTAAAAGTAAATTTGACATTTATTTCAACAAAGAATCTGGAATATTTCTCTTTTTTTTATCTAAAATTGTTTTTGTTTGTATTACCCTCTGTCTCCAGATCCCCTCACAGGAAAAACTGATAATCACTCTGCTGATTAGAACAGGATGTTGCTGGATGAGCATTTAACTCTGAAATTCTTCCCAATATACCATTGGGATAAAAGTGCTGATCTGCACCTTTAGCCTCTGGAGGGGCAATGTCCCAGTAATAGCTTATTAGTCTAAGTGGGAGTCCCTCCTTGAGATAATTATAATAATACGAGACAAAATATCAGAATATTGTGTCTCTCATTAGCAGGAAGATAGTTGAATTGCTTTTTCCAATTTCTAGTTTCATTGATTATACAAAGACGAAAACTAGAATGTTTATAAAAATATAATACTCTGGAGCAAAACAACATTTTTTGCAGATTGGTTATCACATTGTGTATCAGTACTTGAAATATGAGGGATTTTATCTTACATTCTTTTGAGGAAATTCTGAAAGTTTATTTATCTGATTTTGTTAAAAATGACAAGAAGAACACATAAAACACTACAGTGGAATGACTGAACATGTTTCCTTGTTTTTATTATCATGCTTAGGAAGTAAGTATTAGCAATATATAACTAAACTAAATTTATACTATCCCACATTTCAAAACTTTCATTTCTCTTCATTGCAAGTAATGCTTTTGTTCACTATAAATAATTTGTCAAACATTTTAGGTTAATCAGTTTTAAATGATTTGTAATATGCAATGATTTTACCCATGTGCCTAGGTACGTACTCACACATACAAACCATTCATATTTCAAAATATTGTTGTAGTAATGGACAAACAAGAGAATAAATCAGAAAAAAATATTGCAATAGTATGACAGTGTAACAAGTTAAGAGTTTCCACAGCAATACACTCATCATTAAAGGTACAACCCTGAGAAAACTGCATCTTGCAAAGAATGTATATATATGTTGAAATGAAACAGTTTACGATGAATGCATCAAATATTTATTTTACTCATGGTTTGTTAATTCATAAAGCTTAACATCATAAGAAATTATTAAATAATCCAGTTTGGCTAATATATCATAAGTCATTACATTAAGCTTTACTAATTCTACATCAAAATTATTTTTCTTTCCTCTGAAGTATATTTTCTAGAACAGTAGCTTGTGTCTTCATTTGTCCAGTTTAAGCCTTCAGTCATCTTGTTTCCTTCATTCTAACAGAATATTGCTTGTCCTTTTATTCTTCATTGCTTTCACTGCTTAACAAAGCGTTAGATGAAAATTCAGTGTCTCTGTTCAAATTGTACATCTATGAACAACATCAGGGTATGAATCTGACCACTGGTGCATGGTTGTGCATTCTGTTCCTGTCATCATAATCTCTGGAAGGCTTTCAACTGAAGACAACTAATAATCTGATGTAATGTCTAAGGATAGACCAAGGAGCAAAGTCATCAACAAGGGCCAATTCAAATGCCAAGTTTGTATACAACCATCCTGTTCCAGAAGGGGAATATAATTGTATGGGTCATGCCATGCCAAGTGACAAGTTATCAATAACCTCCTATGCAATAAAGTATATTTCTCTGGGTGTAAAGTCAATTTGTAAAAATAATGAAGAAAGATTGGGTTAAAAGCTGTTAGGAAAGTGAATTTCAAACTTTTTTATCAAAATTAAAGAATAATGTTTTTCACTTGAACTACACAGCATGTAATGATTTATTGTATGGTTAATTTATCCTGTATTAGAGTTATGATTTTCAAGGATATTTGAAATATACGATGAAAGTGTTGCTGATGGCCAGGCAGGACACCACATTTTAGAAGTCAAGACAGCAATCTTAAATAGTTGAGAGAGATTGCTTTTGACTGCATGTATAATGCGATTATTATTATAAAAGGACTTCCAGATGTAGCATACAGGAGGATTATATACAAATGCAGGATAGCNAAAAAAAAAAAAAAAAAAAAAGAAAATTAATATTTAGGCATAACTACATGAATGTAGTTTCTGCCAAAGAGTAAAAGGATATATTTTCAGCCACATTAATGTGACCTCCAAAGACAAGAGTAAATCTAAAGAAATTTCTACATCCACTGAATGTTGTCATAGACACCAGGACTGACTACTGAAAATTAAAAAGCGAAGGAGTAGAACTTCATGAAAATTCCAGAGCTTTCATCTTTCATTGTGTTCCTAGAAGTATAAAATTGAAATTAGAAATAATTGCATAACATGCATCAATAATGTATCAAGGTTAAACAGAAAGACATAAATTAAAGGTTTTCTATCTGTTTGAAACTTGTTTCTGCACTGCAAGCCTGTGTCTGAAACTATGCAGTAAATCTTCATTAACCACACAGTGATACTACATAAAAACACATGGGAAAGCTGAAGCAGTGAAAACACATAAACTGAAGGTTATTGAGTTTCAAAGACTGAAAGATATGGCACAGCTTAGTGGGTTTTTTTTTCTTGTATATGGCTGATGATAGAAATCAAAGTTTCATTCTGCTTCATCTACCAACTGTGTGTTGGCAGTAAGAAGACCATGAGTAGTTGCCTCCAAGAATTTTCCATTGCAGAAGGAACATCCTCAATTTTTAAGTCATTAGAAGTGAGTCTCTAATGGGGGATAGGAGAAGGAAAATACTTTGCTCTGCTTTCATAAAGACAAAAGTAATCTCTTCTACTTCTTTCTGAAACTATGCAGGATATTGGGATAAACGCTAACACTGTAGAGAAAAGTCTCAGTAACCCTGAAAATGCTTTCACCCACCCCGTGTTTTGGTATTAACAAATTACTGGGAATGAGGTAACTCATCTGAATCGTAAAACCATAGAGAGGTTTGGTTTGGAAGGGAGCTTTGTAGACTGTCTAGTTTCAACTCCCCTGCCATGAACAAGAACATCTACTTAGATTAGTTTGATCAAAGTCCCATTCAATCTGACCTTGAACATTTTGAATGATGGAGTATCCACAATTTCTCTGGGCAACTCATTTCAGAGTCTGACCATCCTCATCATAAAAAATTTCTTACTTATATCTAATCTAAATCTACCTTCTTTTAGTTTAAAACTGTTCCGCTTTGTCCTATCACTGCAGATTTTGATAATCTTTCTTATAAGCCCCATTTAAGTATTGATATGCCTCACTAAGGTCTTCAATGAATTCTCCAAAAAGTGGAGTATCATCCCGGGTGCTTGATGTTGCTTCCTACTTGCAAGGTAACTTACATCGACTGTTTTGACTGTAAAACAAACTGATTCGCCTTCTTGATATGGCTTTTTCCTTAAAAAAAAAATAGGAAAATGTCCTTAATTTGTCCTTATTTTTATTAAAATCTTGAGCTCATATTAAACAAATAGGTAAGTAAAAATTTCTCAAAGAATCCCCTAAATATGTAGCCCTACGCATAGCTAAATAGATTCAAGAAAAAGATATTCACAAGTATAAATCTCATTACAAGTATCAAAATATGCAAAAAAATCCACAAAGAAATACATGAGAGAGAAAAAAATGTGCTCATTGAAGGAAAAAGGCATTTTGGTTATGATTACAATTTTTTCACATCTTTACACATCTAAAACATAAATTCAATGGAAGTTGTCAGGGTTCACAAAAGGGCAATTGTATATCCTTTTAGGAGAATTTCAACTCCTTCATGTTAAACTGGGGATGGGTGATAGACCTAAATTTAAAGTGTGAAGACTTGCATGACCATATGACCCTTTATTCTCCAAAAATTTTAAATGTCCTTCTAAAATAAAACTTTTTTTTATATAATTTCAGCAAAGAACACCCTCCCTGAGAGACCTATTGACAAAGAGACAACATAGATGACATTTCAATGAGAATAGCTGACAGGTTTGAAGCGTAAATGACACCTGAAGTAACCACAAAAAATGTAGACACCGATTGCAAAAATTATTTTTCTTCAATTTGAGTCTATGACACCTTAAAATGTCCAGATTTCCTCGTATCAAATATGTTAACATGATTGTCAGGAAGAGAAATAGATGTATAGATTCTTTGAATAAAAAAATTAGACTGAAAATAAATGTAATTAATTGTAAATACACATGTTGACATTTATGCTTACATGTATACATACATATATACATATATGTAAAAATAAATATTTAATTTTTCAGAAATCTCTTTGATAATGTCCCTAATTAGTAGCTATTAGAATGTAGTAGTTTTCCATTAAGATCTAAAAATATTTTGGTGAATTTTTTACTGAACTCTAAAATTATAACAACTCCTACCATTTCTGAACTATCCAGCTTATAAGTAACAAACTTATTTGAAATAAAAATGTGTATGTATATCTATCTATCTATCTATCTATCTATCTATCTATCTATCTATCTATCTATCTATCTATCTAATACAAGATGTAAATAAAAAAATGAGGGTTTTTTTAAAAAGCATTTTTCAAAAGGAAGTTTCCCCTTGCATGTAGTTTGCTAACAAATTTCCTAAAAGATAATTATGGGCACACATGCTGTTATAACTATATAATCAGCTTTTTATGATTTGTTCTCATAAAATTGGAAAGAAAATATATCACAGATTGTTGAAAATTTCTTACCTTCTTTTCTTTCTTTTACATATTTCTTTGGTTAAAAGTTAGGCCAATAAGTCAATCTCTTAACATTTTACACCATGCTTTTAAATGTTAAACATTCTTTGGAATGTTTCCTTCTATTAAATTTTAAAAAGTATTTGCACAATGGTTCAATTTCTTCCTTAAGAAAAACAGCACTCAATATTGAGGCTTGATATGGTTAGGATATATAAATCAAATATATATGCTTCTGAAGTTTATTACAATGATCAAGGAGAGCAGAACATGAACAATGACACTGTCTGAAGTTGTCTATTTCCAGCTCTGTGAATTGTAATGGTTTGAAAATTATTATTGGGTTATATTTTGGACAAACTCTTTCAGATCCAAATTTAACAGTGTCTTCATAAATTCTTTGGATTACCAAGAGAGCTAGGAAATTGAATTTTTAATACTGTGAAAAAGTAGTTTTAATGCATCCAGTTAGACAATGTTTTATTTTAAATCATATATCTGAGCAAGCCTAGTACATCACTATAGCTACAAATGACCTCTCTTTAAAAACTGAAACCTAATTCAATCTGCAAATACAGTACTTAATTTCCTTTCCTATAATTTTAGAACTAACTCAAGACCTTTTGAGGGAATACAGTGTTATTTGACTACTGCCTTAAATGCTGAATGAACATTATGAAATAGTTGATGCTACTCTTATGAAATTAATGCAATTACCTTTCAGCAAAATCTGCCCATCAAAAGAAAAAAAAACCTATATTCTGAAGAAAAGTAAAATTTTCAGCTTCCTGAGTGATACATATTAGCATTTTGTCCTCAAATTATTTTTATTTTTTTTTTTATAGTACTCAATTAGCTGGTGGATGTAATCCAAAAACTAGTTTCAAAAAGCAAGTTGCAATGGATGGATAACAAAGGAGAATGGAGCATGCTTGTACTCAAAAATCTAAAGAGGCAGGAAAGCAGCACTTACTTGATTTTGTATGAAAAGATGACCTTGTTTAATGATCTTGCTTAATGGCCTTGCTTGTTCCCATCCACCTATTGTTTTTTTCTTGTATGTGAAAGAGAGGAATAAGAGATGACAGACACCATTTCATGGAGAGATGAGTATCATCTTTATTCTTCCTTGTAGTCTTAATACTTTGCCATTTCTATATTTTTTTCATATCATTTGTATACTTACCAATGTCTTTCTCCTGTCTTCCTCCTGTCTTCCTCCTCCATGTGGGATCTTGGTGACAGAATATGAGACAGAATAGACAGTAAGGTGAAATACGGGATCTTGGTAATCAAAACTGTACAAGACAGAATAGATAGTAAGGTAAAATATCAGTCAAAAGAATCAACATTTTACTGCAAATTTATTTTAAATGGAAATACATTACCACTAAAACAATGTTGGTTTTGGCTATAAAGTTAAAAGCAGAACATCAAAAAATCTAAAACATTTTCAATCCTGAGGGAAGAGAATATTCTTTTTCAATAAATAAGAGTACAGCAGTTTGAAAAATTTGTTAATAAAAATCACTGAAAGTCTGATTTCCCATATCCAGCAGCTTCCCCCTCTCCCCTCTCTTCCTGCCCCCAGCCCCCTTGTCCCCCTTCAGAACTGAAACAGCGTCTTCCATCTAGTTTTTCTGCTTTGGTTAAGCATTTCCTTAACCCATTGTAGATTTTACTCTAAAACTACTAGATGCGGTGCTAATTTTCTTCAACTTTGTTTCAGGGGAAAAAGAAAATAAAAATGTTTTCTAGTGTATATTTTACAATTCCTTTGTTCCAAAGCTTCCCCTTACACCCCTGTAAGATTAAAACAATGACAGAAGCTTACTTTCATCATGCTACAAGAACAGCAGTGATTAATATTATAGAGAAAATGTTTCAAAGTCCAAGTATTTTTTAGAAGTTATTGCAAAGTTATATTTCAAATAATTGCCTTCTCTCTGACATTGAAACTGATACTTAGGCTGGTGAAAAATAAGAAATGAATAAATAAATAAAATTTTTACAAGTTAATGAATTCTATCACAAATGTGTATCTAGTTTTGATTCTATTTTATTTATTTTTTTCAGAACAATTTGTTATCTTGAAATTTGTTGTCAAGAAACATGATTTAATTGTATAGAGTTAATTTAAGTAAGATTAATATTTCTGTTTAAGAGACATAAATTGTCCTGGCAATTATTGTTGCCTGTAGTATTTCATTCTCTATGTTGTTTTAAATTAACATTGTGTGACTATGCTGAGGTAGGAAACCTTGTTTACATACAACTTGATTAACTTTAATTCAGCATTATGCAGAAAATGTTTATATATGCATAAAGATTCTTGGAGGATCAGGACCTCTGAAGAACTGGCAAGCAGACACCTTTTCTATTTCAGTAATTTCTACATTTCTTTATTAGGTATCTTGATTCCTTATATGAACACCTGTACATGTTCAAGTATGTGCATCTGCTTATGGTTAAATGATAACATTTCCCAATCATAATAGTAAGGACTGAACACTTTAAAAGAACTGAGTATGCAAGACTGCTTATTTCTTATAGAAATTCAAATTCTGTCCTTTTGATAGTCAACTGACATTTTTACAGAGTATTTAGTGCAGCAGAATGTCATCTTGTTGCAGACTTCTTGATATAATTTCAAATAATAAAGACAAGTGATTAGTATCAAGACTCTGAACATCACACCATTTCAGCATTCAGCCTTAGAGAGAAAATTTACTTCCCTGTGTGAAATACATTTCTAGTACAATGCCTGCTAGGGGATACATCCCTGAAAATGAGTATGGGATAGAAAAAAGCAATTACTGAGGGACCCAAACAAACTGTCCACTAGTAAACGTGACACCTGGAGGTGTGTTTTAATTAGCTTCAATTAACTAATTATAATCAGTGGTTTTAAGTAATTAATTAAATGAATTTTACTCAGAAATGTTGAAAAGCCTGGAACACAGAGCAGGTTCCCAACATACATCTTGCTGACACTCCAAAGCACTTTTAAGAAAGTGCTTTTTAGTGCAGCATTTCCAAAGACATGAAGTTTCTAAAAATTGTGTTCAACTGCATTCTACAGTATGCTTGAGAGATAAGATGCTGTCATAGACAGATGATAGATAAGAGCTCAAATCTCTTCAGACACCAGAGAAAATTTAACTTTGTTCTGAACTGATTTTAATTTAGATAAATTAATCATATCCTGGCTTAATTATGGCTATTAATATGTTACTTAAAAAGGACATCATACATAACCTGTATATATTGGCAAAGTTTAAACATAAACTAGACCATGGACTGTCTAATGTTGTGAAGACTGAAGTCCTTGAAGCATATCAAGGCACAAAATTTTGCTGTGAAAGACATTAAACACTGGAAAAAGGAAAAGATAACTGTTTATCTCAGAAACTTTAAGGAATAGCTTGTAACTTAGCTGTGGTTGTGAGGAACTAGAGTCTGAACTTAGGTGTCAAATTTGAGGCATTCTTTTGTGGTTAAAACTCTGATTGCACCAGATTGCTTGTTATCTGATCAATGTTTAAGTAAAATATCAGAAATATCAGCTGTATATGAAGCATACTTTTTTTAATATTTGAGTTGTACTCTTTCATAGATCCATCCAAAAGTAAGATCCTATGCACCTTACAACGTTTTTTAAAGTCCTTCAGAACATGTAGTCATGCATAGATCTGGAAGTATTTTATTATGTTTTTTCTTCTAAAAGAAGAACAATAGCAAGTTTCTCATAACAGAATGTTAGCAATTTTTGAGAAAAACAGAAGTGTATCTCAAATCTGAACTAATTTTAATATGCATTTGCAGCTATAGTACTCTACAAATGGACATTCTTTCATTCTTACATCACTACCAAACAAAATCAAATTATGTTATCTTATTGGCCATTGCACCTTGAGGAAACGTAGGATCTGATTTCAGAGCTCAAAGATGCTACTGGAAAACAAAATACTAATAATCCATCCTGAGCTGTAAAGTTTGAGAAAGTCATTTTCCCAGTGTCTCAATAATGACTGGATTTGACCAAGAGGTAGCTTAAACAAACCGCAATTCAATATGAACTTCTGATTTTGGCATGTACCATTTAGTTCTTTCCTAAAAACTTGCTGCAGACAGAATATAAATGAAAAAGGAGGAGAGAGCTAATGCTCTTAATTAAAAGCAGACTGTAACTTGTTGGCACTGTATTCCACAGCCTGAGTCTGTGCTTGAATGGGGCACTTCCAAGAAACAGAGTTTCAAGTCCAGTACACACTAGTATCCTTCATAAATTTAAATCTTATCAACTATGTTTTAAACATATTGCTGTTTCATTTAAAGTAGTATGAATATAATTTTTCAAGAAGGCTTGATGAATACATAGGATACTGACTTTTTCTTCAGTGATAAACTGTGTGGGCAAACTAGAAAATGACTTGCATTTTCAGTTGATTTATTGTTACATACTCATCTGTGCTCCTTTTATTGTTTTCAGTGTGGGTAAAAGTTTATTTCATTACAAGTCTCAGATTTACCACATTCCTTTTAATTAAAAACAGTTGTAGGTCTCAAATAATGTGTTTGAATGAGTTCTAAACTATAGCTTTTGACTATAGCATTTAAAGGAAAGAGACATTTTTTAACACAAAGAACTTTTCTAGAGGGAGACTTTGATCCAGAAAAGCCTATCAGATGAAAGAATTATTGTTTTTATAACCTGGAAGTACAATTAATATTTACTGAGAAATAATGTATTGATATTGGTACTAAATTGCAAAACGCTGATCTCAAAATTTATTTTCTGAAAAAAAAAGGTGTTATTTAAATATTCTAAACTTATTTTCTGAAAAAACAAAGTTTGAGAAAAAAAAAAGAAAATTACACTGAATAAAAAAAATTAAAGCCCATTAATCTCTAGCTCAGGTTCACTGTCTATAGAATGAGGGTGCAGTATTACTGACTGCATCAAAGTAAAAACTCTTGTCTCAACAATAAAATGGACTGCAAATATTTTCTATGTGAGTGGTTTGACACTCATCAGTGATCAATCTTGTTTGTCTTGTGACTTAGAATGGTCATAGAGAATATTTTTTCATCTCTGTGTTGAATTTTAATCATGATCCTGAATTTTTGCTACATAAAAGTTGCCTGCAATTTTTTTGTCTACGCATGACAGGTAAATAGATTCAGGTCAGAAGCTCCATACAGTTATCTTGAACAACAGGAAAACAGAAAGTAAAGTTTGATTTTAAAAGGTAGTTTTTGATTAATGTCTCTATGATTTTTGTTCTTAACTTTTAGAGCATCATAGACTAGTTTGGGGTGGAAGGGACTTGGCTGGAAGGTCACTTAGTCCAACCCCCCTGCAATGACAAGGATATCTTCAACTAGATCTGATTATTCAGAGCCCAATTCAACCTGACCTTGAATTTTCTAGGGATGGGGCATCTATCACCTCTCAGGACAACCTGTTCCGTTGTTTCACCACCCTTATGGTAAAAAAAAAATTTCCTTCTATCTAGTCTAACATCTAGTGTTCGCATTTTAGATATTAAAATAACTAATATCCTTTCTTTTAGTTTAAAACCATTACCCCTTGTCCTATCCCAACAGGTTCTACTAAAAAGTCTGTCCCCATCTTTTTTATAAGCTTTTTTTAAGTACTGAAGGTATGTCAACATCATGTAGATACAGCCTGTGTTGACTACAGTTGAACTAGTGTGAAGACTGGAATTAGCATAGCTCTATTAAACTAATTCATGAAGCTGAGAAATAGGCTTGCTAATTTGAATGAAGCATGATGATGGCTGACATAGAACCATAGAATTTTCTAGGTAGCAAGTGACCTTCCAGATCATCTAGTCCATCCTAACTGATAAAAAAATCCCATCACTGAACCATGTCACTAAGCACTGTCAACCCATTTTTTTTAATATCTTCAGGGATGCTGCCTCAACCAGATCCCTGGCCAGCCCATTGCAATGCTTAATAACCCTTTCAGTGTAAAAATTTTTCCTCATATTCAATCAGAACCTCCCCTGGCACAACTTGACACCATTTCTTCTTGCCCTATTGCCTGTGAGTTGGGTGAAGACACCAACCTTCGCCTCTCTAAAACCTCATTTCAGGTAGTTGTAGAGAGTGATAAGGTCTCCTCTCAACCTCTAGGCTGAACAACCCCAGCTCCCACAGCCTCTCCTCATAAAACTTATTCTCCAGACCCCTCACCAGCTTTGTTGTCCTTCTCTGGACTCACTCCAGCACCTCAATGTCTTTTTCTGGTAAGGGGCCCAAAATTGGACACAGTAATAAAGATGGGGCCTCAGCGGTGCCAGGGGGCACTCGTACAGGGGGATGATCACAACTAGAGTTCTACTCAACATGCTGTTCCTGATACAGAAAAACATGTTTTTGTCCTTCTTGTCCACCAGAGCACACTGCTGCCTCATGTTCAGCAAACAGCTGACCAACACCCCCAAGTCCTTTTTTGCCAGGCAGTTCTCCAGCCATTCTTCCCCAAGTCTGTAGCAATGTGTGGGGTTGTTGTGTATAGTACATAGAATCATAGAATCATAGAATGGTTAGAGTTGGAAGGGACCTCAAAGATCATCGAGTTCCAATTTAGTTGCTTTGTGCCTTCTGACATACTTAATTTAAGCGTATTCTTTTTTTAATTATCATACTCCTGAACTATGTAATTTACTGTTTAAGAATCAAGTTCCTCTTCAGCAATGACAAGGTGGATCTCAGGCCCATTTTGAGGATATAGAGAACACTAAACAAAAGAAAGATCTGTGGATTATCTGGCATCTCATCATGTAATTAAATGTTATCATTCCAGAAGGAAAAAAAATATGAACTAGGGTTTCTTTCAATCAATATTTAATCTGTCACTTAGTGACTTGTCAATTTCATAGAATCATAGAATGGATTGGAAGAATGAGTTGGAAGGGACCTCAAAGATCATAGTGTTCCAACCCCCCTGCCATGGGCATGGACACCTCCCACTAGACCACATTGCTCAAAGCCCCATCCAGCCTGG
>VZRU01002877.1:107727-166227 GCA_013398155.1 Pedionomus torquatus | reverse complement strand
CCTGAGGAACACCACTAATCACTGGTCTCCACTTGGACGTGGAGCCGTTGACGGCAGCTCTTTGAGCGCGACCATCCAGTCAGGTCACGGCAGCTGAAGGGAAACCCTTATCTTGCACATCCATATGGAGTTGCGTCTGATGCCAGTGCTGAACAGCCCACCCTAACAAGAATATCTTCCTTCCACACTGGGCTTATAGACATCTTTAGTTGATGCCCCTGGCCTCTGTCGTGCTGCGAAGCTTAAGGCTGTCAGTTCAGCTGCTTTTTAGGCCCTTCATGCTGTGAAAGTTAAGGGGGATGAGATCCTGCTGATTCATACAGAGGTATGTTTAAGGGGAGGGGGGGAGAGGGGAACTTTGAAAATAATATTAAGGAAACCCGAAAGTTACAGACCAAGTGCTCAACTTCTAATTGACAGTTTGTTTCATCAGTATTGATCTTTTACTTGAAAGCGTTAGGTAGTAGTCGTGAGAATTGCTCCTCCTTAGAGGGCTGCAGAATGAATTAACTGCGTACCACTGTAGGTCAGAGCTTCTTGTGTTTTAACGCCTCTGAATAAGAAGCATAAGGCTGCTGAGGGGGAGCTCGTTGCAGAGCTGGCTCGTGGAACTTTGAGCGAGAGTGTTTTGTGAGTAGCTCAATGAGCTTGAGCTGCTTGATGAGTGAGTTGGCAAAATCTACCCACAGTAATTTAAACTGGGCAGGTAGAGATGCTGCTCCGGGTCCTGCCAAAGCCCAGTTTGATTGCAGCTAATTTGTCATCCCCAGTGATGCATGGAGATATGTGATTGGTGACTGCTGCTGATAAAACATGACAGATCAATTCTAATCTCTTACTGGTGAAGACAGTTATTCATGGGGACGTGCATCTGTCTCTTAGTATTTTATTCACAGGAAGAGTGCTGTAAAGCAGTAGCCAGTCTGCTGTTTGAGTATCAAACACAGAATGCTAGTAGAGCTAGTCTTGTCAGGCTCTCTCCTGTAAACTCGTTTAAAAACTACATGTAAAAGTAAATGCTGTGCGTTAGAAATGCAGGGTGGGGACTGTCCCTTTCTGGAAATCTGCTGTGTCAAGTTTAGTCTCTTCTGGCTCTTGAGAGATTTGTTTTCCCCTTGGATTTGCCACTTGCTTTGCAGGGGTGTAATCTTTTTTTATAGTGCTTGGCATAAGAGCGTGGGATAGAAGACAATTTGTAATCAGCCAGTTCTGTGTCTTTGACACTCCTCAGCAATATTTTAACCTTAAAATTCTCCACAAAAGACTGGCTCATGTTGCGCAGTATACAGCGTTACAGTCTGGTTCTGAACAAAGGTGTTGTGGGGTTTTTCTTGTACCACAAGAACAAACTAAAACAGGACTATGAATATTAGGATAAGTTTTTTAATATCATGGAGGAATATTGTGCAAAAATGTCCTTCAGCACTTGTGTAACTGTAACCCTTTAATGCAGGAAAAAGTAACATTAAGTGGAACAAAGCATGATGAAATGCTTGCACGGATTTGTCTCCCCACAAAAGGGGTGCTCCGAGCTGTACTATTGATAATTCATCATGTGGGTGTTTGACAAGCCCACGCATACCTTGATATACAACCCTGCAGATGCAGTCCTTGGTGTTCTGTAACGCCTTGGTAATATTTTATTCATAAATCCTAATGCTGAAGCCCTTAAGGTGTCATAAACATAGTGCTAATGCCTGTGAATTTGAGGGCGTTTGGTTAGTCAGATAAATATCACGCTCTAAATAAACTGTGGTCCTAACATACAGCAGCATCAACATTAATATACACAAGATACCATAGGATTAAGATTCCTGCCGGTGTATATCGGTCCTTTTCCTTGCAAATAATAATTTTCCAGAGTTTTCATCTTTAAAACCTTTTGTCGGCAAAACTGGAAAAGAAGAAATTAATCCGTTAATAAAATCTGGTGAGGAGCTGTGGGAGAGAATATTTTGTTTTAACTTTGATTGTGTAAAGGTTTGTATCTTAAAGTTTGCAGGGATGGCAATATGCGCTCATCCAAGAGGAGGGCAAGGTCTGCTTGTCTTGTTGAATGAGGGAGAAATCCCTGTCCTGCTCCGGGCGATGGATTAATAAGAAGATGGGGGTGGGGTGGGCGGAGGAGCTGAAGTAGTCAAAGCAAGTGGATGACCTAGAATAAGGCTGTACGTCTGTCAAAAAGGCACGTTGACCAGGATGAGCCTCATCTTTAAAGCAGCAGTGTGGGAACTTGGCTGCTTCTCTGAAAAGGGATTACAATGATGGACCGGTACGTACTTCAGTGGAGCTGCTCCGATAGGGATGGGGTAGGGGAGAACTGGTGTAAATGACAGATGGTGTCATCTAAGATAGTGCCTGTCTGAGATGTTGGAGATTGGACTCTACAGGCACTTAGGCTGCTTCACTGGCCTGTCAGCCCTGGCTGTGGCTCTTGCAGTGTGGTTTTTGTGGTGGTCAGGTTTTGCAGTTGACAGTTGTGCCCTGTGTCTGTTTAGAATACTCCTTACACGGACAGGGTGGTCATGAGTAGCACGGGGGCTTGAATTCATCCTAAGGACTGTCGCCTCTAAAACACTGCACTCCATACCTTGTAGTGCTTTTAACCCAAAGGGGTTTCTTTAAGATTTTCTGAAATAGTTCCTGCATTCTTTGCTCACTGTGGAGCTGAGGCCTGAGCTTGGCTTTAACTGCCGCTGCTTGGGTACTTAACATTAGTTTATACTAATTTGCCAGTTGAAGACTCTGGCCTGATTGTTTAGTTCTTTCTGTCTCATTTTCCTTCTTGCTTCTAAACACCAGTTGCAGGAGGCAGAGGGGAGGTCTTTATCCCCTGCAGCTTTTTGGAGAAAGTGACAGTTCTGCAGTTCTCTCTGTTCTACATTTCTTTGCACCAGAAATGACCCTGCTGCTCTTTGTCACCAGTGTTTCCTTTTATCCCTCTCCTGGCAGCTGCTCGTGCTCCATTTTGATGTTGGAACAGCAAATGAACTCCCTCTGAAGCAAATGTCATGCCAGTGAAGACGTTGAAGCAGCAAGAAAATCATCTCTGTCTCTGAAGACTGAATTGGAGACCTTTGTGAATGAGATGCTCTTAAAATAGCTCCACAGCATGTTATCTTCCCTAGAAGGTGGAGAATTGAAAACACCACCAGAAGCCACTTGTTTTTGTGTGAGCAGAATCCCTAATGCTTCTTGGAGTGGGGAGACAAGCAGGTTACTTCCTTCTCGTCCAAATTAAAATAGGCACGATGGTATCTGAGCACTCTGTTTCTGCTATAGCTTTTATTCAGTGATGGGGGAGAGAGGAGGCTGGAACACCAGGACTTAGGGTACAGTGACTTTTCTGGATTGCAGTTAATCAGAGTAGAAAATATTGAAGCTGAGGTGGTATTTTCTGAAACGCCGCCTTTCAGAGACCTGGCTTCCTGCTCTGGTTGACCCACCGTTGGCTCTTTAATCTGTCATTGATGCCAGCCACAAGAAATTGAACAAAGCCATTGAGTTGATGGGGATTGATTGTGTGCTCCTGTGATGGTGCTTCTTGCTAAGAGTTTGCAACATCCCAGCTCGTGGTCAGGATCATCTCTTGTCCCACATTCAATTACCCTGGAACAAAGTGCTCACAATGACTTGCTCTGTCAGATTACCTGTGTTTTGACCCAATACTCTATAGGTATGACTCAGTGATATCTTGGGCAGGAGATTAAACCTTCAGATCATTAAATTCTTGCAGGTGATGTAGATGTAGATACCAGTTCTGTTTGCTCTAGCTTTATAATCATAGTACAAAGTCCAGCCTGACTGGTTCCTCTTCCCCCCCACTTTATTTCCAGTTTGGATAAATTCTTATTGCTTTTGCATGTAATGACTAATTTTGTGTAGCATAACAGCTCATAAATCCTTCCCTGTGTCAGAGTCCCTGAAGTCTTGTAATAGAGCGTATGCTTTCAGTATCAGAAAAAGAACAATGTGTTGTGAAAACACTTAAACAGAAATTTCTAAATGGTAGTCTGTGCAGCAGCACACCCAGCCGCTACAGCAGGGCAATTCCGAGAACGCGGCTTCAACAATTTTTCTCTGAGGTGCAGAGTAGTGATTATTCCCTGTGGTCTTGCCAATATTACTATATTTCTGTCATACAGGCACAGGCAGGATCGGAATGCATCCAGGACCAAAACTGCTGCAAACTAACAAACTTCTAGCCTGTTTCATGATGTTTCACTCCAGCATTGGCTTCAGAGCGGGGTACCAGTAAACTGGGATAATGTAATGCTAATTAAACTGAAGAGTACATAGAAGGTGTGTTGTAATTAGTGCAACTCGAAGCCCGCGCTTTATTGGGCGGTCACAGATGTGAAAAACAAATTTCACATTGACTGCAGAATTCCACCCTTGTGTCAGAGTGTAGGCTCTGGTGATGTTTATTTGAAACGGAGCCTGTGGAGCCCAGTCCTCACTTGGCTCATGTAAGTCAGGCTGGCTCCAAACCTATCTCCCTGCTGGGTTTTGTTGGGGGTCTGGTTTAGAAGCAGGGTTCTTGAACTGTGTTACGATGGAAATAGCTGAAGGATCAGCTTGTTGTGAGGTGTGGAGCCATTCGGTGCCTTGTTTTCCACGTGCTTTATTTAACTTCTGTCAGGCAGTTCAATGGGTGTTTGTACTGGTGGTACCTGCCTGAGCCTGTCGTGTTTGTGCCAAGCTGGAGAACCACCTGCCCAGGTGATTAACTTCCAGGGGTGGCTTTTACCATAGGTTTACAGACCTCTTGGTGCTTTGAGCTCGTACCTGTTGCAGGAAAGTAGTTCATATGTGGAGATATTAAGTTACGTTACGTATTATGGTGTTATTAAAGGATCCGTTCAGTGGAATTTCAGGTAGCTAGTCTTGGGTAATCAACAATAAATGTAGAGCCAAATGCTTTTTACTCTTACTATGTTTTTTTTTCCCCACAGTGTTGTCAATACAGAAACCAACTTCTTCAGGCATAAAACACTGATTTTAATCTGTGTGTGACAGGACACTTATATATTTTACCATGAGTTGCATCACAATTTGCTGCCTGTTCAAACATGTCACATGTTGAGTGACCTTGTTGTTCTATGTGATGCCCTGTTTCTAGGGTGAAAACTAGTTATAAATAATACCAAGGCAGAGGTTCAGCAGAGTTGCTCTAAATGACCCCAGCAGAGGCTCCGGGCACCCGTGGCCTCTGTGGGTAGAGAGATTCCCAGCTGGTGTAATGTCAAACAGCGCGTACAGGGAACCGGTCGCTGTGTGAGGATAGAACTGATGTGGTTCCAGCCCAGTGCAGTCTCTTAGAGTTTGGCTGTTCCTTGGACTACTGTCGCTGGAAGGTGCTTTTGATCCTCTTGTTTGCTGCAGCCTACTGCTGTTAGCCTGTTATTTAATTGCCAGCATGACCACGGGGACAATGGTTTGTTTATGTTGTTCTTAAATCTGGTGAGTAGTGTCAGGTTGATCAGCCAGGACATCTCTGACAGTAATCATCGTTTACACCTCTCAGTTTTATGTTGGGCAAGCAGATCTGCTTCATTCAGCACTGAGCTTACGTGTCACGAAATTGAGTTGTTGTCTTGATTCAGACCTACTGGCAAAGGAAAGGTAAAGGATTAGGAAATAATCTTCATTTACATGTAACCTGGGAATTACTGCTTCAGGTGATTGGGAAGTCTGTTTCTTCAGTTAGACAGAATTTTGTAAGTTTAAGAGCTCTTGCTGATAGGATATCTGTCCAGCCAAATGATGAGCTGCCTTTGGGTGTTTGATTTACTGATAGCCCCAGGAGCTCCTGCCCGACGTTCAGCCTTAGCAGCAGGACGCGGGAGCAGGTACAGCAGGAGTTGGCTCGGCCCAAACATCTGTCCCTGCTCTCCCTATACCCCAGTGCTCTCCTGACCTCCTGGAAACTTTCATTTGTTTCAGACAAATAGTGCAGATTAAGCAATACTCCCTGTGAAGTACGCTTGGAGAATTCATTAGTTCTGCTGCTGCTTCACACAATCCTTTATTTGAAATCAGATGTTTTTTGAAGAAAATAAGTCTTGCATTATGTGCACTTGAGAGCAAAAAAAAATAAATGCTTGCCTCACATGTAACATATATATTAGTTGCTTTTATGCATTATGCTATAAATAATTTAATGAATGGAGTACCTGTCTTGCTTATGGAATGGAGAAATTTGTATAGGAGTGGGCAGTAAAATTAATTAGGAAAAGTCTGAATCAACATTTTACCGGAAACATGAAGAGGATCTGCTACAGGTCTGTGAATATCTGAATACTTTTATTTTTCTTGGACTCGGTGGAAGGGGAATTGATAAGTAAAAGTACTAGATGCAAAATTGAAATCACTAATTGAAGAATATGGACTTTAATAGCAAATAGTTTCTTAATTATATTCACATAGTAAGTTTAACTAGAAGTATTAAACATTTGATGTCTTCAATTTTTCACCTTTTGTGTGAAGGTAGAATTAAATGGTGGAAATAATTAACATTACTGATAAACCACAAAGTTTTCTCTCAGTTGTTTTAAGACCATTAATGTTTTTTCTGATCCTCCTTTTTGACCTGGTAATATCCCTTTAAGGGTTTTCTTTACCAGATCAATTCCTCCTCTGCTTGGAGAGCTAAAGCTTTTCAGCTGTCCATCCAATTTATCCTTCTGGACTAAATTTCTCCTATCAAGATAACCAGCAGCAATACTCCCCTCGGGAGATTCCTGTCAATTAGTTACGCATCACTAATTTCTGTGGTGCTGGTGGCCCAGTCAGTCGTAGGAAAGCTGGTTTGTAAACAGTTATGGCTGTTTGGGATTTCTCTTTTTTTTTTTTGGTGAGGGTTTTTGTTGTGAAATCCATCTTTTACAGGGCAGCTACCGCAAGCCTGTGGATTTACACACGTGCATGAGGAAATACGGGGTGGCTTTAGACAGCTCCTTTTGGACATTAATTGCCTACAGATTTCACCCAGAAGTAATGAGGGGCCATGTTATACACAGCTAGGTGAATTTATTCTGAAAATACACATGATGGAGGATGTCACCCCAGAGATACAGGGCTCTCGAAGCACAACAGTTGGCTGTAGCTCCTGCGTAAATCCGTGTCTGCGGGTGTGCGGTGCCTGCTGCCGCTGCGACGGCTCTCGGCCGTGGAGCTGCCTAATCCCAGGCATCCTAAAGGCTGCTGCTAACTTCTCTCTTGCCCTGTGCTCTTAATAATATTCAATGTAATTCACTGTGAAGGAAAGTGGGATGTCAACAGTCTGTGAAGGAGACACTGGGGTGATGCAGTAGCAGCCTGGCATTGGGAAGAAGGGGGTGCAGTCCGAAGGGAAGCTGTGTCTGAGGTGACAGTCCCATTCAGAAGCCACTGTTGCAGCCTTAGATGCCAATGGATGTGGTGGAGAGATGGCTCCTGTTCCAACACACACAAAGCCCTGTTGTGGTGTGATGCTGTGCTGCTCACAGCATCAAAAAATTCCCGTCTATCACACTTAAGCTGTTCTGAACTGCTGCTAATGATGAGTTATGTTAGATAGGGTCCTGTTGTTGTTCAGTGGAGGACGTGGATGTTACCAGTGAAGTTCATGTGCTGCCCTTCTGCTGCCTGGAAGCCCTGTCAATGCATTCAGTGCATGGGTTTGTGCATTTATTTATCTATTCCTGGGGTTTGGGGGGAGGTTCTTGTGCTGTATGTGATGAGACAGACTCTGAGTGCTGAGCATGACTCAATTGTGTTTTATCCTCTGTAACCACAGCTTAGATCCCTGGTGTCTCTCCAGCTCCTCAACATCTCTGACCGAGTTTAAGAAAGTGGGAAGAAGCTATGGTTTTGTGGCTGTATTGATGATGTGAGCGGCCAGTGCAGTCCAGCAGGAAAGCAGGTTACTCCCCAGCGGGGATGCAGACCGGGCTTCAGTTAATCCCTCCCTTAGCCACAGAAAGGTGGCTTTAATCTATTTATTATACATTTGGTTGTTTATTTCAACACTAATATAACTGCAAATGCCGTAGTGCTGTTAGTCTCTTACGATCCATTTGCCTTACGAGCAGATGTGTGGGGACACGGGGCTGGTCCCAGTCGCTGGGGTCTGATCCCAGGTCGTGCCACGAGGTGCTGGGGGGTGCTCGGGGTCTGTCCTGAAGCACGCAGCAGTAGAACGTGTCATTTTTTTAAGAACCTGTTACCAGCTGTCTCTAAGAGATTCAGCAGCCCAAAAAATATTTCTTCTCACAATTTTCAAGACAAAACTAATTGGATATGATTATTAGAGAAGGAAAATTAAAGGGACAAAATCATATGGAAGTTCATTAAAATGGAAACACTGAGCTAAGAGGGTGAGTGGGCACTGATCCGAGCCTTACCCCCTCCCTCACTTTGAGCAGTTTTGCATTAGAAGTAACACGCGTGCAGGATGATGCTCCAACAGCTGCTCCTGCTGAAACAAAATTACTTGCTTGTAGTGCTGTTTTTTTTCCTTCTCCACATCCTTCCAACATCTGCATGGGTGGATCTGGCCTGTGTATGAATAGCATCTAATGCTGTAATACTGCTGCTTTCCAGGGGAAAAGCACCACAGGCTGTGGGGCTCCTGTCTTGGGGTAGGAGGGGGTGTCCAGGTGTGGGGGTTTGTATTGCTGGACACTTTTATTAGGCATTGGGGCCCTGGCTGGACATAAATAATGTGAATTTAGCACAGCTCTGTTGCTCTCTGACGTGTTTGTGTGGAATGGGGAGGTTCAGGGGCTGTGGCCTGTCTGTCTTCTGAAATGTCCCTGTCACCTTACCTGATTATAACTGCAGATTTTCCGAATTGTCTGCTCTCAGAATGTTTGCAGGCAACTCACCAATTCTTTAAAAAGTATTCCACGTTGAAAATGATTGATATTTGTGTTGGGATTTTGGTTGTGGTTGGGGTTTTTTTTCCACTTTATACACTGATCCACTAAGTTGATTATAAATCTATCTTCCTGAATGTTTACTGCTTCAATAGCTCTGGCTGTGATTATTCAGGAAGCAATATATTTTCTTTGCTTTGTGTTTTGAATGATTGCTGAAATATATATGGTTGCATGTGTCAAGTTTAAGATTCAGTTTGTTTATGAATGTGACTTTATTGCTTCTCAGTATCTGTACTCTAAAAAGACAAGTGCATAAAGGCTCATAGCAAGGAAATAGAAGAAACCTTAAACAATAGGCTTGAAATAGTATTTGGGAAATCTTTTCTGATCTCTAATTATCATGATGTTAATTGTGTCTTCCAGTCTTCAAACTATGCTCTATTTGAGAACATGTGTGCTTAAATCCATTCCCGTTCAGGAAGATGCTTGAGCTTAATTTTCAGCATGTGCCTAAGTTATATTAGTTAAATGACTCATAATATTTGCTTAAATCCTATCCAGCGTTAGACTGACTAAATATATTTGAATTGCAGTGTAAATACTGCAGTAAATAAAAGAAGTATGGGTGTTGGGTTTGCTATGAACTTATCACTGATTTTTGACTTTTACAGTAGTTGTTATGGTATAGTTGCAATCAGAGAAGAATGGAAGTTTCAACTAATTTTTTAATATGCTGAAATGTATTAAGTTACACAAAAGAATCCATATTATAGTAATCCTGCATATATACAGAAAGAGAGTACCCAGCGTGCGTGGCAGATGGTTTCAAAGGAAATCCTCGAGAGCTAGGATTAAAAAGCAATTTTCAGCAAGTTTAAAATGGGTCTCCATATTTGGGTCACAGATATTAACTCTTTCATTGCAAACAAATGAGGTAGGAGTCTTGCTGGATTATTATGGGAGTGTTTCTCAATAAAAGCTGCGGAGGAGAGAAATGAGCACGTCAGTTGTCATTGTTCCTGATCCCGTTCTAACAGCGATGGGAAGCAGCGCTGGGATAGACAAAGGCAGTGGGGTGTTGCAAATAAATGGGATTCATCATTTGCCCAACACTGGCAACCCTGGTAAAAATAATGTGTATATGGCTTCAATTTTTGTCTGTGAACTGAAGCGAGTTTACATAAAGACAAACACAAAAATTGAAGAAAAAATTGTGAAGACAAATTTTCTCAACCATGTTTTAGCGACACACTAGAACTTGCTTTCTGATTATTTTTTTTGGAATGGTTATCTTCTAAAATACCCCGCACCACACAAACATTGTTCCAGGCTGCAGCTGTTTGGTGGTGGTGTTGGAACATCTAGAAATACCATCATCAATACGAAGGCTGAAAGCTGTTGAGTGCAGCTTTGTATTCTAAGAGCAAGAGAAGAGGCTGGGCTGTTAGTTGGTATAAATAGCCCAGCGAGTTGGAGATCATTGGCTCTAACTGAATTATACCGGCTACTAATCATGTTAGGGGTGTAACTCACATTCACATCAGAGCTCTTCATACGCGTCTGGCAGCGTACAGGAACCTCAAGTTTGACATGAACTAACTTTTCTTTCAAAGATTCGTCTGTTTCCAAAGTAGAACTTTGAGTTAGACCTTACGCGATCACTGAAGAGTGCAAGGCAGCAGCCGCTCCTGGTTTGCTGTCTCCTCGCAGCTCAGCTGGTGCATTTGGCGTACATTTGGAAAGCTTTCTGAGCAAAGGTGCCTGATGCTCTGCTAAGTGAATTATAGAAGTAATTGCTGGTTTAAATTTCAGCCTACGGAGAAGTTAATTGCATTGCTCTTTGGCTATTATATCGGCTACATGTTAACAGCAAAGGACAATCTGCTCCTGAAAGGGCATCATGAATGTCCTGGTGGGATAACTAACTGCAGGTATATCTACAAAATGTTAATCAACAATGCTAAATAATAGGCATTTTCTTCAGGACCGCATTAAGGCAAATACCAGAGGTCCTATCTGCTAATCAGAAGAGAAAATTCATGTGGTGGATGGCAGTGATGTTAGAAGGCAGCTTTCAGTCTTCAGTTCTGGTACCAAAGCTAGAAGGCTTCAGTGGACTTCTTGGATCCCATGTTCCAAATGTAATTATGTTCCTTCAGAGGGCAATTATGAGCACCTAAATTAGATATCAAATATTGAACATCTCAAGCTGTTGTCAACCATCATGTGTCACCACGTTACAATACTATTAATATTTTGGGGGGGGGAAAAATTCTCCTGTGACAACAATTCTCCTTGATCTGTGTCTTTGTAAATGTAGTTCAGGATTTTGCCTGAGATTTTTCAAAGACTTGCATCCCTCAAAGGGAGGCATCACGGATCAGTTCAGATCCTCCTGTCGTTGTTACCTGCCAGGACTTTTGTTTCAAGCGGTTTTTGAAAGTTTCTGTGAAGTCCCAGATGATCTGAGATAAGACCTGATCCAGATGTCTCTGGCTGGGCAGAGCAATCCGTCCTCTTGACTTCAGCAAACTTCTGATCAAGTTCTAAATAAAGGAGTTAGAGTTGACTTTAGAGAGTTTGTTTTCCTTTACTTGCTGTACAGTCAAGTATTTGATAAAGCAGGAGGTTCTTGTATGGAGTCAACTGTCTTGTGGGTCAAAAGCAGTTGTTTGTCAGGGCCGTGGAGGGGGAGTGAGCTCTTGCAGATCTCCAAAGGATTAGACGGATGGGTGGGAAAGAGAAGCCTGAATTCCCCTGTTAGGTACCAAAGGAGAGTCATCCAGAAACTACACCGGGGTGTAAATCTGAAGGCAGGTGTGATGCTGCTAAAGGGTGTTCAAAAGAATACTGTAAAGGGAGGCTTCTCAGCTGCTAGAGCTGTAAAGATGGTCTGCTTTGGTCGTGTGTTGGTTGTTTTCACTTAAAGTAATAACTGTCGGGGAAGTGATTCCTAGGTTTTGGCGGTGCCCTTTGGAAGTGATGGGGGGTTCTGTGAGTAGGGTATTGTCCCAGCGTTGCTCCCGTTGTTCCTCCTGCAGGATGGTACTCGGGTGCTCTGAGGTGAGATTGCACCACGATGGCAGAGGGAATGGAAAGCCAAGTAACCATCCAGGCCTAGGACTCCTTCAGTCGTACTGAGGAGCTCCCAGGCTTTCCTAATGTTGATAAATGCTTTTGCCGAAGCGGTGCCCTGCACTCTGACAAATATGTAAATTTCTGAAATTATTATGGTGTTGTACAGGTTCTGAATCCTAGGAAGTGGGGCTCTTCAAAGGAGATAACTGCTTGCTTACCTTCAGAACTCCCGGGAAATACTGAACATTCGTTTCCACCGAATGCTTTGGAATTTCTCTCTACTGATATCTTTTTGTACCGTGTATTTACGAAAAAGCGTTTTTGAGTAGATTACTGAAAACAATAACCTATTGATATCAAGGCCACGAGTTCATGGTTAATGTAGCCAGTCAACAGAAGGGAAAGCGTACGTGCTGATGGACTGTGCTACAGGTGGGCTTCTCTGCCCTTCAGTGAGGGTGCTTTTAGTAGCAAGTTGAAGAGAAACAGATAATGAAAATTGATTCTTCTCTGCAGGTCTCTCTTGCTTACTGTTGGACTTCAACAGACCTAATCTGTGAAGATAACTGAAGTTCCTTTGCTCTGAATACAGTAAGTGATTTTTTTTTTTTGTTTTATGGAAATCGTTAGGAGCCCGTTTGCCTCACATGGGGGGGGAAAGGTGAAAATGCCAAATTGCAAACAATTGGTTGAAACCAAGTTGGTGCAGATTTGCTATATGACTGTGTGTTTGCAGGAGATAGTTCTTAAGAGCGCTTCATATGCAGGAGCAGCCTGTCTCATTCCAGCCGTGCTGAGAAATGCAGTAGCAGAATCCTAATCACAAATTGCTACTAGAGATACTAAAGGGATCGGTATTGTCATACCTCTGTCGGGACTTAAAGCTGGATTAGTAACCTCAGCGTGATGGAGGGAATCTGCTGTTGCTGTGTGTATTGTATTTGGTTGAGAATGAACACCTGAAGTGTCAGTGTAGCATCTTGACCATCATGTAGAGAAGCGGGAGGGGTGATGAAACTTGGGAGCAAAAACTTTTCCCATGGGTAATGACGGATGGCGATGGCCCTGGCTGCTATCAGCCAAACTGTTGGTTGAATTTCAGGTGCCGTGATGGTTTAGAGGGAGATCTAAAAATACATCATCGTTGTTCAGTAGACTTCTCACAGGAGCAGCCTTGCCTGTGTTAACCCCTGTCTGTGCAGAAACGTGGCTTCTGGAGCCGTGGGGTGGTGCCCCCCAGAGAACAGGGAAACCAGCAACTGCGGCTGGAGGCTGCTGCAGGAGGCAAAATGTGGGTAGGGGGCTGGAAACAGAACGCCGTGGTTCTGACTTTGTTTCAGCATCCCTTTGGTATCCTTATGATATAACGCTCTTATTCTATAATTATCAGTCATGTGTGTTGCTAATGCCACGCTTCTCGTTTCTACAAAAGCGTCTTTCAAACAGTTGAAATTCTTGCACCAATGAAAACACGCAAAGAGCTCTTCACACCTCCATTCTTCTCCTGAAGCTGTGGGTACAGTTTTCTGGCTTGTAGAACAAAGAAGCTAGAACAAGTTCCACAGCCAACATCTGCACCTGGCTCACTTATTAAGCGAGTATTTGGTGTAGATGCTCAGCCACCTTCTGCCAGGAGAGCCTCGCTGGTACTCTTGTGCAGGGGTGAAGAGGTGATAACGTCTCTTTCTTTTTGGTTCACCAAAGCTCTTTTCTTGATTTTTGTCGAAGTCAAAATTTTGTTGGAAGGGAAAATATCTTTGTACTTTTAAATATCAGAGGTTAATTAATGGCTAATCAAACTTCTTCTAACCAACCACATTAAGATTATGATGGTGTATCAGTTCAGTGCCAATGGCAGACACATCACATATGGGTTGCCATTTTGATGGCTTTGAATGATAATCTGACCCATAAAACCTGAACATGATATGCAAACTGACTTTTTTTTTCTGGCCTGCCCTATTCTTGGTGCCATCTGTGTTAGGATGGAAATGAGCCTGCTCCAAGTGTGGTCTGCCAGTTTTAAGCAGAATGGTAGTGCCAATCACAGATGGATTTAAACTAATAGCTTCATGTGAACAAGAAGAGAAGGAAGATGCTTCTGGGAGCAGGAAGTTCCACTTGAAAGCATATTATGTCTCAAATCCTGTAGCCTATGGAACGCCCATCAGATCTTTCCGTGAACTCACCTCAGATCACGAATTAAGCTCATATTTCACCTAATTTTCACTGCAGTCAATGAGATCTCAGCTCTATTCAATTTGAGAGGCCCATGCTGTGAAGCTAGAGAATCAACCTCCTTGTCTTATGTGTAACCACAAGCATCTTGGTGCTATTTATAATCCAAAGAAACACATTAAGTGATTTTTTCACTGGTGAGGAATATGGTCTACAGAAATCTCTTATTGTTTTTTTAAATCAATTGCATTGTTTGAACGACCATTTGCTTTTTCAGTGAGGAAGCATGTAAAAGAAGGCACTCGTCAATGAATTTCATGTTCGTGACACTCCTGAACAGCGTTTTCAAGTCCTCTTTAAGCCTTTTATTTCCAGGCTAAATAAACACCAATTTCAGCAATGCCTCATCTACTCCCTTTAATTACTGCTGTTGAGAGAAAGTTTCTGCCGATGCAAATGTGCTATTTTGTCATGTCACATCAAATTGCATCAGCCTTATATTTAGGAACAAAAAGAGGGGGAGGCAGAGACAGGATGTGGCTACAAATGGAACCAAAGGGTTTTCTTAAATATAGGCTGAAAATAGACAATTGAGGCAGTGATGCTTTTTCAAGCAAAAATCCATGAAAGGGAAAATCAAGTCTGTGACGACAGAAATGAAAAGGAGGGCTGGGGCTGTGCGAGGAGGGAGTTCTAGATGGAGACGTGGGCTGCTGTCAGGGAAAAACTGATGAACTCCTCATTTAGGCGACAACCCTTTCCTTTGTCAGATGAGTGTGAAGTGGTTTTAGATGTTAGACCACGCACGTCTCCTCTTGTGCCTTCTGTGCTGGCTAGAAGTGTTCCTGGCCATGCTTCCCTCTGACTTCTTGCAGGGCAGGCACCTTTCTAGTGCTTCGCACAGCACAATGCATTCTAGTAGCATGGTAGGCCTTCGGAGTGCTGATGTAGACCTGGAGACCTAAAATATCCTTAAACATGAATTAAGCCTTAAAAGGCTCTTGTACTGCAGGAGCGGGGTTGTGCATCAGATTGCCTGAAACAACCGGCTTACTCTGATGAAACTCTGCTACAGTCACAACGCTCAAGCCCAGTTGTTCGGGTTGCCAGTAAATGTAAGGTTTTATGGTTCAACAGTAATTAATAGAAATATTCCCATTTACACCAACCAAAACGTTGGACTTAAATGCCACTGAAGGGAACATTAGCCTGGAGAAACTAGGGTAGGAAAAACAAAGGCCTCCAAATCAAGTTCCAATGAAGATACAGTAGTAGCATTCCAGATTCTTATCTTGGACATAGTGATTTCAGACAACATACACTTCAGATTACTTTTTAACTACTTCTAGCAGTAACTCTCAGCTCGCTGAACTGTACTAAACAGGTTGTGGTAAATAGGCATAGAGAAAATGTGGTAGCCGTCCAAATAAATGTAAGAGACTTCAAATAATCCATCACACTAAAATTACTTTAAGATGAATGTCTATTCCCAAATAATGTTCTAAAAAAATTGTTCTTCATGGAAGTCAGTTTGGTTCTTCAGAAAATGTTAGCAGCTTCCCTGTGGAAAACACTTTCTGCCCTCTCAGAACTGGGCAGAAAATGATCTATTGAAATAAAATGTATAAATTATGCATGTAATACAGCTTGCTTTGAAATGATGAGTCTGATCAGAGCCTGATGGCAATTAAAGGGAGTTCTGAAAGATCAGCTGTGTTTGAGAATCGTCAGCTCCCTGGATGCGGATGTGATCTGTAGGCGTGTGAGCAGCACCTGCTTATCAAATTAGAAAGATACTATTAATTTCTACAGCTAAGCATTTGGATACTCTCCTCAGAAGTAACTGGTGATGTTAGAGGTAGTATTTTTTTTTTATTCTTGTCACCAAGGATAATAAAAATGCGGTAGAAGCTTGTATGTTCACGTTTTGACAAATGTAAGTCAAGTAGCGTTTCAGACGGAAGCAAGACAGAGAAAGGCACCAACTCTTCATGAATTGATAGTAACAGTCCTCCAGGACTGTAAAACATGAAATACAGTGATGCTGTAATCCCAGTTCTTGCATTCTTTACGGCACGCAAATAAGCCGTGGTGCTAAATCCACGTGCACTGGATGGGACCAAGGCAAGGAAGGATTTCCCCCAGGCTTCATACAGAACTGTAGCCTGAGCGGCACGAGGCTCCCGTCTCTGACCTGGCTGCAACATCTGGTGTTCAGTCTCTTGTGATTTTCCTTTGGTAAATACATCCACTGTCTGGGGCGTCAGACCGGACCACAATGGAAGGCTAACGGTGTGTTCCCTCCTGGGGTGGAGGCAGGAGAGTCTTGTAGAGATTCTGGCAATACTTTCAAGCATTAATTTCCATAGAATTTCTTATTTGTCGCTTTCAGCGTAATCTGCTTCCCCAGACGCAAGACAAGCACATCTGGGTTTTTCCATCCAATCCTTTTTTTGGTACCTGAGATTTAAAGTACCCCAGTAAAATACGTGCACTTTCATAGGAATCTGTTTCTAGTGCACTTTTTCAAAGCAAATCACAGAAATATTAAATGGGGAAGGAGAAAGATAGGTGTTTGTTTTTATAGTTGGGGTTTGTTTGTTTTGAACTGAATAAGTCTGAAAATACCGGATAAAAACTGCAGATCAAATGAAAAGACTGTAAGCATTCTCCAGATTCTTCATCAAAAAACCACCCAACTGACAACACTGCAACAAGAAAATGCTCTTAATTAATGTCTTCAGTTAAAGGAGAAGCATTGTGCATCCCTTAAATATATTATTAAATCTGTATTGTTTAGATAATAGGATGGGGAAAGACACTTGTGCCGAGTGCTGTGTCAAATTCATCAAGGCGTGTTTTAATTCTAGTTCACTTGCTGGATTTCACAGCTATTTGTCTGGGTATCGGGGTAATTTGGAGGGTTGAGTGAAGCCAGATGACTGTAATGAACTCATTTTGTGTCTTTGACTCATCCTGGCAAAAAAAGAGATGCTATTTATGGGCTATTTGTATTGTTAAGACTTCTGTTCCTCCTGTCTCTCAAACTTTCTCTGGACCACTGTCTTTGCACCATCACCAATAATTACATCAAATTAATTCAGCATAATTTAGTTAATTATTAGCACTGGAGGTTAACAACACGACTTCAATTGAACCAAAGCTTTTATCCCCGTTTTCCTGAGGTTTCACAAAATGTAAACAAAATCTGAATCATGGATGAAACCGAAGGCAGCTCCGCTTCCATCAAGGGCTTTTGCCAGTCAGGAGAACTCTCCTGCCACATCCATTCTCTCAGATGGGTGTTGATAAATGTGCTCTCTGCTGCAGAGGGAAGAGAATTCTGTGGCATTCTGTATCAACAGCCAAGTGTTTTAGAAAGGAAATACTTCAACTGCCCCAGAGCCATTCAGTCAAAACCAGAAAGACTGAACAATCTTTAATAGGAGTTCACATATAGGGAGGGTATTGCACCTGGTTTAGCTGGCATAAATAAAAAAGAATTGAGACGTAGGACTGCAATTTAAATACGTTGCACTAGGTAACATCTGCCATCACTGTCAGCTCTAGCTTTAATTACTTCCCTCTTTTAATTGGATCAAATCACGAAGCACTGGAATAAATTGTTAGGCAGCCTTTTCTGGAGCCGGTTACCTCTTTCCTGGATGGTGGAGTTCCTTCGACATTTCTCTTTTCATCTCAAAAGAATATCTTATAACTCCCTAAAGTGAGTGTCTTACAGCACGTAGAGACCAGTTGCTGGAGGAAGGGGGGAGGCACGGTGAGGTACCGCTCTCGTACCACAGCTGGCTTTGTGAGGAGCTCTCTCTTGTGGCATCTGCAGCCGGCAGAGGCTTTCCAAGGGTAAGGGTCCTTTCTCAAAACCCTGTTGCTGGCCTGGGAACTCTTCCTGTGTGATAAGCTTGGTGCTAGCCAGAATTCCCCTTTGTTTTTCGTATGAAGCGGATTTTCTTTGAGCGAGGCTGGGCTGTGGAGAATAAGTAAAGATTTTGGGAAAACTTGAGATATGGCTTTAAGGCCTCAGAAGTGTTCCTAAGATATGGCGGGCGTCTGCCCACATGATTAGCTGTTGGTATGGTAACAATCCCTGATTAGTGAACTGGACAAGTTAAAATCCCTCTTAAGAGGCTAAAGACTCCTAGACTTAAATATTCCGTAATACTCCTGCTTATAAACATTTCTCCCATGAACAGGCTCGTATTTTGCTCAAGATGCGGTGGGACGAGTCCACCCATGGTATAATGGGCAACCAGGGAAGGTCTTGGCTCAGATTATTACTTGGATTGAGAGCAAAGGATTGAAATAACGAGACAACAGCAAGTTGCTCTTGGTGCTGCTGTGCAGGATGGTGTATATTGGGAAGGACGATTACAGGGCGAACCGCAGATACCGGGGCATTGTCCAAGTGCCATGGTCATCAGCGCAGGGATTATGTGCCTGTTGTTAGGATGGGGAGGATGTGCTGCCGGGGATGGGCACAACGAGAGGTCACGCTGGAACGGCCTGTTATGCTGCAGGTTTATTTCCTCGTGGGCCAGGTTTGGTGTTTGCACTAAAGGAACGTGGAGAGGTATACATTCGGCATTCTTGGTTTGGGGGGAAAAAAGCAAACCACCAAACAACGAACCAATGCTTTTTATTGATCTGTAGGCAGCAGCGTGGGTCACAGTGACTTCTCTTGCTTTTTAAAGTTCTGACTCTTTACCTTCCCACGACTTTGTCCTTCTGTTGAAATCTTAGACTTTTACTTTCCTAAGCAGAGCCCTTCTCGCACTAGGTGTTAGCTGCTTGTTTGAATTATGAGCTTTTGTCCCCTTGCCTTTTTTTTTCTTCCTTAAAAAAAAAAAAAAGATGAAGTTGGATTGCCTGAGCAAAATGAGCCTGTCTTAAAGCATAAAGGTAAAATAAACTTTAGCCAGTTTCAGTCCTTCCTGAATTGAGTTGGGAACCATGACAAGACCTTAGGTAAGACTTACTATTCTTCCCATGCTTATGTTATCCATAGTTCGTAGAATTAATGTTTCCATTCATCCCAGACAGTGTGTTTGCAGCCTTTAGAAGAACTTTCATACCTTACGCTGCCAACTGGGTCTCCATCCTTTACCAGTGTTTCTGGTAGCTTGTGTTGTGCCCAATTGGAAGGTTTTCAAAGACTTGAAGGTTCAAAAAGCGTTAGAAGGTGATGCAGGCCCGGCCAGAAGGTTGTTGCAGTGACTGTCCTAGAGGAGCAGGGAGAGCCACGGTCGCTGCGCTGGAAACCTTCAAAATACAGTATTTACAAGAAACAAAGGAATGGAAAGGAAGTTTTGTTTTAAAGCTGATGGCACCAAGCTGTAACTCAGTTCACATTCAGGCGTGTTCTCAAAGGTAAATACTTACAGATTTGGACACTGAGAACAAAATTCATGTTGACAGTGGTGGAAGTGAGCACTTCATTTTTGGGAAGATAAAGTTCTTTTGAGACTGCACCTTTCACGGTTTTCTTTAAGACAGGAGGAGCTACTGTCAGGAGAAGAGAGTAAATGGAGAAGTTTGAAATGCACCTAAACCAGGGGGATTCCCCTCTTCCTGTTGTTTGACGTTTAGCGGGCATGCCCCAAACACTATTACTCCAATTAGTCTGAGCGTGCTTATTAATTATCCAAACCAGGCCTCAGTTTGGGCAGCATTACACATGTAATCTCTGCAGATGTACAAAATGAAATGAAGCTCTGTTGCCCTTCCAGAGGTGAAGTTACTTCTCTCCTTTTATTCATAGTTTCCTTGTTTGTACTCCCGGGGATCCCTCCGTCCCAGCGGATGGCGGCGCGGATGGCCAGCCCCCATCTGACCCTCCCGTTCTCTTCAGAACTCTTCCTCCTGGGCTGTGGTTCCCCGCTGTGTGGGTATAACCTGCACTCCGAGCTGGTTGGATGGTGTTTGGGTGTGTTAAAGTGCAGCTTCAGATTTAGCTCATCCAGAAATTGAGCACATCCTCTCCGACTGCCCCGTTGTTCTGTACCGCTCTAGCGACCTGTCACCCTCTAGTTCCACCGGTTCTGGTTTTATGTTTGCAGGGAGGCAGCCGCTGGTGGCGGTGAGTAGCGTTAGGCCTGATACTGGTGCTGTAGAACCGCGTGAAGGATGGTCCAAGCCATGGCGATTCGACAGAGAGATCTTCGGGATCTGTCGCTGAGGCAGTTCTTGTCCCCGTGTGCTCTGTTGATACTGCCTGGAGCCGAGGTTCCACCGCAGGGCTCTGCCCCCAGACGCGCTGCTCTTGCTCTGTCCTTTGATGCTGCGTCTCTGCCTCCCGCATCATGCAAAGCACAGTGCGGAGAAGAACGGGAATGGGAGTGAAGAGAAGGAGACTGGCTCTCGTCCTTTGTGCGGTAGGGCTTTGCAGATCATGTTTAGAAAGGACAAAATCCACAACAATGACAGGCCACAGCTCGTCAGAAGCGATCACATCAAAACAGCAGATCTTAATAAAAGCCCAGCATGCCAGAGAGCTGTGTTTATTAGAGAGTGACTTCAGCATTGTACATGCTCACCCACACACGAGACGGGGAGTATCTACAGGGCAGGCCATTGCCCAGGGCTGCAGAACGCTCGGTGGCTCTGAGTGAATGTGACTGGGTGGGGAGGGAGGTTTGCTGGTCTGCCTGGGGCAGCAGAGCCCACGGAGCCGGCCCCCAACACTCCCCCCTGCTCCCTCTGTGACCTACTGGGAATCAAGGAAATAACTGGACAGGGTAATAACCAGGGAAGGCGGGTGGTTGACTGAAACCATGCTCTGCAGAGGTTGTAAGGGTATTTAGGAAGTTCGAGCCCGGAGTCATAGGCTTTTCCTGCATTTTCCAGCTGGGAACCCGCGAGAGAGGAAGGATGCAGCCAAATACGAGGATAAAAGAGTAAGGAATCCTTCCGAGCAGCAGCACTTGGGTGTCGTCCTGCACTGATGGCAAAACGTGAACCAAGATGTCTTGTGGTTAAAGAGGTTTCAAGAGGCTTCCAATTTCACTCTGTATTTGGCAGGTTGATTATTACTTTCCTGTGCAGAAAGTTTTGTCATCTCGTTTTGCACAAGTCCCGCTCCTGGAGTCTGTGTTCACACTAATAGCAGCAGGTCCGGTGAAGGCACAATCAGTTGGGTTCAGAACTTGGCTCTGAATTTGTAATAGTAAGGTCACTGGTGATTTTTTTTCTTGCAATCTGTTATTGGACACTTCAAGAAGGACAAATAATTTTGGCACCTTAGGTAACCGTACAAGATGTTCCAGTTCCCAAGATACACATAGGTTTGAAAAAGCAGTCCATTTCTCTGCTGGTTTATGAGTACTTACACTGCTGGGAATATTCTGAAGCATCTGCCTAATTAAAACTAAATTAATGCTCCTCAATAGATTCTTTGCATTTGTTTTGCTTAGATTATTTTTTTTTTTCTTACAGGGTTTGTTTGCTTAATCCTAATTTGCAAAATCCCCTCTGTACTGTCTTGGTTCCTCACTGTTAAGAACGGACGTCATGCTGCTGTGCTGCTTTGCCAGGGCACCGTAGAAGAGTGCTTCAGAGACCACGAGGTGTGACTAGGGTAGGGAATAATAAATTCCCAAGTTACGCTGGTGGGGATGTAGCGCTTGGAAGTAATGAGGAATCACATTTCCAGCCTGTGTACTGGGGGGGAGAGGGAAGGGGGAGCCAACCTGTAAACAGCAGCAGCTCCGGTAACTCTTGCGGTCCCCCAATTAACGCTTCCAGTCTCTGAAGCCTGGCTTTGGTGGCCGTTTAACTAGTCTGGAGGGACTGAGATTCTAACTGTCGAGCCGTAGGGATTGGCTTGAAAAACAGTCGGGAGAGCAGGAAGCCCCGTCTGCGGGCGGTGGGACGGTGTCGTCCTGGGGCCGGGGTGGGCTCGGCACGGGCACACCGACCGCCTCGCTAAAGCTGCGCCGGATTAATTGGCTTTGGCCAGGCTCTGCTCCGCTATCTGAACATCGTTATCAGGAATGTCAATGATTATGCAACGCAGAGAAATGCCACAATAGCCTCAGTGTCTCCTTTTCTACTTGTCTCTGTTTAAACGGGGCTTTATCTAAATGCAAATGTGACTTCAGCCTTCTGATTAGGACGCTATACAGTCGCCCATTCCAGAAAAGCACAATTAGCAGATTATTTTCTTTCTGACTCAACAGTTCTTGGTTTAGATAGTTTGTTTGTTGTGCTGTGCGTGATATTTAAGTTATCAGAAGGAGATGTACATTATTAGTCAGGATTGTAGCCAGATTTTGTGAGGTCGAGGTTTTTTTCTTGGCAGATAAAAATGGTAACATTTGTGGGATGCGAGGGGGGATGTTTTTCGAACAAAAGGCACCAGTGCGGATTCGCACTGTGCTGCTTTGTCCTTTTTGTGCCGAGTTAGGGGCAAATCCCAGCAGTGACTCTGCCAGTACCCCAGTGCTGGGCTGTGCAAGCGCGGGGTGCCTACCCTGTGCCCGGGGTCTGCGCACCACGGAGCTGTGCCCGGGTGGTCCCCCCGTGGCCGAGAGCTCGCTGTGGCCCCATTATTTCTCATTAAGCAGCCGTTTTACCAAAGCAGCCGTCGTTTTTTCCATACGCTGTGCGAACACTGAAGTTAACGCTCAGAAGAAATACAGGTCTTTGGTGATAAATCTCCCCGTGAAGCTTTTCCACGTCACAAAACTTGGAGCGTTTTTGCAGCCGTGAGTCTGTTGGAACGCAGGGTGATTTCTTGTTGTTGCTGTTCTTTTTTTGATCTTTTTTTTGGGCTTGGGGCCCTCTCCAGTAGATGTTTGATAACTTGGCCTGGTGAAAATTTCATTCTTCAGATCTATTAGTCCAGTGTCTGTGGGAAGATGAAGGGTTGGTTTTTCCCCAAATTCATCCGTGTAAATGTATTTGTCACCTGATTTTTCTATGTCACATTTTTTCGTCGCATGTATTTGTCACAAAATTACCGCAGTGGAAAATTCCTAATTACCTATAGTGAAGCAATGTTTTCGGTTCCATTGATCAATTTTAATCCTTCCATATTCATATGTTTACGTGACTGGTTTCTTGCTCTCTCTCCCGTAGCTTATTTTCTTTATGCTGAAGCAAGCTGTCCTATACATTCCCAACACATGAGGGATCGTTGCTTTTGTGTCAGGAAATCTATTGCATCACTTAGGTTTAATTAGAGCACAATGACATATGATGAGTTTACACATCAAAGCCTAGAAACAACTCAACAAATTGGCTCTAGTCCCAAAGTGTATTTGAGGCTCTGTATTGAACTGGGATGTTTCACTGTGTTCAGTGGGAACATGGGAAATACAGGGTCGGGTTCTTCGGGTCAGTGGAACCGTAGCAGTTCTTACCAGCTGAGGATCTGGCCCGAAAAACCTGCATGTGTTTTTCATTCAGGTTCAGATCAGCTCGAATCCCACCGCGTGTTCCGATTCCCTGTACTGGGCGATGAAAACCACATCCACGTAGGTTCTGTGTGAGTAGCAAGCTGAATCCCATGCCCAGTTCTAATTAGCACTGAGTTCAGAGAGCTGAGTGTAGACCCAGGACACACTTTACTCGTCCCGTACGGAGCGAGGGGCTGGCTCACTTCTGGGTGGGCTGATGGTCTTCATGCTCCATCACTTGTAGCATCTTCTGTGTTGGTAGCTCAGTGTCCGCAGCGCCCCGGCACATAAACGACGCCCTTTCCCCATGTCTTTGCCAAGGAGGTGGGTTTATCATTTCAAGAGGCAGGATTTAGCCACTGGAGCAACTTTTTCCTTCCATAAATGCTTTTTGTTAAATAAATGCATGTTGATGTTTCACAGATACGGGTTTTTTTCCATGGCTCTGCTGACCATGTTAGAGTCACTCCCCGGGTCAAGCTGTGGGCTGTGGGGCCCAGCAGAGAGCTCAGGTGGTTTGGGATGCTCTTGTATGATAATGGACCAACCTGACGTGGCCATTTGGGTTCTGATCAAAAATCTGGCTGTATTAAAGTGTGAATTTCAGAGTTGGAGCCATTTTGAAAAGTCAGCTCTTGGTCTATAGTCCTGAGTTTTTGTAACCTCTTCCTGCCCTACGCACGGGGCTCTGTGGGGCACTATCCAGTTCCTGCAGTGCCTGAGATGGGGTGGCTTTTATTAAACAAATATGAAAAAACAGAACCGGAATCAAACCAGCAGAAATCGCAAGATTGAGCAGCAGCATAGAGCCAACTTACTGCCCTCAGGATGGAAGAACAGTTTCCTAATTGTTCGTGAAAGCTAATGGAAATCATATTTTGGCTGCAAATAATTCTCAGGGGGGATCATTGTGGAGTCTTACCTCATCTCTCGCGCTTTATGGATGGCACATACCGAGTGTTCAGAAGCAGCCACACCCCGGGAAGCCCAAAGTGCAGAAAACCCTGGACAGTTTGAAAATTTTGAACTTTTTTGAAAATTTCCTGTAGTCAACATCATCTGCTCCCGAGTCGCCTGTCACTAGACGTGTGCTGCGAGTACAGCGGCGGCGAAGAGGCACATCCCTCAAGATTAAGACACATTCTGGGTTTTTGCTGTAGACTAATTGTCTTTGTCTAGAAGAACCGTGCTTTTTCCGCCTAAAATGTTGAATATTTTCAGTGACCTCTGCTACTGTGGCTCAGCTCTTGTTACTGCTTGGCGTGTATGCTGATTTATACCCCCTTAGTTATACACTGAGATGGAATTTGGTTCTACTGAAAATACAGATTACACCAGTTCGGATCTTGTTACGATAGGGACTTTCAGAGGTTTTTTCCCCACTGCAAGAAGAGTTAGTCTGCACAAATGTACAGCCCAGGCACGCACTAGCTGTGGTGTTCTATTCCGAAATAAATTTGGCTGATTTTGGCTTGTATTACTTATGAAAAAGGAAAAAAATATTCTAAGTGATGAGTAAGTATCATAATGGGTGCTAAAATAATGCCGTACACCTACTTCATTATTCAGTTACTTATTTATTATCTTTATTCTTAAGAGTAATGATGTAAAAGTGCTTTTTTTCCAAATGTTAATTTAGTTCTTGCAGATGGCAACCATCTGTTGGATGACAAGTCATTTACAGCACTCCAGTAGCACTTTGTGTAGCTTGGATGGACTTGCTCTTACAATATGTAGGGATAGTTCCGGAGGTGAAACTTGCTAGATTTGTTCTTTTCCTGTTGCTTTTACCGAAAAATACAGAAAACTTCAAACCTGTCAGCAGTTTTGCTTGTCTTCTCCTGTATTGATACATGTTATTTCGGGGTGAAGCCTGACATTCCATAGGCGAGCTCACAAGATGTCCTTGAGAGTGACATACTGGGGAATACCGGGAAATACTGTTAAATTCCAATATCACTTGTAGCAATTATGAGCATCCTCATTCTGCGGTGTCGCCACATGGAAGGGCTCTTAGGGATGCTCGAGGAAAGCACCGGAGGCTTCAATGAATCTACGAATTCTGGTTATTGAGTAGAAAACTCGCTGGGGGCTGTGGTGCTGCTGTGTATGCTGACAGCAGCTGACACTGGGTCTTCTCTTAGACTAAGAAAAAACTTAATATTGCAAGACACCTTAATGTTACCATCGTAAAGGGATCTTGCATGAACTGCACACCTCTGCATTTTCATACCTTGGTCAGTGACGACTAACCCCTGCCTTCATAGAGTAAGTTCTGATTCATTTCATAGTCTGTCTTCTTCTAAAGTTTCTTCAAGTTACGCTGCTAAACCTGAACTTGCTGACCTTGTTTTCATCGTTGTAAAATTGCTTACATTTCTGTTTCTGTGCTTTTAAAAAAAAAAGTTAATTAGGTATTTTGGTTTGTGTTTTCTATTTTCAGCAGCTAAAAAGCTTGATCATGGCCCCGCTGCCCAAGGCGGAGCTGGTTCAGAGCTCCCTGCAGTTATACCGTTACCTGCTCCGGTGCTGCAGGCAGCTTCCCGAGGAGCACATTCGCCAGCATTACAGACACACCATCAGGCAGGTGAGAAACATTTCTGGTGGTGGAATTCACTGTTGGGGGGGTTTGTTTTTCTCCTCCTACAGTTTAGACCGACTTTTTATAACTCCTGGCACTTAAAAAATTATTTCTCTGTGAGCCTGGAACATTAGTGGGTATGAAGGGTGACGGTGGGAGTATGTGAAGGAGCAGTTCTCTTCTTTTTGCTTTGAATCTGAAGCCTTTTATTTTCCTTGTTTTTCACCTCTAATTCTTGTGTTAGTCAAGAGAGTGAACAATTGTTCCTTACTCACCCAACACAGTTTTTACAGTGACACTGGTTCCTTGTCGGTCATTTTTAATGTGTATCTGTCCCTCCCCTGGCTGGGTGCATCTCAGCTAATTGTTCACATGGACATAATGTCGTGCCTTTGCTCATGCCTGTTGTCCCGTGTCTTTCTGGTTTTACCCTACCAGACGATTTCAATCGTTGTTCTGAAGTTCTCTGGAGTTCTTTGGCTGATAAAAGGCGTAAAATACTAATATGAAATTCCATTTGACAAGGTGTGTTATGGGAACAGCACAGCCAGGTGCCACAATGAATATTTTTACCTTTTCAGATCAACAGTTTGTTGGCATCAAATACTTTCTTTGAGATTTAAAGCGATCCTTATCTGACAACTATTGCAGTAAGTCAGTCAGCGTAACGCTTTGGTTGAATGTTGCAGAGTTTCAAAGTTCATGCAGATGAAGACAATCCCGAGAGAATCCAGCAGATCATTAAGAGAGCCATTGAAGATGCTGACTGGGTCATGAACAAAGTGAGTGCATCAGCCTGGCTGGGGTTTGCGCTCTCTCGGTTCAGATCAAAGGAGAAAACATGGGAAAGCAAGTCAGGAACAGCAGACTGCTCCGTTGGCCTGGACGCCTGGGTGAAAGGAAGGGCTTGGCCACTGGGGATTTATGATTGTGATAGTTCTTGTTTAAAAATTCTTCTTTATTGGTATAAACGTGCGAGGATTTTTAAGGACCAATGATGTTTTAAGTCGGCCTCTGTATAAATCTTTGTTTTCATGAGGAATTATATTAAATTTCAGTGGTGGTGGCTAGTAAAACTCTATCAGAGAGAGAAAAAGCTCTAGTATTTTGCAAGGCAGAGCTTTTCGATCATCAGCTGCTTCCTAGCAGGCATCTCTCCGCTCTCAGTCACTTTGCATAAACTCTGGGAACAACTTTTTTTCTTCTCAGATCTTGCCCGTGGCAGTGCAGGTCAGGGTTAGACAACACGGTGGCAAAACCGAGGTCATCGCTGTGCTTGGACCGTAGTTGTCACCCGGTAGAAATGCCTCTTTACCATCACAGCACGGAAAGCAACACTCAGACTGGTTTCTTAGGTAAAAGGCTGAGGATTATTTACCATTAGACAGCCGAGAGTCACCTGGGCTTCCTTGAATTTAAATCTGGTTGGGGAGCATGATACATTAACGTGCGTTTCTCAGATTATAATGACACAAGTCAAAAGTTCAGCTTGCTCTAAATATCTGTGATTTAATTTACTAAATGACTGTTAAGTCCTTCTCTCTGCCAGCCCATGAAATCCAAATGAGAATTGCTACAGGAGCAAGCACAGATTAGTCATAGATTATAAAATTATAGCAGTAGCCAAATCCCAGCAGTTACAGCCTAGTAAATAACTAACTGTGCCTGAATCTGATTTTATTCTCCCTACAATTATGAAAAGGCTCATTCTGATTCCGCTACAGAAGTTGTCATCTGCTTCATTGGAAAACTGGTAATTGAACTGTGAGAGGAGGATTGCACTCACAGAGCCTGCCAAGAAGCATTATTTTATATTGCAGAGGGAAAGCCTATCAAATTTCAGTCTAACTTAAAGGAAACAGATGACTTTATGCAGATCATGAAGAAGGTTGTAAATCCTTGTCATTATTGACTGCTACTGTTCGTTATGTGCTGTTCCCACAAATAACTCTTCCCTTCTTTCTTCTTTTTTTTTTTTTTTTTCAGTATAAAAAACAGAAATAGAAGAGGAATGATGAAGGCAAGGATGTCATTGGTAAACATCCTTAGAGGACTTGCAGCCAAGCCCAGCATTATACTGTGGATATTGCCTGGAGTTTTCTCTTAGATAATACAGAGACAATAACGTGTATCTCATTGGGGTTTCTGAAGCTGTTGGAGTCAGTACATTAAAGGCACAGTCTGGGTTCAGAGTGTTACCTTGTATAATCACAAACTTTAGCTTAAAGCCCAAACTTGTCTAAGATTTGTGTCACACAGATTGTTTCCAGGAAAACTTTCTGGGAATGAAAATGTAACATGTACAAATCCTTAACTTCTACTTCACTAGTATCTGAGTCTAAAGTTCTACCCTGGGAGCCTGCAAACCTGAGGAATGCTCGTTGAGGATCAGAGCAAATGTCTCTTCTCAGCCAGAAAAGCATGGGCTACCGAGCAGGAATGTTCCCAGGAGCACCGACAGCCCCTCTGAGACCTGAACCACGGACTCTTGCACTTGCCCCTCCGTGCTGCGGCCATGTCTTCATTCTGCTCCACAGGTTTGCACTTGAACTAGTGGGGTCTTTTCTTCTGTACAGATTGGTGCCCATCACCTGAATTTCTGAACTCCCCTGCAAACAGGTGCCCTTCAGACAGGGTCTGCCCTGACGGGTGTGATCGCTGGGATGTGCCCTCTTGTACGGGTAGAATGGCCGTCGCAACTTTTTGCAACGTGTAATAAATGTCCTTTAAAGATGGGAGTCCATGTCCTTTCTAAAAAGACTGTCTTTTCACTGCCCTAATAGATTTTCATGAGAGAAGATCCAATAGAAATAGTAGCTTTGTTAGATAAAATGAATTTAGGGAGCTGCCTAGCGAAACGCGACCCTGGTTGTTGGCTGTACTGGGGATCTTCTGCCTGCAGGTGGCAGCGCCTGCTGCCGTCTGTCTGCCACCTCCCCGCTGTGCGGGGCTGGGGATGTTCCTGCCGTTTCCAAATTGCTGAGCTTCACACCTGCCTAAACAGAACTAGAGTGCTGAAGCGGATCCCTTTTAGGCTCCAGATTTCTTCTTTTTCATTCATCCATGAAAGCAACAAAAAGAAAATCCTAGCGCAAAGTAGTTGAGAAGAATTTGAGAAGTGCAGTGGAAGTGGAGGAGCAGTGAGTGAACATTTAGACCCTAATGTGTGGCATAAAATTTCCTCTGTAACCCTAAAGCCCCCTCTCCAAGAATTGTGCCTTCTCTTGTTATTTCTTCTGCCGTCACCGTTCCTCTCTCCAGTCCTACATCTTCCCCATCACCCCATACACTCTCAACTTCTGTTCTTGTTCTACACGTTCCTTAATTCTTTTCTCTCTCATCTTATCTCTCTACCCCACTGTGTCCTCTTCCTCACATTCTCTTCTGGCAGGAGCCTCAAAGATACTCGGGTATTATTCTGGGCTATCCTTCCGCTTCATTTCAGATAGCAAAGCCAAAAGGTAATAGAGTTTTCTCCACAAAGCAGGTGTAGGTTTCTCTTCACACGGGGAAAACCACTCATCTTTCTACTTAAGTACATTTTTTTGGAAAGTGCAGCCATTCTGGTTTAAACTTTCCAAATACTTTGACGTGGGACAGGGCGTAGAACACGGCAACCTTGCCATCTGACAGGGAATATTCAATNTATCCTTCCGCTTCATTTCAGATAGCAAAGCCAAAAGGTAATAGAGTTTTCTCCACAAAGCAGGTGTAGGTTTCTCTTCACACGGGGAAAACCACTCATCTTTCTACTTAAGTACATTTTTTTGGAAAGTGCAGCCATTCTGGTTTAAACTTTCCAAATACTTTGACGTGGGACAGGGCGTAGAACACGGCAACCTTGCCATCTGACAGGGAATATTCAATATGAAACTGGAGACTCTAACAAAAAAGTGAAGTAGATTTGATAGAAGGTATCAGGATGTGCTACTTTTAATGAAGAACAGCAAAGAGATGAGCCGTGCTGTGCTCTGGCTCTGGGGTGTATGTCTGGTCTGTCGTGGGGAGGTGCACTGAGCTCTGTGCCAGTGCAAAGGGGAAAATGAGAAGACTCGGGATTAACAGCAAATGAAGGTACTGGTTTCCTGAAGTTTAAGCACAGTGTGCTCAACAACCTTCTGTCCCTTGATGTAGTGTGAGACATAATGGTTTTTTCAATTACTAAATAACGTACTTGCGTGTCTTTAAATCGTTTATATGCCTGTTGTTTAATTTATGGATAGCTCAAGAGGGGAACAACCAAGGAGCTGGAAGGTGTGACTGTGGTGCATCTGCAGCTTCCGATGGCTGAGGGGCCAGCTGAGACACAGGAGCATCAGACCAAAGGTACAATAGATGTATCTGATATGGTAGGACCAGGACCTGTGCATTTTAGTCTGTGGAAGCTGGTAGAGGCTGTAGTTCTACACAGTGCAGAGGGGGAACACGGGTGCTGAGGCAGGAGGCACCACAACTGGGTGTTTTGGCAATATTGGTTCAATTCTCGGGCATGATGAGATGTCAGCGTCTTTTTTTGTCTTTATTTTTTTCAAACAAACATCATCTAGTTTTCAAACTAGCAAACCTTTTAATAGAATGGAAATATAATGTGAAGGTAACTATGTCTGCTCTGTTATGGAACAATTTTCTTGGTTGGTAGGGAAACATGACTCAAACAACTATTGGCTTCCTTGTAATAGCGAAAGAAGCCCCAGTGTCTGACAGACGTGTTTCTGAACCGACTGGGCTGCAGAGTCATTCCGCTGCGTGGCTGGGGCTTTTACATTTTCAGGACATCACACAAACATGGTTCTTCAGCAGCATAATTGGAGACCAAAGGTGGTGTATTAGCCTAGACATAGATGAGAACTCGAACTCTGAAAAGGGAATTAGGCAGAGCTTCGATACTTTGGACCAAAATTATTATCCACCAAACTTCTACTCAGAATTCATTTAAGGCTGGAGTTGCCTTAATTCACCAGTCACTAACCTCTTTGACTGGGGAGTTTACGCAGTAAATGGAGTTCTCTTTGTTAGTATCCAGGGCCACCTTTTGATGGGGTAAGCCCCTGGCACCCAGCCTTGCTGAGGCTGGAGAATGGTTCTCTGGTCCACAGTGGCTTCATTTGGTGGGGACGCCGCGGTGCCAGTGATGAGCTGCCCGTGGCCCCAGCAGAGCTCACTGTGGGAGGACTTAGTGGCCGGCACAGCTCAAATCCTGCTGCTCACGAGGAACATTTCCTTGGTCAGTCTCCTCCGTGGCTCCCTGAGGGTAGTTGCAAAGAAAATACCAGCACCAGATAGAGTGGTGTATCTGTGTTTCCATAGTCAGTCATCCAGAATCTGGAAATAAAGATGTTGGGTAATTAAGTAATTGGAGAGGAATACAAGAGATGGTAATGTATACTGTAGTTACTATTGAAAAGTTTAAAAGAAAAAAGCTCACAAAGGTCATCAAACTATTGATGCAAAAAAGAAAATGTCAGTAAAAAGGGACAAGCCTGTTCTGTTTGTGGGGTTTAGTTTCTTTTTACTGAAATGAGGAACCCATTCCTCTACTTGTACATGACGCCAGTTCTGGTAAGTAATGGGCTCTTGGTGGGTGCGTGCAATAACTGAATGATGAAGGGCTTATCAGAAGATCCTGTTAAAGCCCCGGTGTTTGATGGCTCCCCTGATAAGCACTGCTGTGTGGGTGATGGCTTGAGGAAGTACTTTTGCTGTCCCCACCAGTAAGTCCTCCTGGAGTAAGCACGCGACGTGCAGCATCGCTTCCAGCCTGGGCTGGCGTGGCCTGGCTGTTCATTAGCCTGAGGTTTTTCACTGTGTTTGCACAAATGTAATAACTATATTCTGGAAACAGTGTTTTTGCAGGTGTTTAATGTAAGACCTCGGGTCAGCTTCTCAGTACTCACGGACGATCAGAGGAGTTGGGGGGAATTAACTGTTCAAAGGCTGTGTCCAGACAGCTCTGTCGGTTTAGCTGGAGAGGGGTTTTCACGGGAGGCTCCTTATGCAAAACAAGCAGTTCAACCAGGAAAAGACAGTTGGAGACTTCTGTTTAGTTGGTTGGGATCAAGCTTTTAATTCTTGCAGTACTTAGAGCTGAAATTGTGTGGAAATAACCTGTACATGGAAGCGGCATGTCTAGGGAGACTGGAACAACGGCGCTTTACTGGAGGGTCGGTTGCTGCACGTAGGGTCTTGCTCTTAAGCCCACAGACAACTGTTAAAGGATCTACTGTTATTGCCAACCTTGGGCCTGGCGGAACCTTCCTGTGCAGTGAAAATCTCCCACCCCCCCTGTTGTTTTTTTTTTTAAATTGGTCACATAGGTTTTGGTATGGAAAAGATGGTTAATTTGTAGTTTGTCTAAAATACAGGGTGGTACTCTAGTATCCTGCACTTCACGTGCTTTGCGAGCTGTATATATTCCTGGGCACATTCTTATGTCAGAGGTGTTACTGATTTCAATTCACTCCTGCCAGTGGGAGTCACCTGAGCCCTGTGGGTTCTGAATAGCAGAATTCCGTGCCAAGCCAGCCTTTGCTCAGGACCATTTGTCAATAACTGAATATTCTTTTAATAATTCTCTAGCTTTGGTGCTTTGTAAACTCGTTTTCACTTGCTTCATTATTTCACAGGCGTTGCTTTTTGTTTGGAAACACGTGAGCTTAAGAATTTGATGCTAAACAAAAGCATCTCTGGTGTTTGTCTCCTTTTCAGATGTCTTAAGGAGTGGTCTTTACTGCAATACTCTAAAGAAGAAGTAGGCACACAATTGCTGAGATAAATAATATTCACTGTGATCTTTTCTTAAGGGAAACAGTTTTTCAGTTGTGAACAGCTTTTCACTTTGCATGATGAATTGTGCCCTCCTATAATGCCCTACTAAGACTCGGGCTGAGCCGGCAGCCCAGCGCCGTGAGTCTTAGACCTTCAAACCCACGAGCTTAACCTGTGAGAACGAGCCTTTCCATCTTTATGCTCAGCGGAGCGGTGTCCCCTGGCGTGATCCACAATCGCATGTGTTTGTTTGAAATGTGTGAGTCGTCTCTGTCGAGAAGGGTGTTCTGAGGCAGTGACGCCCGGGAGCGGGTTGAGGCGGCGCTGCCCGCTTGCTGCGCTGCCGGGCTGCGCTGTCCTGCTCGCGTGGTGTGTTTCGGCTTGAGCACAAGCCAACTGGCGTGTCTTTCAACCTTTCTATTATTTGATTAATTTATCTTATACTTCTGTCAAGCCAGGTTTTATGAAATAGTGTTAACTGAAGTGTACACGAGTCATCAAATACTCCTTTCAGCTTGTGATTAATCAGGGACAGGCAGACACATTCACTATGAAAAAACCCTGTTCTTTGAAGAATATTTTCTGCTTTCCTCATAACTTTGTTCAATATTTAAAATAGTTTTTACAGGTTTACAGTCAGACAGAGGCATCTGTCGCTTAGTGTTTGTATTTGGCCTCTGTGGGAGGGGTGCTGGGCCGTGCACCCCAAATCCTGCCTGCGGGTGATGGGGAGCTCAGTTCAGGGGCTGGTGCTCGGTCTCCCTTCCCGTGCACCGGGAGGTCCAAGGAGTTATTTCCCATTCTGTATCTACCCACCCAGGGGCCTTTTTTTCCCCGAAAAATTTGCCTTCAGTTCTGTGTTGGTCCACTTGGAAAAGGATTAACGTGGATATTTTAATCAGTAACTTCTGAGACAGCTTTATTTGGGTGCTTTCCACCTCTTATCAAATACTCTTCTGGCTGCCGTCCCCCGGCAGGAGGTTGAGCTGCCTCATCCCTGGCTGCTTCCTTCTGCTGCCGCTCCATCCCTTTAAAAACCAGCCATTACAGCTTTTGCCATTACAGCTTCTTTTTGCACAATCTCTGGTATCTGTCTTGGAAGAAGGTTAAAAGTGGTGGTGTTTTGGTTAATATTACCTGCCGCTCTGGCCTTGGACAGGTAGAGAACTGAGAATAAATTCTCGCAGGGGCTGAGGCTGCCTCGTGCTCTGGTTGGTAGCGTTATGCAGGGGCTGGGCTTTTCTCAGTCTTACTTTCACTTTCTTGTGAAAAGTTGTTATTTCATCCACAGAAAGCCAGCTGTATCTCACATGGTGTGAAACAAGGAACAAGGAAGATTGCGTTTCAAAACAAACATCAGACAGAAGTTAGTCGTCTGGAAAGTATTATATCATGATGGCAGAGGCAGGCAGGGGCTGTATTTGCCGGTGGCACCTCCCTGATACTCACCAATCTGAGGAATGATTTTTCGTGCCTAAAAATAGAGTATTTAATTTTCCATAATTGTGCAATTGCAAGGGCTACTTTTTCTTTTCTTTTCTTGTTTGTCCTCCTCTCTTTAGAGGTCACAAATGGTGTGTTTAACTGCAGTTTACAGCACAGAATGCAGACTCCCGGGCGGTCTTGTGGACTTCTCTCCCTGAAGAGCCCTGCAGGGTTTGTCCTCTTGGAGCTGGAAGTGTCTCACAGCGTAGGTTGCGGCTTTCAAGATGTTCGGCAGTAATTATCAAATTGCCTTTTAGGTGCTTAAGTTGGGAGACCTTAAAAATGCCACTTGCTGGTAGTGGTGGATGTTCCACTGCGGTGCCACCCGACCTCAGGAAACCCACTCCCTGCTCCCACAGCTGTTTCATGGTCTGTGCCCTCTGGCTGGGTGCCGTGGAAGGGCGTCCGCTCCTCTGTTGACAGAGTGATGCTTACCTGGGACTGCCATCAACAGTTGGGTTGGCATGGGCAGGACAAGACCAAACAACAGCCCAATAGTGGATCTCGGTACTGGCGGGGGGGAGTTAAGAACCAGTGAGAGCTCTTAACGTGCCTGATTATTTAACATCCCTGATTATTTAACATCCCTGATTATTTAACGTGCCTGATTATTTAACGTGCCTCATTGTCTCCCGTTCCCACTTGCTCCCACTCCCAGCATGGTGTTCTCCATCCTCCTTTGGCCTGGTGATGTCGGTGCACAGAGCACCTCTCTGGCTGGGACTGGCAAGTAGCAGTAAAATGGTTATTCCTTGATTGCATGATTCTGAATTAGGAAGGTGCTTAATAATGACCCTTTTACAATTATTTTAGAAGCACAGTTTAAAAATATAGAGATGTACCAATCCTGCTGCCAACTGACGTGAAGGAGCCTATGGGGTTTCACAGTCCCTCGGTACCAGCTCTGGTTCTCTCTAGTTGATTCGATGCACTGAAGAGGCATCCAATGTGTCTTGTGAAACTGAAGAGATGAAGAGCCGGTCCCTGCCCTCCCACAGGGTAGATTGGCTGTACTTCAATGTGTACCTATTCAGCTGGACTCGCGCCTCCAAATTGATGAAAACCACCTAAAAATACTCTGAAGATGCTGAAGAACGTGCCATGGAAACGGTCTCTGTTGGTAGGGGAAGGTAGGTAATTGCTAGCGAGGGCATTGGGAGCTCGTTCCCACATAACCTCTAGCACTGCCTTTTTTCCTTACCACCAACAGAGAAAAGGTCATTTCACTGAAAGTTTTGAAGATGGGATGTTGTTTTCACGGACAGTGGGAGTTGCAGGCACAGGGACAGGCTGCGTTAACTTTAGCACTTCACAAAAAGCCGCTGAAAGGACTTAGGCAGTAAAAAGGCTCATAAAGATAAAGCAGAGCTGTAAAACTTGCTGATAAAACCCCCGTTTCCATCCAGGAAACCAAGGGGAGCAGCTGAACGCGCCGTGATTTCCTGTGGGTGAAGCTGCGCTGAGCAGAGAGCAGAAAAAGTGAGAGTAGGTGAAGGCACCGTCCCCAAAGGATGGAGAAGCGGGACCACTGCGGGGGCTGCGTTGCCCACGCTGACAGCAAGGCTGCACTAACCAAGGGAATGAGAACGAAAAGATGGTGCTGGGAGGGGGGAAAAAAAAAGGCACTCAAAACCACATTTAATTATTTCTTGGTGAAGGTGGGATCATCAGTAGCTTTCTGATGGTTTAACTTCCTACTTCCTTACCCCAGCCCTTAACCGCTGCTTCTCTTTGCCTGAGTTATCCTGGGTGTATGTTACCGGTTTTAGTATTAAGCGATAAAGTGGTTTTCATGATCCAAAACAGAACGTGGCAGGAATAGACCCTGTTACTGCAAACTTCAGGCTCTGGGGATTTTGGTGGACTTCCCAATGGACTTAATAATAACATTTTCAGAGCTCGTTAAAGAGAAAGAGTCTCTGTTCATATTTCCTGCAAAGCGTGGACTGTATTTTGGAATTACACGAAGTGGAATATAAACATGTGAAATCAATCATTTAGGAGAAAGTGATGTAAAAGGGAAAAAAAAAAAAAAAAAAACAACACCAACAAAAAGCCCCACGTTCCAGAAGTCAGTGGAGGAGCACTGGGTAAAGAGCCCTCTCCATCGCCCAAACTGACTGTAAACATTTACTTGGGGTGGATTGCAGGCGAGCTCTCAGGTCCTGTGAAGCTGAGGAACAGGCTCTGCTGAGAGACACTTAGAACCCTGCTCAAGGATTTGATCAGCCTCCAGAACTTTATCGCTCTCCGTTCAACTTCACAGCTTTTGGAGCAGTTTCCATGGAAGCGCATTGTTTTAGTGAGATTTCTGTTTCCCAGAAGAAGTAACACAACAACTGGCTGTCTGTTCCTTCAGGCTGTGGTTAGGGGTTGTGCTGAGATCAAAATGTTGTGTATGGTTTAATATCCTGGGGTGAACACCAGGAGAGAAACACAGAATGCAGCTGTGCTACATGAAAACAGCCCTGGTGGTTTCTTGGGCTGAATTTTGACTTCTGTTCCCTTCTGTTTGAAACATTCTTACCTTTCAGAACTTAAGTTGTTTTTATACTTCAATATTCACTTCTTATCTTAGTCCAGAAATTTATGGATTGTTTGTTTTTTTGGTTTTGGGTTTTTTTTGTTTGTTTGTTTGTTTGTGTTTTTTTGAAAACCGGTATTTAAATCTCTTGTATTACCTCCTGGACTTGACCAGACATTCTGATTCCTCCTGACATCAGCCAGTGCTCTGTTACATGAATTGGAATTTCCTCCTCAGACCACGCTGTTCGTGAGTGAGGACACGTTTGCAATTCTGTAGCTCACTGTTATTTCTCAAGCAAAAGGAAAAAAAAAAAGCAAGCAACATTGCCCATGGTCAGGTTAGCATCACCTTCCTTTGCGCTGGGCTGGGCCGTGCGTGTCGTGGGGCCGGCGGCGACGAGCACTTTCTGTACATTTTTCCTTTCCGTGTGCCAGCTTTTCCTTGTGCTCCAGACAGAGGCATCTTCACCAGGACAAACGTAAAGAAACTACGTCTGGAGTGTGGCAGACAGCGCACGGGGGATATGCCGATATTGAGGGGATATTGGGTTTATGCCCAATCGACTGCTAATTGCTATTTTCCTTTCCGGCTCTCCCCAGCAAGCAGGTCTGGGGAGGGGGCTGGGGACCCCCTGAGCCGGCACCTCCCCTGGGTCACCTCCGCCAGAGCCAACGTGCCTCCAGGCATGGAGAAATCCGATTATTGGTTGTCCCGTTGCTTCCCCCCTCCTTTGCTTCCTCCGCAGCGCGTGTGAGATGCCCACAACGTGACTCTGGAACGTGTCTGAGGGGATTTTGTTATTACTACATTTCTGAATGTAACGTAAGGGGCAGACAGGAAGGGATGGGTTTACCGGCACAGCACGCCACGTTTAACGCTCTCCTTAACTTTCAGTTTTGCCCTTAGATGTTCACATCATGAAATTTTCCACTCTGCCCTGTCAGCATTCGAGATGCGGCCGTTCGCTCTCTGCATCGGGAGACGGCACGGGAGACTTGGCACTTCTCATCCCAAACTGCTGCCCTTCACATGCCCTGACTCTGCAGAAACTGCAAAGCAGCCCGGGCAGTGGATCTGGGTTCCTGCTGGTATCGGTGTATCTCGCAGTGCCCAGACACGAGTCTTTTATTTTGCTTTTGGTAGAAAGTTGTGATCCCCTTTGTAAAGCGCGTTCCAAACTAACGGAGGGGCTGGTGGAGGAGCTGCTGCCGTCGGGGCTCAACTCCGCCCAGTCCTTACAGATGTGGTCAGTCCCGGGAACGCTCAGCCGAGGAAGCAGCTTTGCCGTCGCGCAGGCTGGGGGGGAATATTCAAACCGACCAATTCCACTTTGTGAAATGAAAACCCAAACCTGTGTCAAAGGAGACGCTTGGCGGTAGTTAACAGGAGGAGATGTTTGGGAGCACCTTTTTTAACAGTAGTTATCGCTGTTATTAATTCCCTCTTCCTCTGTCAGAAACTACCAGACGCTTCCAATAAAAGCAGTGAGTCTGCGGAGGTTCCGGAGCGGGAGGGCAGGATGAGCTGGTGAGAAACTCTATTGTTTCATTGCGAAAATCCACGTTTTAAGAGGTGCAGCACCTGGGTGTTGGCTGCCATGGAAGCCTTTGCGTGTTTAAGTGTGGAATGTCAGACAGAAAGAAAGTGTCCTTAGAATTATCTTTCTTTTTTTTTTTTTCACCTCATAAATGTAGCAAATTGATAGAGTTGAAATCTTGCATTTTTATAGCGGTTACCAGAGGCATTTGTTATGTCTCCATTAGGTATTTAAAGCAGCAGAGGGTGAGAAAGTGGGAATGTCTGGTCTATACAAGTGTGGAACTCTCCGAGTGTGATGTGCGTAACCAGTCGTCGTTGTTCCCATCTCCATCCTTCAGTACAGACCGTTGTCACCGCGCTCCGCTCTGAAGAGCCTTAAGGACGACTCTGAAATGTACCCCCATGCCAGTAGTGAGCACTGAAAAATAAGGAGGGGGTCACCTGTAGCCTCTGAAAAGTTCTTGCAGAGGACTCCTGGACTCCTTACAACCGCTGTATCACACGCTTTCTCTTCAATTTCTGGTACATTTGGGAATGAAAATACGTATTTTTTTTCGCAGATAAGATTTTTTGGTGAGAAGAGCAAAGCTGGGAGCAAACCGAGTCTCGTAGATACTGCCCCAGGGCCATCTGGCACTCGGGCTAGGACACAAGCCCTCCCCGTCATCGGTACTTGTGTATTTATTTACTTCTGAGTTGAAAAAGTAGCGAGAGGCTTTCCCGGGACTCGTCCAGGCATCTGATAGAGCACACGCAGAGAATGCTTGTCTCACAGTAACGATTTCAGCGTGCAGTACGCACGGCAGCGTGGCCAGAGAAGTGGTGTCTGTCCTGCAGTTCGGTCATCGCGAGCTGGAAAAGGTGAATGAAGCCTCGCGGAGAGCAGAGGAACCAGCCCTGCGGCCCAGGAGAGGAACAGAAAGCAAACGAAGGGTCTTAATGGACAGAAAGATGTAGACGATGTGGCCCACAAAGTGGTCAAGAAAGGCATGAGCGTTCCCGTGGCGTAAATGGTCTGATGTGAGCTGACTCCGCTTTGATGGTCGTCCTCTTCGGGCTCTCCTCGCTGGTTACCTGGCAGCCTTTTCTCTCCAAGTCCTGCCCCTCATATGAACTCGTCATTGCTTTCTGCTGCTTCAAAAATGCCTTAGTTACAGCTGACCTCGCGGGTGAGGCCGGGGGATGGACCAGTGCCACGGGGGGGGCTTCCCAGTCCTTTTTTAAGGATTGTTACTGGTCCATTAAGGACCAAATTTCCTGTTCAGCCAGTGCAGTTAATCAAGTGGGGTAGAACAGGAAGGAGAGTGGTTTCCTCAGGAATCGGAAATGCAGGAAGGATGGAGGCATCAGTTTGCAAGTGAAGGAGTTCTTCTCCATCCCAGGAGGAGCAGGACCAGTCCTGACCCATCTCCCGAGACGCCAGGTGTTCTGGGGTGCCCGCAGTGTTGTGTTTTGAACCTGTGCTGTCGTAGACAACATTTCTGGAAGGTCATCGTGGAGACGTCTCAGATAGTCAGATGAGTCAGGAAAAGGGAGTCAGAAAAAAAAGTCATGAGTCACTTCTGGAAAGTTGGGGCAGTGGAGCATTTTCTGTGGGGTGGCATTGGGCAAACCAGCCCTTGTTCTCATCGGCTCTGCCTCGGTGCTCCTCGGAGGCTCAAGGCGTCCTGATCTCAGAGGAGCTTGTTATTCAAATGTTTCAAAGAACACAACTTTTCGAGCTGACGCAGAATGTTGCAGTCGGGCAAAGAACGTGCCTGATTTGGATGAAACTGCAGAAAGATTATTGCTGAGGCTCCAGGGCATCGCGCTGTCAGGAACAAAGCAAAATCTAATGCAAATAACAGCACGGCCGGAATGTCCTTGAGCAGGTCAGACGCTGAGCTCTGAAAGGGCACCTCTGCCATCCAAGCTGATGCCAGGACAGCAGGTAGCTCTTGCAGGGGCAGGAGCGGCCACGCAAAACTGGGAAACCTCTGTGGACCTGGTGGTGTGAGGGAGCAGCTCTGCGGGAGCGGCGAGTGTTTGCAGAAGGGGTGCGCAGAGCTGCCCCGGCTAATCTCTGGCTCCACCTCAGCCATGAGTGGTGCTCTCTTGTTCTTGTTCTACAGAGGGAGTTTTATTAGCAGTTTTAATGAGTAAAAGAGCAGGTCCTGTTTGAAGAACCGGAGTGATTAAGCAGTTCCCTGAACGGCTGTACCTCAGCCAGTCCTTGAAACAATTCCCACGAGGAAGGAAGGTGTTTCTTCTCTCCTGGTCATTCCAAATCTGATTTTTCGTATCTAATCCCTGCGCAGCCTGTCCTTGGTTTCAGCCGTCTCCAAGCACAGGGAAATAAGGCTGAATAAGAAAAGCTTAGAGATCATTGCACATAATGGAATTCACTTAAATTGTGTTCAGTACTAGACATGACGATCCCCCGTGTTCTGTAGAGAAGAGAGGCCAGATTTAATAAGAAAGGGGAGGATGCAAATAGAATTTTTAAACCCTGACCAAACAGCAAATGGGATGCAGCCTGTAACCTTGTTCTTTAAGCTCTCAACTCTCAGGTCAAGCACCTCCAGTTTGACCCTTGAGATGCACGGGGTTGTCTTCGTACTCGGGCAGTTCCCGCTGTCCGTAAGGTTTGGGAAGAGCTGCCGTGCGCCAGAAGGGAGGGAGAACTTTGTGGCATGGCATGGCATGGGGTCCCCACCGCTCACCCGTTATTTCGGCCTGCTGGTTACGTGTCTGGAGTGTTTTCACCAAAGGGATGTCAAGCGATAAGTTAGTGAGAGGAAGAACATCACATTTAAAACAAAAATTAAAAAAATTAAAATCTGAGTGTGCACATCCACAAGCAGTGACTGCAAAGAAGTACGGGCCTGATGCAGTCAAACCCACGAACGCACAATCCAGATAAAGCTCAGGTCTATTTTTTAAGAGATTCATCTCTAGCAGCGCTGGATGGAATATATCGAGGTGTATTCGCGCGTGAGCACGTGTACACAGAACTCGGTTTACCTGTAGGAATGTTCTACACAAACACTTAGTGTTCATTTTTAAATAGCGAAGCTAGAAACAGAAAGAAAATGCCTTGGCCAGGTTTGTCCAGCAAAAACGTGACAGATGAGAAGAGCACGTGGGTTTCCTTGTTTGCCCGGCAGCCTCGTGCCTTATTTCTGTAGAGTTTTGCTCGGCACCTGTGTGTTTCTGTAGTTATCATCGGAAGGATTTTGATCTTGTAATAGTTGGTGGATTTAAGAATAATCTTTAACTTGAAAACATTTCTAAAGTTTCCTGGAAATAGTCACATGAAGTGTTAACAAGGTGATAGCTGCGGCCAAGCCCCTCGGGGGAGCGGGCAGTTGCTGGCTCCCTGCCCTGTGCCACCCTCTGCTCCGGCTGCCTGTGGCTTTCAGGCTGCAAGTAGAAACCTGATTTTGTAACGTGTGAGCATCCACGTGTCGTCTAAAATTGAAAATCAGCTCCATGATCCCGTCTCCACCATCCGGCTCCCTTCTGGTACCCAGCGGCGCTGCCCCAGGGGTTGAGGCTGCAGGAGTTGCCCTTTCCCTCCGGTGTGTCGGGAAGGCGGAGGGGGACAAAGAGCGGGGACAGACTGCACTGGGAGCTCGGGAGGGGGAGAAATTCCACAGATGCTCTACTGAGAAAGAGCCTTTAACACTCGTTTAAAATCAAAATCAAAAATGTCAGTCGTATATTTATGTTAAAATGCCCATCCCTGGTTATAACCACCTCTTAAATGCTTTACCGGTCCATTCCCTAGGGCTCTGTGGCTCTAAAATTCCTCCTGAGGTTGTGTACAATCAGTCTCTCCAGGTTTAATGTGCAGGGGAAGGACCAGCCAGTGACAAGAGCCACAAGAGTTCTCTCAGGGGGTTTTACTGTATTTTCTCCTGAGATTGCTGCAGAGGCGGTTGGGCGCGATACCCTCTCCTTATCGCTGGGCACCTGTAGGAGCCAAGGTCACGGCGTGCCGGGCGGGAAGGAGGGGATGCTTCTCCATCAGGAACTGGTGGCTGCTCTCCCTGCCTTGTGTCACCCGCGTGTGTCACCCGCCTTGTGTAACGCCGCTGCCCTGCATCAGCCTCCCGCCTCCGGGCTGGGATTCCCCTCCGTCCCCTCTCCATGCGCAGCCTGGCCCGGCTGTTTTGCATACATGGTCCTGGAGTATAAAATGCTTTTCCCTGGCAGGAGGGATGCAGAGCAGGAGAGGTTAAAGGACGGGAGCTTTGCCAGAGAGGAGCATCTCCTGGCAGCCTCCAGAAACCCCTCTCGGAGCAACGGTAAGAGCGCGGCGTGTTCGCCCTGCCAGTCCTGCAGCTCCCCACTGAAGCAGTTACATGGCAAACTGGAGGGGTTTTTCTTATTTTTTTTTCCCCTGTAGTAGGAGTAAAGTGCTGGACTCGCTCTCCTGCTTCATTCCCAGGCTCTCCTGCTGCTCTGAAAACTTGAGCCCCCTCTCTGCTGAGGTAAAGGTTTGTGCACGTAACAGGTAGGACTGTAAATGTTTAAAGAACCCTGTTGCGGAGAACAGGGGAAGTTAGCAAGCCCTTGCTGTAATTGCCAGGGAATGTAAGATATGAGTCTTCTCTGGGTTTTTTTGTCTTTTTATTATTTTTATTCTTCCTATTATTTCTACTTTTTTTCCTCTTATTTTTTCTTCCTTTTTTCCCCTGTTTCTTCTTTCTTGCTTTTTGTTGGCTTTGTCTATTGTTTTTCTGATTTTTTTTTCTGTTTTGTTTTTGTTTTAATTTTTTCCCCATTCCTTTTTTTTTTCCTCTTTCATTTTCTCTTTTCTTTCTCTTTCTCTCTTTCTAACTTTATTTCTTTTCTTTCGTTCGTTCTCTCTCCCTTTCCTTTCCATCTCTCTTTTCCCCCATCTTTCACAAACACGTACAGGCACATTGCAGCATTTTTTGTTGCAGAACAGTAATGTGGGTTTGTTCCTGCTCTGTAACTGGGGAGAACTGCTTACTGCTTTTACTTGGATTAACGAGGTCCTAACACCTTGCAGTTTCTGCACAGATAATTGAATGGATTTCTTGTGTGATTTTACAGCAGGCAGCATCTGGGGAGCCCAGCAATATAAATTTTAGTGAACAGGCAATATAAATAACAACATGATACATAATTTACATCAAGAATATGTGGCACTGTGTGTTTTCTTTCTTTCTCGTTATTGTTTTGGAAGCATCAGGTGTTTATTTCTGTTGTATGCCAGGTGCTGAGGCCAGCTCTGCTTTACCCTGGTTTGCTCTTTCTCTCCTGTCACACCTTCCCTGGCACCAAAATCCATTTTAGGGTCAGAAATTAGCAGAAAATACATGTTAAAATGCACAGCATTAAACTTTGTGAGTTCTTATGTAAGTGCTCTGTGTTGCATTACAATATGCCCGAAGTACAGAAATCAGAGTCTCGGGATTCCTTTTGGCTCTGGCAGGCGAATACTTTGCAGAACATTTTGGTGGATTTACAGATCAATTATTTCTTTCGGTGCTGTGTGAATGACACCGCAACATTTTCCATCCTTTTCCTAGCCAGGGTTAATAGAGCACGTAATAACACTCAACCACACGGAGCTTAAAGCAACTCCAAGCGTCAAGGTGTGGTTTTGTGGAAGCACAGCGGGTACGTGTTCTTCTTAGACACTGATCTGTGCTGATCTGGGCACCTGGGAGGCGTTTGAGGTTCTGTTGCCGGTGCTTTTGAGCAAGGCATGGTCGCGGTGTTTCTCTGACAAATTGTTAGTTTTGGTGTCACTACTCCGAGTCAAGGAATTTTCATTTTTAGAAACAGGATGTTAATTACATCAGAGCAGTTGGTCTGGGGGGTTGCCGAGCCCTGTTAAAGGGAGTTACCTTCTTAGTCGAAAACTGACCTTGTTGCTGCTGTTCCCTCCTCAGAAGCGTTCCCACGTCACACAAAACAAGATTTCAGCACCGTGAACTGAAACCATAAAGCATCCAAGATGTTGTGCCCGTGGCAGTTTGTGTTCAGACCCCGTGCTGCTCGGGACCGCTCCTCCGAGGAGAAGGATATCAATAATAACGTGGAGAAAAATGGGAAGATCCACGGGTAAGATCTTTGTCTTTCTATGACCTCACGGTTTCTCTTTCATTTGAGAAAAGATTAAGCAAGATGGGCTCTGGAGGAACCTGTAATGTGTTTCCAAAGCGCTATTAAGGGAAGGACAGTTGTCCCTGGGGGTCGCTGGGTGGTGTTGGTTTGGCCGGGTACATTTAAGCTTTTGTGTCGTAAGTCATAAAATCATTGAGGAAAGAAATCATCTGACTTTCTCTTTGGTAGTCCCAGATTTATTTGGTGTGCTGTAATGGTTTCATCAGAGCTAGGACTTCGGAGCCATGCACATGCTATAAGAATCAGCAAAGTGATTATTAATGCAGTAATTAAGTTGGTGAAGTATTTCTGGGATATGATTTATACAGGACACTGCATAAAATAGCCTAAAGGGGCATATTCAATTTCTCAGTTTTCAGGCTGTTGCTTATTTCCATTTTCTGCTGCCCACTGGTTCCCTGCCCGTGCCCCCCCGTCCTCTCCTTGCTCAGGGCAGTTCTTGTTCCACCATGAAGGTGGGTGAAGCTGAGCGGTGGGAGTGGGAGATCTCACACGCTCTGCTGCCTAAAACACATCACTGCCCACTCCAGACGAAGGTGTAGGTTTGGAGTTTGTGGTCTGGGTGTCTCTTGGGCATTTTTGAGCATCTTCTGGAACGTGATACTGAAATTAAAAAGGAGAAATTCAGAAAGTAGAGACTTCGTGCAGAAAACAAAGGAAATTAATATAAAAATATGTGATTTGCTTAAATGGGCTGGAGACTGGACCCAATTGAAATTTTCACTCTTTTCCCTGAAGATTTCAAGCTCTTTAATTCCTCTGGGTATTTTCTGGCCAGCTCGTAACTGTACAGATGCCCTCTGGTCGGCTTACAGCGATGCTTAGTCTTTACCATCCCAGGCCGTATCTGTTGTTTTCCTTCCCACACAGCGACCTGCACAGGGTGGTTGTAGCTTCACCGTTGCCTCCTTGTCCTCTCCCCGCTCACGCCGCTGCCAAGCGTCGCTTTGCTGCCTCAGCCCGTTTCGCCGAGGTGGCTCTGAGCGTTCCCCCACTGAAGCTGCAGGTAAAGCTAACAAAAACTGGGCACGCAGGGTTATACTGAATTGTCCTTGTCTCTTTTAAAGGCCAGAAAATGGTGACGCCAAATTACACAATCTGAGCAAGAAGCAGACAGAGATGCCACTGATCCTAACGGCAGCAGCGGGCGGTGACGGCAGAGAGGTCTGTTTCTGGTGTCGTGGTGTGACAGGGACAGTCCACGGGGGTTGTGCTCAGCATTTCTCGCGTGGACTAACGGGGATACACGAGGTTAGGGCTGCTCGGGAGGGCTGTGGGTGAAGGACCTTTTCTGAACAAAAAGGAGCTTTGGTAAGACTTAAGATGTGGCTGGTGGGATTGGAGCGCCCGGTTCCTTTGGTTGCCTTTTTTTCAGCCTGGAGCAGCAAACGTGTCCTTTCTCTGAAATTGCCTGGTTCCCTCTTTTTCTATTTCTAGTATTTTTTTCTATATTCTAGTAGTGTGTATTTCTATCATTTTTTTTCTGTCCAGAACTCCCCCCCAAATGGTATCAAAGCTTCAAACCAAATATCAAGATGTCCAAGACACATAAAAGTAAGAAACTTGGAGAATGGATCCAGCTTTCTGGACACTCTGCACCTGACAGCGAAGGAGGTGAGACATGGAAACCCGGAGAGACATTTTTCATCGCTTTGGAAAAATACAGAGCGTGGCATTGAGTTTTGACATTTTATTGTTTTCAGGTTATTAACTGCCGGACCAAAGCCTGCCAAGGGGCGCTCATGACCCCGAAGGGCCTGGTGAGAGGTACCAGAGACGGGCCAGTTCCACCGGCAGAGCTTTTGCCTCAGGCACTAGACTTCATCAAGCAGTACTACGACTCGTTTAAAGAGTAAGGCAACTTTCCCTTCAAGTTTGGTGTAAAAGTCCTCTACCTGTCTGTCTGTGAGACTGTAGGAGCGTTTGGTTTCTTCACAGCTGTTGATAATTATCCTGTCACAAAAAGTAGATAAGGACGATCAGAAAAGGTAAATAAAACTACTCGTGCACTTAACGTGCTCTGTCTGCCAATCCCGGGTCTCGGGAATGCAGGAATGGACTCTGCTCGGGGCACTCGGCCCCGCTCCTGCCTCTGCTCCGTTACAGCCGGGTTATGAGAAGCCGCTTGAGGAGGGCTCTCTGGCGGAACGTTACCTTCTGCTTTCCTAACACGGGCTGTTGGTGGGACTGGCTGCTGCTCAGATCAGTCGAAGATGAATAATGTGGAGAATGCTTTGTGTTTGTGCCGTTCCAAGTATCTTTTCTCTGTGTTCTTTTCTTCTCTGTTTTGACTCCCAAGGCTTTAGCCAGGGATTGGAAGGCCACTCTCTTGCTTCTCAACCTTGCTCTGTGCTCTCGCCACCGTAAGCTCACTGAGCGTGCTGGGAGGGAGGCTCGAGCTGCGGGACAGAAGTTTGTGTTTTTTCCCAAAAATGGACCCGGTGCAGAGACGTCTTGCTGCGGGAAAAGCTGCAACATCTGGCTTTGGTCCAGGAGCTTGCGGTGATGGTTCACGTGATGAGCTTTTCCAGTGATGAGCAAATTCAGTGTTTGCTCATCCCATTACAAAACGTCTCAAAGAGACTCGGCCACATAATGGCTACGTCTTCAGACACTTTGAACTCTTCCACAAAGCTTTCTTCCACTGAATCTCTCTGAAAGTCCCGGCCATACGCTCGGGCCGCACTCACTTGCCGGCGAGTTGTGTTTGCCGTCTCTGTGGTTCTGCTCGTGGCTGTTTGATCACGTTGGTTTGCACTGTCTTGCACGCTTGCCCTTGATCTTTCATCTTGTTGAAAATGTGAAAACTCTCAGACAGAGCAGGCTATTTTCATTCTGTCTGTGAGCCAACAAAACAATTTTTGTCTGTGCTGTGATAAATATTTCCTAATGTTTTGACTTCAGTCTCTGTTATCAGACTGAAGAATTTTAGGGTTGGTTTCCCTGACAAAGGAATTGCTCAGCTTTTCCTTTTAGCAATGACAATCCTACTTACTTTGGTCAGAAGAGCTGTGGCCCTGTGAAAATACTGTAACTTTCAGAGGACGGTCACTATAACCCTCCTTTTGGGCTGAAGCAGCCTGTTCTCCACTTTGCATTTGCTTGAATTTGGCAATCTTCTCCAAACTGCTGTAGAAAACCCACATTTAAACTGAAAACTTAGACAGAAAAGCTTGCGATCCATCCGTGTGTGTGTTGAGTGGTGAAAGGATGCTGTCTCCACCTCAGTCTCTAGGGTGTTCATTTCCTCGTTAGGCTAATAAGCTCTGTCATTTGCATCAATAAGGGCACTTCCTAAATTCTCCTCAGCAGCCCTCAGCCAGTCCCATTTTCCCTAGAATCTCCCCTCCTTTTTGATAGAAATCTGGGCCCCTGGGCTGCTGCTGTAGGGAACGGGTGTGCGTTGGGGACGAGATGTGCCGTGGAGGGGAGGTGGGCAATGGGTGGTGGTGACTTCTCACATCTGAAGGACAGCGAAATTGCTGACCTCCTGAGGGAGCAGACGTTTCCATAAAGGACAGAGTATTTTATGTTGATCCCCATCCAGGGAGCAGGGATTTACAGCAGGAGCAGGTTTCTTAGTGTTTATCCAAACTTGCCATATCTCAGCCTACAGAGGTGCTGGTCCCTTCCCTGCAAATTTGCTCTACCTGCATTCTGGCAGATAAAATCGGGGGTGTACCTAGAAGTCTTCTCCTGCAAAAGCCTGCTCAGAAGCTTTATGGCTTCAGCAACGCCCATGCTCTTCTTGACCCACAACGTAAGGAGAACGTCTGCAGTTTAAATCAGTTCTGAGTAATGAAATTCTCATTGTTTCTTTTCATGGCTGTTTCCTGTTCAAAAGGCCAAAAATAGAAGAACACCTGGTTCGGCTGGAAGCAGTGACCAAGGAGATAGAAACAACAGGAACCTACCATCTGACCAAGGATGAACTGGTCTTTGCTGCCAAACAGGCCTGGAGGAACGCGCCCAGGTGTATTGGGAGGATCCAATGGGCCAATCTGCAGGTAACCCAGGAGTCCTGGTATTACGGGCCACGGTCACCTGCTGGCAGTCAGGAGAATGTCCTTTGCTTTGGTAGAATGTGGCAGTTGGAGTGCTAGTGCAGGAACCAACTGAGCCATGGAACCAGGTGCCTGTCTTGGTCCTTGGAGGATTGTTATATGTGAAAACGACACATATAAGAGCAATAACAATGAGCCTTTTGTAGAGGAGCTACAATTAAATTGAGAAGTAGTGACTTTTCGCTTCACTTTTACCCTAGTATTTCCTTAATTGCATAAGAAAAATAAGGGGATGATAATAGTGTTCCACAATCAGGTTTTTTTCTTGACATTTCTTTTGGAAACCTATAGGTGTTTGATGCACGTGATTGTAAAACAGCGAAGGAAATGTTTGAGCACATCTGTCGTCACGTTCAGTATGCCACCAACAATGGAAATATAAGGTAGGCCTCTTGTTTCATTTGAATTTTAAACAGCAAAAATCACATCCCTCCAGATCTCAGTTGAAAACTCTGCCTCAGACCTGAAATGATCCATCCACTTTGACAATTCTCTCTGCTCTTAATTCTCCTGGTACTTTTATGCTCCCTCACATGAGGGAAGCATAAAACCTTCAACCGTTTGGAGAGTTTGTAACCTTGGTGGCAAAACTTTTCATAATTCCTGGGGAAAAGAGATGATTTGAAGATTCAAGAAGGAGGATGGGGAAGATGAGCGATTTGATTTCTGCTGACGTTTATTTTAGAAATACAGAGTAACTGCTGCTGGTAACACTTGATGTTGTGGTAACTAGAGCGCGTTTGATGTGGTGCCGTGGTGTAAGGGGATCTGGTTGTCTCTTTGGGCAGATCAGCCATCACCGTCTTCCCCCAGAGAACCGATGGGAAACACGATTTCCGTGTTTGGAACAGCCAGCTCATCCGATACGCGGGGTATCAAATGCCAGATGGGTCCGTTGTAGGAGACCCCGCCAGTGTGGAGTTCACACAGGTACAGTCCCAGACACAGCATCGTCTGCGTTCCTCTTCTCCAGCCCAGCTGTCCTCCTCCTGCTGTTTCTTGCATGGTTTTGCAGAGTGGGAGGAGGGAAGCATGGTGGGAAGGGGTACGTGGGGTGTTCTGCCCCACAGGTTCTAGGCACAGGCTGAAGCCATCATTTCTTACCATTTGGGTATAAAATACGCCCCTCAGTCTCAGAACGGGGTGAGCTAGTGCTCCTCTTAAGTCAGGGACTTGAACGATCTGTCTTAGTGTTTATTTCAATGGGAAATAAATAGAAAGAGACATATGAAAGAGATTTTATATATATAAGATATATTAAAGATACATTGGCATTCAGAATTTACCCTGGCAAGTTTTAGAGGGTTAATATTCTTTTGTCTTCAAATCAAAGAGGGAAAAAAAAACCCTAGAAAGCCACCTGAAATGTACTTTCTTTACAGTTGTGCATCGAGCTTGGGTGGAAGCCGAAATACGGCCGCTTTGATGTAGTTCCACTCGTTCTCCAAGCAAACGGCCAAGACCCAGAAATATTTGAATTCCCGCCAGAAATTGTCCTCGAAGTGCCAATGGAACATCCAAAGTGAGCCCACAAGATCTGGATAACTGCGGTTTTGCCTCTGCCTCGCCTTGGCAGGTTACGAGCCTGCGCCTGTGGCAGTCGTTTTATGAGTTCTTTGTTAGGGTGGAATTCTGGTTAATTGTCCTGAAAGATAAAATGAGTGTTAGAACAATGAAATGAGATTTAAATTAAGGAAGCCAAAGGCATTGTTGTTGGAAATCTCTTTTCCCAATCTACATTTCAGTTACATTCAGAATTTGAAAAACCATCATTCCTTATGCCGGTGTGTTACACATGGGACATGCCCTGCGCTCCTAACAGAATGTTTATTGCTTTTCTGTCTGTTTTTTTTTCCCTCCACCTTTGCTTTGGGAGTGGCCTGCAGGGTGCAGAGCTCTGCAGCTCCTTTAGTGACTGCCCTGTAAAGGAAAGCTCCTACGAGTTCTGCTGACCATGCTTGCTGGGTGCTTTCTCTCCATCCTCCCGGACTCCTCTGGTTGTCACCTAAAGGACCAGAAGACACCAAATAATAAATGGACATGCTTGTGTGACAGGTACGAATGGTTCAAGGAGCTGGACCTGAAGTGGTATGCACTGCCTGCTGTTGCCAACATGCTGCTTGAGGTGGGAGGCCTGGAATTCACGGGGTGTCCTTTCAACGGCTGGTACATGGGGACGGAGATAGGAGTGCGGGACTTCTGCGACGTCCAGCGCTACAACATCCTGAAGGTGACCGTCTGGGGAGGGGGTGGACCTGTCAGGTGTTTCTGAAAAAGAGAGGCAGCGAGCCTCTGCTGGGAGGGGTGGTGTGTTTCTGTCACGCTGGCACCTCGGTGCTCATCTGACACAGTGTCCTGGCTGCTGTGGGACATCGGGAATTTTGGCCCAGATCTCGACTGTTTTTACAGTGTTCTGACAGTGCCTGTTGCAAATGCCCAGATAGGATGGTGGAACTGCAGCTGTAGAAAAAACAATTAAAATGCTGTCCAAGGGAAATGCTTCCCCAGTTTTACCCTGAGTCCTGCTGATTCAGGACATCTGGTCTCTGACTGTACGTTTCTCAGAGGTGTATCTGTATCAGCTCCAGACTGCTGTTGACCAGGCAGTGGAGTCCTGGTGCTGAGCTGCAGGTCTTCGTCACCTCACCCCTACAAATTAATAATGATGCCTTATAAGCAGATACTGCCACTTTTGAAACCATTTAATCCAGGAGAAAACTACTTCCCACTTTCCCAGACTGGAATAGCTTCAAGAGCCAGAACCCCATCACTCATGTTTACCTCTGATCTCAAGTGTTCCTGCTGCCTTGGATTTCCCCAGAATCAGACTAACTCTTCCCCCCTCCACAACACCTTTTCGTGCACATTAATGTGATGAGCTGGAGAAACCATGAGGTTGAAGTCCTACACAGTAAATTTGCTTTCCCTTTTTCTATCTCTTTTTCACTGGTAGGAGGTGGGAAGAAGAATGGGGCTGGAAACAAACAAACTTTCATCATTATGGAAAGACCGAGCTGTCGTAGAGATAAATGTGGCTGTGCTTTATAGCTTCCAAGTAAGTCAGCGGCCATGGTATCTGGAGTGACACTGAATATTGTGTCTCTCTCTGTCCTTCTGCTTATTAACAGTTTTATACAAATTCCTCGATCAAAGGTCCACCTGAATGATGAGTATCTATGTAATAGTTGCTGATAGTAATTATTTCCCAGCACAGGATAAAGTCCTTGAAGTATTAACCAAAGCAAAGTATTAGTCCTTGAAGTATTAACCATCAGGAAGAAGAGCAGAGTGGGTTTTGGATGTATGCCTCTCTTTTTGCAATTATTCTAGAAACGAAATGTGACTATCATGGATCACCACTCAGCTGCTGAGTCCTTCATGAAGTACATGCAGAACGAGTACCGGGTGCGCGGGGGCTGCCCAGCTGACTGGGTCTGGATCGTGCCTCCGATATCGGGGAGCATAACTCCCGTGTTCCACCAGGAGATGCTGAACTATGTCCTCACCCCCTTCTATTACTACCAGGTACACATTTTCAAAAGAAATACAATTCTAGTAGACAGCTTCAGGAGTAGAGATGGTAACATGGGATCTGAAGAAGTCGGAACAAGAAGCCCTGGTTAATGACCGTTCACTGGAGAGATTCACAAATAGCAGGCTGGGTGTATGGTGCTGTGGAAGGTGATGGTAGTTCTGCTGGATTCTCAAGCTGGAAGTAACATGCAGTTTAGTGCTCCAGAGAGTGATCCCATATCTGTACAGTGCGTTGTATACACAGATACTATTTAATCTGGCCCTTCCAAAGATATTAAAATTCTGTATTTATTATTTTACATTTCTTAACTGAAGCATAGCTTTTTCTTTTTTTTTTTTTTAAAGGTAGATGCGTGGAAAACGCATGTCTGGCATGATGAGACACGGAGGCCAAAGAAAAAAGATATAAAGTTTAGCATCTTGGCAAAGTAAGTTGTCCGAGTAAGAGTCTTTGTGCTTGTGTCCAGCTATTCTGTTCTCGTGATGTTTCTGTTCCATTTTTTTGGAGAATAGTTGTTACAGTAGTGATAACCTTGAATCATAGACTTGCCTGTCCATGGTTAAGTAATAGTCACGTCTACCATGCTTATTCAGGGCTACACAGTGTATTGCTTCTGAAAGTCTTCCAGGGAAAAAATATGCTCTAGGTCGGTCTTTCCTAGTTTGCTTGGGAATTACCATGTAGCTGTGTGTTAAAAATTGTCTGGGATGATTTTTCTCCCAGGGCTGTACTCTTTGCATCCTCGCTCATGCGACAGACAATGGCCACCAGGTCCAGGGTCACCGTGATCTTTGCGACAGAGACTGGGAAATCGGAAACACTGGCCAACAGTCTGTGCAGCCTGTTCAACTGCGCCTTCAACACTAAGGTAAGGAAGTGGGACTCATCCACACTAAGTGGAGAAAGACGTCATCAGCTTCCGTGAGCTTTTCTATTCCCTGTGTGTTGAAAGTTCTGTAAATACAAGTCGGACTAGAGCTTTGATTTTGTATTCATTTGGCAGAACGCCTTGTAAATTTGCTCAGTGGTCATCTGGCCGTCATGGAGATCCCTAATGGCAGTTCCTCTGTCTGCTGGCAATTTCTCATGAGCTTTATACCTTCCAGATTCTGTGCATGGATGAGTACAACATCTGTGACCTGGAAAAAGAAACACTTCTCTTAGTGGTTACCAGCACTTTTGGAAATGGGGATTCTCCAAATAACGGGAAGGTAATATTCACCCCAGGAGTGTGTGTGAGCCGTAGCTCAGAGACCGAGACCTTTCGTTTGTCCCGTGTACTTGAGTAAGATATTGCTCAAGGTCTCGCTTCTGTTTCAACTCAAAGTCTTTTTTCTAACCTTAAGTCTTCTACAAATGTTTATACAGACCTTGAAGAACTCTTTGCTCACCCTGAAACTGCTGAGAAAAAAAATTAGGTAAAAATACTTTGTTGTTTGGTTTGCAGGCGATTGAGTCTTTCTGCATTTCATTTAGCATAATGCTGATCTTATTTATACTTCCTTCTGCAGATACGCTGTGTTTGGGCTGGGCTCCAGCATGTATCCAGAGTTCTGTGCCTTTGCTCACACCATTGACCAAAAACTGGCCCAGCTGGGGGCTTCCCAGCTCATTCCAGTAGGTGAAGGAGATGAACTCAATGGGCAAGAAGAAGCCTTTCGCACATGGGCAGTCAGTGCCTTCAAGGTGACAATATAAATAGTTAGCTCACATTTTAGTTCATTCATTCATTTTATTTCAATATTCACTAGCAGCACCTAAAAGTGGTGAAAAATGAAGGAAAAGCCCCATGTGGATTTATATCTCCATTTCAAACTCCCTCTATTCTACTGCTTGCCTAAGTTGAAGAGGGGACTGTGCCTCTTTTCTGTTATTTTTTTAATATTCACACAGATTTCAATAAAGCTTTTTGGATTGTGGGATGCTGAGTATGAGCCAGGGTGGTAGCATCCGACATCAGAGATTTTTGAAGTAGAAGAGGGTTTTAGCGACGCTGGTGTCACAGTGGAACCTCACTGAGCTTGGTGAACCCCTGTAACATCAGGGAACTCAACAGAACTGATAAACAGCAGCGACTTGTGAAATTGGTACCTCCCCGTCAGGATTATGACAATACCAAGAATATTATTTTTACCGTGAATAGCCTTATTTTTTCTTTTTTCTAGACTGCCTGTGACATTTTTAACATCCGTGGGAAAGGCAGTATCCAGTTGCCTGAGACGTACACCTCTAATGAAAGCTGGAGCCCCGAGAATTACAGGCTAGTGCCTGACCCTGGAACCATGGACTTGGCTAAAGGTATTGCCTCTCACCTTCCACCTCTGCTCTCCGTTTTGCTTCCGTTTTGCTTTCGGGACTGTAAAGGTTTTCTGGAAGTGATCTTGTCCTGCTAGATGATAAAATTCATCTAACAAAGTACAGCGGTTGGAGAGAAAAGGCCGTTGGTTTGCAGTGCATGAATCATGATCTTCTCCAGTGTGATAACACCAGAACAGCAGGCTTAGCTCGTCCGGAGAGTCCCAGGGGGACAAAAGCTGAGATGAGCTACTCTGAGGCAGGGAAGGGGTGTGTGTAGGACACGTAACTGACTAAAAGTATATGGCCTTCTAGGGCGAGCGTGGGTCGGTTCTTTTCTGCATGTTACTCAAAGGCATTTTAAACAAACCTAATCACAAAATTGCCTCGACTCGCACCCGCTTTCTCAACAGCGCTCGCAAACCTTCACGCCAAGGGTGTCATTCCCATGAAGCTGAAATTCCGACAGAATCTTCAAAGTTCAAAATCCAGGTATGGTATCTCGCTCCTTCGAGTGCTGCGACACTACAGTGGACTAAAATCTTTAGCATTTGACGGGCCTGGTTATCTCCTGGCAGCTACTAAGAAATAGCCATGAATTCTGTACCATCGTTAGTAGAACCATATCGTTATCACCAGACCAGAAGAACGTTAACAGCCTTAGCTCTGGTTTGGGTAGGAGCTGACTTCCCAGCAGAGTGTAGGAAACTAAATAAGGTTATGATTTGGCCCTTTGATACCTGTGAGATGCGGCAGGTCAGGTGTGTGGTCCCTCTCCCTGGCATGCTGCAAGGATGCGCTTTGTTTAGGGGAAATATTGGCCCTTAGCATAAAGAAAAAGGGGTGAAAGGGACAAGGTGCGCTGCAAGAAGCCGCTGCAGTCAGCTGTGCTGCAAAGGAGGCTGAGGCAAGAGCATACACAAAGAAATGCAAAAGGTTAATCAGTGCTAACACCTGCCTTAGACACAGCATCTGTGAGCGGCTCTTCACCACCCCCAGCAGGTCTCTCTCATCCCAGTTCTAGATGCGGGTTTTTTATGGGGATCCCCTGAGCTGGTGTGAGATGTGAGCTGTCTGGTCTGCACTGGCCCATTGCAGCACCTTTGTTCTGTCCTGGGCAGGTCAGGCAGCTCTTCAGCATCTCATGTGTTTTGGTACGAGTACTTCACCTGTCTGCACCCTGGCTTGTTTAAGTCTCCGTGAAGTACTAAGCTGCTCTGATAGTTTGGTGATGAGCACAAGTAAGCCCTTGCCAACTGTCACTTCAGATTTACTCCTTTTCTGCCCAATTCAAGGGAAATCCTGTCAATGTAAGCGAGATCTGTCTGATCTCTTTTTTCTATATCTAGTCGTGTTACCATTCTGGTTAAGCTTTCCTGTGCGACTGATGAGGAAGTGCGCTACCTGCCTGGAGAGCATATCGGGATTTTCCCAGGCAACCAGCCGGAATTGGTCCACGGCCTCATTGCACGTGTCAAGGATGCCCCTCCGGCGGATCAGACTATCAGACTGGAAACCTGCGCTCATGGTAAGTTGGTTCCCTTTGGACAAAGTAGCAGAGGGCGTTTGACAGATTCCTCTTAAAATTCCTCTGAATTTTTATAAACGGAATTTGATTCTATGAGCCTTTTCTGAAGTTTCGATTGGACTTTTTGGATGCTTTTAGTTATTCTGATTTTCATGCTCTGGCAGCCCAGGGTGCCCTCACCAGCGTTCCCAGAGTTCTTCTAGGTTGACAGGGTAATTCAGTTGCTAAGTTGGCTGTTGACCCCAATTAAATTAATCAACAGAGTTTGCTTGTTGTTGCTACATATCAGAGCCCTAAAACAGATTTACATGTCGTGACCATCATTTCCATCTTATTAGGGATCATCTAAGTTGTTGGATTCTGACACAGAAAGATGATTTTCTCAAAGGAGAGACTTTTCACTGTAAAGTGGTCTTTTGTTACTCTGCAGTTCTGGGCATCGGATCCTCCCCTTACTAAAAGTTTGAGCCCTCTCGTTACCCTCTTTTCACAAAGGTCTAGAGCTGCTGCAGCCTCGTGCAAGGTTGTGTTTTGAAGCACAGGGAGTTTTGCAAAGCTCCACAGCTGTCAAATGCCATGGGAATTGCTAAGTGTTCTTCTATTTCCCGCTTTTCCAGGTGGCTACTGGACGAGTGACAAAAGGATTCCAGCCTGCACTCTCCCCGAGGCTTTGACATACTTGCTGGACATCACCACCCCACCCTCCCAACACCTGCTAAAAAATCTCTCCCAGCTGGTAACAGCGGAAGGAGACAAACAGAGGCTGGAAGTTCTGTGCCAGGTAGGTGATCGGGCTAGATTTACGTGGACTGGACCATCTGATGCCTTTGTGCTGTGAAGCAGAAGCTTAAGAAATTTTTTGCGGTGATAGTGCTTGGATTTTATCCCTCTGTTACATGTTCTGGGTGCTTGTAAAACCAGCCCCGTGAGAGAAGGGGTGGTCTCGTGGCTCAGCTTGGGCGTGGGAATCGAGAGATTTCTTCAGATCTGCTATTTCCGATGTGGTTCTGGGCGGGTCCTTCTGCTGCCTGCTTCTCCTGCCTGCCTCGCGCCGCTTTCTGATGATAAGCTGTTAAAAGACCTTACAGTTTGCAGGTGAAGAGGTTGGAGGGGAGCTGGTAGATGTTTTTGTCAGAGAGTTTGGTACAGTGAGGGCAAGAGAGGTGTCACTTTCAATAACCGATGACTCCGGAGTGGTAAGTGCTGCTGCTCCTGCTGGGTTCAGCAGTAGGAAAGTATCAGGGCCTGGGATGTCCCTTCGCAGGGGCTGAGAAGCAGATTCTACTTCAGTTTCTGCATTCTCGCTGGGGGAGCTGCTGTCTGAGAACGCTACAGCAGATATCCTGTGCTTCTGTTTTCAGAAATCACACTGTCTCTTAGGAAAGCCCAGGGCTGGTCTAGGCAGAGTTTTGAGAATTCTCTGTTGACGTCCCTGGGTATTTAACTGAGCGTAAAGCAGGAGCCTTAGTCATAAGTAACATTTCAAATATCCCCGCTCTCCTGAACTCAGCATGGCCTGGTAACAGCGTGGTGGTGGCCTTTGGCTTTCAGAGCACGGAAGAATACAATAAATGGAAGTTTTACAACAGCCCCAACATCCTGGAGGTCCTGGAGGAGTTTCCTTCTGCTGAGGTCTCGGCAGCTTTCTTGCTGACCCAGCTGCCGCTGCTGAAACCCCGGTACTACTCTGTCAGCTCCTCCTGTGACGTGACCCCCGGGGAGATTCACCTGACGGTTGCAGTTGTAAACTACAGGACGAGGGGTAAGGAATCGTCGCTTTCATTTCTCTCTGAATTAAATGATATTTCGGCTACGTTGTTGTTCAGAAAAAAAACAACCCTGTGGCCGCCACGTGATGTGAAGTGTGTCTGGAAGCAGGAGTTTGTGTGGTGTCACCTGCAGAGCTGGCACCGCAGTGCAGGTGCTCACGCTGGGACAGGGTTTGCCAACATCCTGCAGCAGCAGCAGCGCCTTGTTTTATAAATCGTTACTAGAGACATGTTTATTTAAAAACTATAATTTTAAGTATAGGCTGTGCTTTTTTTAAAAAAAAAAAAAACAAAACAAAACAGAGAGCTTTGAACACCGACAGAGGTGTTTTCCTTTGCTCTTAGATGGAAAAGGGCCTTTGCACCACGGAGTTTGCAGCACGTGGCTGAACACGATAGCTCTCAATGAGACCGTCCCGTGCTTTATACGCAGGTGAGTGTGTGACGGAGAAAGGAGAAAGCAAAAAGCCCCACCCAAACCCCAGCGGTTCTTCCCTCGGTCTCTTCAGTAGGTTTTTTTCTGTCTTGTTCACACATGATTTTGACGTGGGGGGTGAGTGCCAGCTGGGATACCTGAGGATGGGAAGAGCTGCTCAGATTGGTTCGGGGAACCTACACTGAGATGTCAGTCGTGTATGAATTAGCTAATGGACGTAATTTTGCTTTTTAGTGCTAATGAATTCCAGCTCCCAAAGGAGCCAACCAAGCCCTGCATTCTGATCGGCCCGGGGA
>VZRU01002877.1:37532-95449 GCA_013398155.1 Pedionomus torquatus | reverse complement strand
CCAGGTCACACCGGTGTCGGGACCCCCCCGACCTGCCGGGCAGGAGACGCAGCGGGGGCTGTTCCCTGCGCCTGGTGAGAGAGCGCAGATCCCAGCCCCTCTCCAGGAGGTACAGCCTGCCGAAACGCCTCGGGAGGGAGGGGTGGCCGTGGTGTTAGACAGTGACTTCTTGCAGCCAGGAGGTGTTATTCAAGCGAACAGCCCACACCAAGCGGAGAAAGGCAGAAAAGGAGAATTCGGATATAGTGTTGATTATGTCCGTGGGTTAATTTCGTGGTTTGTTTTTGCTTTTTTAAATGGAAGGTGATTGTCCAAGTTGCTGGTTAGGATACAACACATGGAAACATGCAAGGTGGAGCCCGTTATTGCACCAGTAGCTACAACCTACAAAGAAATATGAGAGGGGAGGGAAAAAGACACCGTGAGAGTTAGTTTTCAGTTATTTAAAGCAAGCCCTCGAGAACTACCTGTTCTAAAGCCTACACCAGACCAGAGCACGGGGTTAGTGCAGATTCTCAGAGGATGTGAAGGCGTCTCCAGGGGGCCTGACTCTGAGCAGTCCCTGGCACCCCCTGCGTGACCTGACAGGACACAGTTTGTGGGGAAGAACACAACCGAGCCGCCTGCCCTTCTGTTCCAGCGAGCACTAATTCAGCTGTCAACGCTGATAATTAATACTGACGCTTCAAGTACCTCTCCCCTATTAAATGCTTTGAGCAGAGAAGAAGTGGTAATGTATGCAAATTGGCATGAACCACTGGCGGGGGCGGGGGGGGGGGTCAGTCCGTCTGCCCAGGGAACAATAATTAGGGGAGCTCCGACAGTCGTGCTGCAGCTCCGCAAGCTGTTTGAGAGCAACTCCCTCTGGAAACGCTCCTCCAAAGGGACCACTTGGCAAACGGCTCCGGAATCGAGTGTTCTCGGGAACCAAGTGCCCAAATGGGAAGCGTTACTTCGTGTTCGATGTGGTGTTAGAGGAGAAGGGACGAGCCTGACTGTGTGGGAACGTGTGACAGCTCAGCTCCGCTCTGCCCCGTCTGCTCGGGGAGGTGAAAAGATCAAATCACCCCCCCGGGATAATGATCCAGCGCAGAAAGAGGGGCAGGGAAGAGCTGAACCAGTGTTCCCGCTCGGAGCAGCGGTTCAACACGGAACCACGGTGCTGGAGAGCAGCGTGTCTCTAGGAAGGGAAACAGGTCACCGACAGGCGCTGTATCGTGTACGTGTAACAGAACCCAACTGAAATACAAAGCTCTTCCTCTGCAGCAAGGGGGGAGTAACTTAAAAAACCGGGAGGGAATGTCCCGAGTGCAGGTGGATGTCGTGGGGGAATGGCTCTGGGGAAGCAGAGACTCGAGGCAGCTGCAGACAGATGTGCCCAACAGGAGCTGCTCCTGGGAACAGGCTTTGTTGCTTTAGGAGAGACAGGAGAAAACAACTGTTTCCCTGAAATTAGGACCGAGGGACAGATGAGCAGCAGCAATTACATACGGGTCCGTATTTAAGATCGGGTTTTGTTGGTTTATCTTTCAATTTTTATTTTAAAAATGTAGAGTTGAAATGGCGAGGAGTGTGGCTGTGACAGCGCTGCTGGGCAGGGAGTGCTGGGGGTGCGGAGGACACCCCCCTCCCAAGGGTGTGCCACAGCCCCCACGGGCTGCGATGAGAGCTGGAGAGGGAGGGGAGTGACAGGACAAGGGGGAACGGGTTTAAATTGGAAGAGGAGAGATTGAGATTGGAGATTAGGGAGAACGTTGCTGTGAGGGTGGTGAGACCCTGGCCCAGGTTGCCCCGAGAAGCTGTGGCTGCCCCATCCCTGGAGGGGTTCAAGGCCAGGCTGGATGGGGCTTGGAGCAACCTGGGGTGGTGGGAGGTGTCCCTGCCCAGGGCAGGGGGGTTGGAACTCCATGATCTTAAAGATCCCTTCCAACTCTAACCTTCCTGTGGTTCCATGACCGTGCAAACAACTACTGCAAGGCAGCGGCTGTGGCTCTTTGAAGTGAGTGAGTGCTGCGACACACGGACATCCCTGGCTGGTGTCAGGAAAAGACACCAGACAGCTCTACTTCTCGGGGAGCAGGCAGCAAGCATTCAATTTTTGCTGATAATGATGTCCTTTTACATCAAGATGAGGCCACGGGCTTGGGGGAGCGTTCCAGATGTGAAGTCGTTACACAGGGTAACGTATCGAGGACCCGGTACAAATGTGGGGGAAATTGCCCAAGAGACAAATGGGGAAATTTTCAACCAAACCCCCAGAGAGAGCACATCCAGCAGAGCAGGGGGTGCCAGGGCAGCCGCCAGTAAGGGATCGTGGGAAGATCATGAGGGGTTATGGGAAAGAAAGGGGTAGGTTAAACGTCAAAAAAAAAGGAGAAAAAAAGAGAAAATAAATATTAGAGGTTGAGTAGATGAAAACAAACCCTGAGCCAAGTACGTGGTAAGTGGGCATCGGTCGCAACCATTTCTGATCTCCCCAGACTCTGGTCACCAAAATGTAACCTCATGCCCAGGAGAAGCCCTGAGCGCGTCCCTGGGCCAGCTGTGCTGGGGGGGGACATCAGAGCTACTGGGGTAACAGTGGATGGGTAACTGGGAATGAGACAACTGACTGGGCTGGGCTGGGGGGGTCGGTCTCTCGGCTCCAGCAATCGGATCTACTTCCCTTCCACTTGATCTCAACGGAAGCGGAGCCGGAGCGTCGTGGGAAGGGGGGGCTGGAAGTTTTAGGTTTGTGGCTTTGCACTCCCCCAGTCTGAACTGGAACTGGGCTGATCTGTCATAACAGATGACATGGGACTACAGTCAGGTGTTTTGAGGGCTCTCTCCTGGCTTTGACAGTTTATGGATGCGTGATCTGATGAGACCTTTCTTCCCTAATTGCGGCACAGAAGCTGCCTTCTGACAAGGATTTAGGCTGACTTCTCGTGGTTTATCTTTCCTTGGTCCAGATCTTGACATCATTCTGTCTTAGAGGTTCAGTGCCAACCCTGCCGCTCGTTTCTAGCTGTCGGTTGTCAGCAGCGTCCTCAGGATTTTTACATCACTTGACACCTCATTACTGCCTACTTTGCTAATTCTCCCCATTAGTCAATTATTCTGAGTCAGGCCCAAAGCTGCATTTCTGTACCTGCCTGTGCAAACCGGGCGCTCCCCCGTCAAGAGGAGGGGGGTCTGGTATTTCCTGGAGGAACTCTGGACTCTTTCAAAATGTCACAGTTTGTTTTCAAAGGGGAACGGTGGCACATTCTTTGGTGCTTCCCATCCCCAGCCATCCCCAGCCGTCACAGGGGCCATTCCACCCACCCTGGGGTCTGCGCAGGCCCCTTCCAATACTGTTGGTAGAAACTCTCTGAAACCAGGTTTCCCTACTGAAGGAGGGAGGTGAATGTGATAAAGTAGGAACTGAACTGTCTGGAGCGCACAGCCTTCGCTGCACCACTTCCTAGGAAGTAGAAAAGCAAAGAGCTGCTGCTGCTCTCCCCCCGAGGTCTGATAGACCCCGGGAAGGCAAAACAAAGGATCCCTTAGCAAACTCTGAGCAGCATGAATGTTCTTAGCAGCAGCAAATACTCACTCAGCAGACTTCCAGAAATGCCCAGGGTGGGAGAGCCGGCGATTCAGTTTTGGCAGTTTCTCGAGCATCTCCATGAGGACGGTGAAGCTGGGTCTCTCGCTGAGCTCGAAGGACCAGCACGCCGACAGGATTTCCTGCAAAGGGTGTGGGTGGCTCATTATCTCCACTGAGTTCCCAGGTCAGATTGAGCAGCTGATGGAGCACTGATTTGTGCGAGCCCAGCCAGAGACAGTGTTTAATAGAGATCTCGGACATTCTTATCATCAAACAGTGCCCTGCAGCATTGATGTCCACTCGTGTACCACAGTTACGGGCAGGGGCTCAGTATCTACCCTGGTGTCCTGTTCTAATCTGTTCTCTCTCTTGCCCTTTATCTTTAGTTATGAGTAAAACAAATCTCCTCTTTAAGCAGCTCCTAATATTCCTGATAAATAACTATATGGAAGGATTCCTGCAGCTGAGGTACTTACGTTGACTTCTTTCCCCAGACTAACAGTTCCAAGGACTTGTTTCACTCCTTCCCCGCTTCCGATCTGCCAGATGAGTGCCTCTGCTGGCTGGTTCTTGAAAGGCCATTCTCTCGCTTGCAGCTCATACCACACGGTCCTGCAACATCAACGGGCAAATCAAGCCTTTGCCTGCTCTTAAGAGAGAGATACAACCCCCCGACACCGTTCTGCTGTCTCCAGCCTAGCTCCAGGAGGAGTGTAAGGCTCTGCAGCAGATCCCTCCCTCCCACACACCTCCCACCCGTGACTTTTGCAGTAGGTGACGAAGCACCCCAGGCAGAACCCTGAGGCTGGGAGAAGGGAACCACCGACTCTCGAGGCTCAGGTCTGTAACACATCTCGTTGGGAAGCTCCCGTGGTACCCTGTGGTGTTCCTCTTACCCGAAGGCATAGATATCTGCAGCTTTGGAGAAAGGCAGCTTGTCTTCATCTTTCCCTGGGGCCATCTCACGAACGATTTCGGGGGCCAGGTAGCATAACCAGTCATGAGGCAGCTTCAACTCGTTCTCCCTCCTGAGTTCGAAGGAAAGAAGTGGGACTGAGACCCCGGTGCTTTGACCGAGCAGCAGCACATGGACCACATCTCTGCTTCACCCGATGCCTTGACTTTAGTCATGCAAATGCTTTCGCTGACAATTTTCTCGCCGTATTAACAACTACACAGGCGACAGCCTGACCCCCAGCTCATTCCTGGGCTTACAGTCCACTTTGTCCTGAGTCTTCCCCCGCACCCGACTCCCTAGCGGTGTGCCACGGGAACAGTACAGAGACCTCTGTTTATAAAAAACAACAAAGAAAACCAGAGGAAACTGGTGTATTCCCTAAATGTGGGTGCTGCTAGAGGGATCACCACTGCTCACCTGCAACACCACAAAATGCTTCCCTGTGTGATGGTTATTTAGTGTTCTAGAAGTGGACCGAGCATTGAAGCCTCCACTTACCTTCCTTCCTGCACCACACCCGAAATCCCAAACAATCCAAAGTCAGTGATCACAACCTTCCCGTTGTCATAGAAAACGTTCTTGGATTTCAGATCCTTATGTACGATCCCCTTTGCGTGAAGATACCCCATGCCCTGGGAAACACACGCAGGGATGAGTTACTATTTACGAGCCCCTACCTCTGGGCGTGCTTTGCTTTCTAATCCATGTTTACTCTCCTTAGTCCAGCGTAAATGATTAACTGTAAACTGGACCCAGACCTGTCTGACTGAGGCAGGAGAGCGCGAGGGAGCAGCTCCCAGTTCAGTGCTCAACCTCAGAACTGCTCTCCATCCTCTGCACTGGCAGGGTGCTCGCAGCTGAAGCATTAAGTGTCCATGGGCTTGACAACCCTGAACGGGTCTGTACGTGGAAGAGCAACGAACAGCTGACAGGAGTCCACTCACTACATTCACAGGGTATTTCTGCCAGAAAACGGCAGCTTTAGAATCACTTCTTCAGTGCCAAACAGCGAAAGCGAGCACAGGCACCACTGCACAAACCTGGGAGAAAACACCTTTTACTGCAGAAGGCTTTAACTCGGCTGCAGTTACTGATAAAAGGAAGAGACGGGGAAGGAAACCCGTCCCACAGAGCCCCCTTCTTTGCTGCCTTTACCTAAATTCCCAGCCCCTCACAGCCAAGCAAAAGCTCCCTTTCTCTCCACGCGGGCCCTTTCGCTGCCCGCTGCATCAGCACTTGTTCCAGGCCGACTCTGAGCACCTCCTGCTGCACCACCCTGTTGGGCTCCCGAGCCCCACAGCCCCTCCCCAGCCCTGCAGCCGCCGAGGCGCTGCCCAGGGAGCGGGGGGCTCCACGGGGGGCTCCGGTAGCACAAGGTCCCCTCACCTTAATGATCTCCTGCGCTATCTGCCGGGTTTTGTTAATATCCAGGGATACCTTGTGGTCCCTTACGAACGAGTGAAGTGTCCTTCCTTTGCAGAAGCTACAGGAAAAGAGGAACAACGATCCTTAAAAGGGTCTTTTAAAGTATTAGAGGGAAATAAGAATGTAGTACTGGATGTGCTCTTGGTTTTCTTATCACCTGGACAGAATCCCAGCCCTCTGCCACTGCTGGGAAATGCCACTTTGAAGGACCCAGCTGAGTTACACACGTTACCTTTTGTTAAAGCATGCTTGAGAATATGCAACAAATACGTATACGTTAAAAATAATCCCAGGATGCCATATCCTTACCTGGTAATGATTGCTAAATGAGGAGGGTTCATGCATGCTCCCATGAAAAGTACCACGTTCTCGTGCCGCGTCTGCCTGTAGTTCATCACCTCCTTCTTGAAGAGCTTGAGATGGTCCTGGTTGTTCCCATCTATCTCCAAGAGCCTGATGGCCACCTCCCCGTGCCATTTTCCCTTGTAAACCTTCCCCCACCGCCCTTGGCCGATAGGATCCCCCAGTTCAATCTGTTCAAAGGGGATGTCCCATTCTTGCAGGTAGACGCTGGTCTGGCTTGGTTTGCGATAAATCATCCCTTGCAAGTGTGGCCGTCTGTTTGGCAAATCTTCCACCTCGTCCTCATCATCTTCAGGTTCTGATTTATTTGTCTCTCGTTCTTCCACCTGTTCACAAGAAGAGATGGGAAACACGCTGAGTCCCGTCAGGGGGGCAGAGGCTGCTCGGAGAGAAGGTCAGGTAGCTGGATGTCGACATTGCCTACAGGTCTAGAAACGGTCCTCAGAGGGCAAAGTCATCTCAGAAGGCTACAAGAAGTCATACTTCTATATGTCAGTGCATGCAGGTAAAGACAAGAAAGGCTTTATTCCATACAGAGTTACATTTGTAGAACCAGCACTAACATGGAGGCACTCAGCATCTCTCAGGATTTGGCCTTCAGTGTGGGGAAAATGCTAGAGGCCATTCTGAAAGGAAGGGTCAAGACCCTCTTCATTCTTTAAATTAATGTGGGCACAGGGTTTTTTTGAGGATATTAATATCATCCTGTCAGAGAGAAGCTGTCCAAAAATTAACAAACTAGATCTGAAATCCAGTAATTTCTGCCAAAATAATTGATTCTGTCTCTCTTGGAGTTAGAGCTGGTGACTCCAGCAGCCCCTGTAACATAAAGCTGGCTGCACAGAGGCAGCTGCAAGTTTGAAAAGTATCATCTTATCCCCATGGAGTATTGTTGCACGTACGTAAGTGTTTCGGCCTCGCTACAGACACCGTGACTTTTCAGCTGTGATCTCGGCAGTGCCAGCAGCTCGGTGGAGCTGAGGAGAGGCACAGCCAGTCTGAGCTCAATCCCTGGGCCAAAACCTTTTCACGCCACTTTCAACAGGACGTTTCTGACTGTACAGAAGGGCAAACCAGCAAACCTACCTCTGCTTCACATCCAACTCCATCTGCGTCTGGCTGTTGATCAGCGCTGAGGAGAGAAGACAGGTTTATGGTGAAAATATGGTTTGCACATGGAGCTGCATTAGAAAGGAGGGCTGGTACGTGTGCTGTTAGGGGGTGGAAAGAAGCAAACGGCAGATCTGGACAGCGTTATTGTAGGTCAGAGAAAAATACAATTGCTGCTCCACTTAACGGATAAGGGCTTTCTAACCTCTAGTGAATGAGGGACAATGACTTTGCGGTGTTCTCCCGTGGTAGGAGTTGACTGGCAGTGACACAGCTGCACTGCTGCAGTGTATTCCAGGGACGGATACTCCGCTCCTGCAGTGGGGCAGCGCTGGGCAGTGCAGGCTGGAGTCTTCTGCCTGCCCCACTACTCGGGTCCTTAAAAAGAGGTTTGCTTGCAGCTGAGTGTGCCGTGCTCTTCTGGTTATAAAACTCCCTAACTTCTACTCCATCAGACCTTTCTGCTCTCGGAATGCACACGTATCCATAACTAGGTGTTAAAGGCATGGACTTACTGTTCCGTCTGAAGAAAGTACCATGTTCAGCTTTATAAACCCGGGCACACCGGGTCACCCTTGCTGACTATGACTACCCTGTGAGTTCTTGGACAATACATTCAGGTTTGCTCATACCATAGCACTTGCAGACCGACCTGAAGCCTGTCGGGGAAACGCCAGGCAATAGGGAGCCCGGGAAGCTGTACTTACGTAGTGTCTGCGGCGGGCTCTGGGGGTTGCGCTGTTTGTGCCGGGCTGGGAATTTCTGGGAAAGTAGAAACGTTTATGAAACATACTTGACACTTCAGTCTCTTAAAGACAGGCAGTTTTTAAGATGGCAATAGTGATTATTTGCTTCTTAGTCAGGAATTATAAACTGAACTCAACCACAGACAACATGATTTCTATTTCTATTCACTTCAAACTGTGCTCATCTCTCCTGGTACTTACATGCCTGTGTATTCACCCAGCCTATTCACCTACTTATCTGGAACAGCTTTCAAGGTCAGTCCTTGTCTGAGAACCGCTCTTGGACAATCAGAAATACTTAAATCCTCACAGATCTAGGAGGTTTGAATTCATCTGCACTGCAGGCCACGTGCTCCAAACACACCTACTCTGTGCGGGGTGACCAGTGCACAGGACAGTCAGCTTGGGTTGCAAATCCTTCCGAAATTCAGAGTAAACACCTGCTACCCCACATCATCCTTTCTCACTTTGGACAAAACCAAGCTGTTTCTGAGGGTTCACCAACAGGCGACAGAGAAGAGTTTGCAGGGGCAGAGGCACAGACTGGCGGTGTTGTGCTGCGGCGAAGCCCCCAGCCAGAGCCTCTGCTCCCAAGGCTGAGCTCCGCGCTCCTCCGCACGCCCTGCCCGGTGGCCCTGGCCCGGTGGCCCTGGCTCGGTACAGAACCTAAACCCAGCCCTTGGACAGGCAGCACTGGCTGTGGAGAGTCCCGCAGCACAGAGCTACTGTTGTACAACTGAGTATTCAAGGTTTCACCTTAGAACATCGATCCCATCCATCACTGCCTCGTTAGGAGAGAGAGGCCCGAATCATGTATTGAGATAAAAGAAAGCTTTTTTGTTTTGTTTTGTTTTGTTTTAAAAAAAACAGCACTATTGTTCTCGGGCAGCATGCAGAAGTTTACAAACAAGTTACTTTTAGCAGCAGAAGCTGGTTAGTAGATTTAAAACAATCAACTCACCTGGGAAGATAAATTGTTGTCTATGTTGAATGTAGTAGGCAGCTTTTTTTTTTTAATTGTTTTTTTTAAAAGAAAACAAAAAGAACAGCAAAAAAAAATATCAGAAGAAAAAAAAAACACAAACAAGTTAGAGGATCATCAGTAAGTGCCCCGAATGCATCCAATTAATTAGTCCCAACTCACTGCTGGGAAACGGATTAGTAGATTATCAGCCTGCTGGAGGGGGTGGATCTCAGCACATGCATTTCTGGAAGATGCAGCAGCTCCTGAGCAGCGTGTGGCTTCCTTTCCAGAGCAAAGGAACTACATTTATTCTCACTAGGTAAATCTTTGCCCTTTCCTCTGTTGACTGACCATTTGGTTTCTTAACCTGTGTGTAGGGTAAACGCTTCTCCACCCCACGTCTGAATCAATGGTTTAAAAAATGAATGTTGATCATTGCTTCTCTTTTGGAAGGGACTGGTACAGTGATTAATTCCAGCTCTCACTTTCCAGTTTAGCAATCAACTTACTCATGGTTTAAAGCCACCAGTTACCAAACACAGAAGGCGGCATGCATTTTACAGTACAGTGAGAAGAGGAAAGAATATATATAGAGAGAGATATATGTGGGTTTAGTCCTTTTCAAAAAAAGAGGATATAGAAATCTTTTAAGAAAGGTGCCAACATTCCTCAATAACCTCTCTCCCACACAGCTATCTTGATACCCCTTGACAAATGCTAAGAGCAGACCAGTTTCTTTTATCGGGTGACAAGACAGCCTCGCTTAAGACACAACCATGTATGCAGAAACCCACGTCTCCCTACGAGGTCCTGGTCAGTCTCTGCTCACACAAAGGCCCTCCTGATCTGGGCAGAGAGAGGGCTCCTGGAAGAGAGGAGTTTACCTGGGAAGTTGAACCGTCCGTCCCTCTGGCCCATGGGAGATGGGTTTGGGGGAGGCGTCGCACTGGGAGGGTTGGAAGACTGGAAAGGTGCTGGAGAAGACGGTGTGGATGAGGTTGTAGAAGAAGGGTTACTGCTAGAGTCCAGGTGATTTATTGCTGGTGGATGCTCCTGCAGAGCAAGCAAAGTCACTCGTGAGAAAACAATAAAAAGAAAGGAAGAATTTATCTCGGTGTTTACTGAACAAGAGAGAAAGGAAAGCTATGCCTCGGCTCGGAGCGTATGTTTTGTAAGTGAGCAGGCAGCTGGAACTGTGCACAAGCCATGTTTTACAGGAGAAAATGTCACATCTCACAGTCTCCTTGCAAAGAGACAGCTCAAGGTGCTGTTCCTGCTGCAGCCAGCAAGGTGACTTATGGACGTACCTTCTTTGTTAGTGCTTTGGGAAGAGTTCCAAATTGTGGTTCTGTGGGTCTGTCCACTGGGTTATTGATATCAGAAGGGACAGACTCTGTTCTTCTTATTTTTGCTACTGAAAAACAGGTTGGAGAAGGGAGGAAAAAAAGCTTTAATCAGACTTTTTGTTCTTCTGACACCATCAATTACATTGAAACGCGAAGAACTGGTAGAAAACTACTTACTGGGAAGGAAGGATATTCTACAAGCAGGTGCCTCTTTAGTACATTTGTTGTGACATTTTAATCTGAAAGAGAAACATTACATGTTAAATAGCAACTTGTTCTTTCCCCAAAAGACACAGCCTACCCTTAATTTGTAATTCTCATGCTAATCTCAGAGTCCTGGAATGCTGCAGGCCCCAGAGCAGCATTCATATGAGGAATCCTCTTACGTGTGTCATCAGGCTAATGAAAGCCAGATATATCTATCTTAGCATCTGATCTATTTTTAATTCGCTGGCTCACTTCAGAAGCTGGCTGAAAAAGTGACGCCACTGTTAAAAGCAGGTCGCATCAGGAGATACCTGGCACTGGCAAACTTCAGTGAATCAAAGTTCTGGCAAGGATCGTGGCTGTGTGCTCACCTGCAGTACTTACACTTCACCCCGAACATCATGCTCTTCTGACAGACTTGGCAAATCTGAGATAACCAAGACTTTGTAGAGAACCTAAGTGGGGACACGAGGGGGAAAGTGATGTTGTTAACTGGTGTCTGCAGGAACATGAACATTTGTAGGTAGTCACAGACAGGCTTTTTCCTTTAGCCTTTTCTGAAAAGGGCAAGCGGTGGTGTGGAAAAGACTTCTGGCTTTTCTGATCAAGAGCAACTGAAAGAAGGCTGGCACCATCTCTGCTGGCCTGATGCTTCTCCACTCTTGGAAGGGGGCTGAGAGGTGCTCAGGGGTGTCTCTGCCAAGGAGACAGGCTGTACAAGTACACATCTCCAGCAGGTCCTCAAAGCTGCAGCTCTGCACTCACGGATGGGTGGTGGGGGCAGCGTTAGCCCTTTCACCAGACAGTTAAATGGACAGGTTTGGCACTGGAAGTGGGTAGCCCAGCTTTGGTTGGATTTGGGAAGGGGGGATGCAGGAACCTACAAGGCAAGTAAAGGGAAATGTGTGCTCTTCCCACCTAGGGAGGAAGGAGGAGCCTCTCTCTTTGTCAGCAGTGGAAGTGGTTTAGAAAAGGCTTTGTGGCACGTTTGGCATGGTCCTACCAGCCCATCCCCTACATCGCTACTGCCGCAGTGCTGGTCGTTAGGGAATCGTCAGCCAACTGGCTTTGGAACAGGGATTCCAGGGGTTGGATGCATCAGGGGTGTATTAAACAAATTTGGCTGAAATACAGAGTTAAGGCTAAACTTGGCAAATGAGGACCCCGACCCAACTTCAAACCCATTTCGGAGCCATCCCTGCCACAACCCCCCCCCAAGGACGCTGTCCCACTCTGGCCCCCGGCTCCTGCCCTCCGTGGCCCTGTGCTGCTCACCTGTGTGTTACTGCTAAGCCAAAGTCTCTTCGTACCGTTTGAGGGGATCCTTGGGAGAGTTCTGATGGAGAACAAAAGGATGTTGTAAGGAAGCATTAGTCACAAGCGGTGCTTACCCATCTAGGCAGAAACAAAGCACTCACTGTCACAGGTAAGGACTAGTAGCCACGACACTGTTAGTAGCCCAGCTGAGACTGATCTTCTCCTGTAAGGTTACCGCTACCACTCTATTTGTTTTCATATGGAGGCAACATAAGATACGCCTGGGTGGTGGAACCATAGTGCTTCCTTTTATGTTGTTAAATCTCTCTGGTTTAGGGTTGGGGATCCCAGAAGCCCATCTGATTTAGGTCTAGGCCATTCTAAAGTACAGAGTCAGACTTTCCTCCCCACTGGTCTGTCACAAATACCATCATCCAGTTCTCATGCAGTGTCCGTAGGTTTCAGAACATTCTTTTACACTGAAAACTATTATCTCTGTTTTATACACAGGGCCAGTGTGACCCAGAAGAATTAAGAGATTTCTGTGAGATCCCTTAGTTAGCAGCTAAGTCTGGAAAGGGAGACCTAGACTTCAAAACACTAGCCAGTGTTATAACTCCAGTGGTTATAGCACCTCGATTCACCTCCTAAAAACTCCCAACACTGTGGTGTTTCCTGAATTAAACCCATAGCCACATTGCAAATCTCACGAAAACTCAAATCTGCAGGCATCAACACAGCTGCAAGGCTGGACAGTCAGTGCTTACACCAGCCAGGCTCTTTCCTTGACCCTAGGTGGCACCAGATTCTTTTTTATCATTACTCCAGTGAACTTTTAGACACCCAAGGTCTTCAGCACTGGAACGATTCTGTGCTTTTCCAAGGAATATTGCTGACCTAGTGCAGCCACCTGAATTAATCGTAATACAACAGTTAAGATGGCTAAATCCTTACTGAAGAGTCCTAATGAATATAACAAACTTTGGAACTGAATAGCACTTAAAAGAGTCGACAGTATAGATTTTAAAACAGATAATATGACTATGCATAAAAGCACCAGAGATGCTTGGCAATGAATATCTAAAATCCTAAACGGTTAGATATGAGGTTATTTCCAGTACCAAAGGGCACCAGCAAGAGCTGTCTGAAGTCACAGACAAGCACTCCCAACCCCCTTGCTTTAATCCTTTAAATATCAGTAGTTGTTTTCCTTGACTCTGTCATCTGATGAAATACCAGGTACAAAAATGACCAAGTAAACATTCTGCAGTTCTCCAGTTGGCCAAGGTTCTGTTCAAGTTAACAGAAACTCAGGGACAGAAGGCCCTGGTGAGGATCTCCTGAGGTTGCACAGGGATGACGGACAGAGCTGACAGGGACAGGTTCTCTCTCAGCAATGAAACGAAGCCCTGTAAAAGTCTCTTACCAAACCTAGAGAGAAAAAACATAAAAGAAATCTCTTTTTAGACACTGATATTCATGTGCCAGGACACACACTTTAATAGAGCAGAAACCCTTTCCTGCAGTGTTCGATGTTGGGTTTACAAACATCTCTGGTGTTGCACAGGCTCCTGAAGCCACGGTGCAGCCGGGATTTCCCTGCCTACAAGGGACAGTCTTTGCTGGGTAGAGCCCCGGCTCCGGTCTGGGAGGGAGGGGGATGGGATCACACCCCAATTTTGGCTTCAGCCCAGAAGTGCTAACGAGGCAGGCAGGCTCCATGGAGGAGCCACGTTCTGTGCTTCTACCAGACTTATTCAATAGGACCTAAATCATGGCAGAACCGGCTTCTTACCACTGAATTTCAAAACAAAGCCACAGGTGCTGACTGGCTGCATTTCGAGGTTTAGGAGTTTGCAGGTTTTATTATACACTTCGTACGCACTCGCAGCGCGGCTGCCCTTTGGTATGAACACGGCCACCCGCGGGAAGGAGGAATTGCATGCTTACTTTATTGGAGGAACTTCATCTATCCTGTTTCCCAGCTGTGATTCATGGGACTTGCTCCGTGTGAGGGTTGGGAAGTTGGGTAGCAGCTGAAAAACCTTCCGGCAAGGGGGAGGAGGAGTCCGTGGTGGCTTAAACTTATGCCGTCTCTTGGCTTGAGGAGTGGTGGGGGGAGTGATGGTGATGCTGTGAGGAGTCCGTGGCGTTAACCTTCCACTGTGTGCGGGGAATGCAAAAGGGTCCAGGAGGTTTTCTGCATAGATAGAAGGTCCGTGACTCGAGGCAAGAGAATCCGAAGATGGGATTGTGGACACGGAGACAGACCGTGCCTGCTGGCTGCTGCCCTTGGCGGGGTGCAGGGCAGAGGGGGTCCATGCGGGCGCAGAGAAGCAGGGGCATTCGGGGTTTGTCGAGCTGTTCTCCCGCCGTGCCTCGGACAGGTTCATCAGCACGTCGTCTTTTAACTCCCCGCCTGCCCACCAACCGCAGCAACGTTAGTGAATGATTGAAAAGAAAAGCCAAGGCACATACACGTAACTACACCACCCTGCTCTAGCCTGTACAGCGGGATTTTCCCCCGCTTTGCACTTAGCCAAGGGACAAGCCTCATTTCTCCTCCCCTGACACCCGTCTCAGTAACTTCAAAATGAGAACTGCAGTGACTACCCCTCTTTCCTGTCTGTAGCTGTGTACACCAAAAGCTAAAGTCAGGTCCTTTGTTCTAAATTAGGCTGAGTTTTAACAGATTTGAGCCCTGCTGACAAATGTGGGTTATAGAAACTGATATAAAACAGGCACCTCCCATTGCTCTGGATGGCCTGTGTGGATTTAGTGCCAAGCTCGTTTCCTGGCAGCCTGTCTTTTAGACTGGTCTTTGGTAAAAAGAGGACACTATTTCCTATTAGCCAACAGTACTGCTAAATAGCACTCATTGCAAATGGCCGTTAGGTTGGAAATAATGGGGTTCCAGGAGCTCCTGATACTCATTTGGTCACTTTTCTCTCTCTCTGGCATGTAACCAGTGCCTGGAACTCACCTGGCTCCTGGAGTTCCATCACAGCACTCAGCATGGAGCTGCTGCGTTTGATCAGTCTGTGTGAGACAGAGCTGCAGCAGGACAGACAGCGGGACATCCCGCCCAGCACTGCCTCCGCAACGCCTAGCGCTGTGGTTCAGAACGAGCCAGTACAGCTTGCAGAGCCATTCTGGGTATGAATGGGGAAAAAGGCTACAAAGGCCTGCAGGCAGCAAAGCAGGAAAGATAATTTCAGAGGCTTAATTCATCAGGATAACTCTCTGTCTTAATTTTAAGTATGTCCTTAATTACTCGAATCAAGGTGAAAAGTCAAAGCCTCAGGCCCTGATGTCCTGTTGACCTGAAATGATATATCTGAATTTTTTAAAATGTCATTTCTTTATAATAATTGAATATCTTGACTTCTGAACAGTGGCTGGTTTTGCCACAGTATGGATGGGAAATATTTGACAGAAAGATTAGAAAAAAGGAAATACGGAACTAAGCTCTTTGCTGACTTTTCCATTAACTAATCTGGATGATTTGCGAATGGTATGAACTGTCATGATACCAGTGGGAAACATCACCTTGCAAGGACAGGTGGAGAATGGCTCCAGAGAAAGCTCTGCTGCGGGTTAGCACCAGTGTGCTGCGAGAATCACTCTCGTGCAGACAGATTTTACAGTGCCTTTGAAAGCAGCCTGGGGAACACTGCCCTGCCCATCTTCAGTCTGACTCGCCTTAAATAACTTGGTCAGATCCACACTGAAAACATGCATTTCTAATTGCACAGAACCTTTCTTTTCATAGTTGTAAGGTCAATCAGGGTTCTTCCTAGCTCTTGAATGTGCTATTGGAATTTGGCTAATGATTCTGTCAATTCTAGCAGTGTAAGAAAGCCAGCAGGAGGCAAGTGGTTTTGAAGAGAATCAGTTGGCAGCCTCTGAGCATCGCAGGGATAGAGGGGTGTCTACCCACTGTCACAGCAATGCTTTTCTCTTCCAAAGCACTGAGCTGAACGACAGTCAGGCTTCTGAGCAAAGCAATGCCAAACAGAATTACACCTTCTCTCTGTGCTGGCACTCTCTGGGGAGAGGATTACCTACAAGAAACGCGGTTGTGTTCGATAGGTTATGGATATGTGCACTGAACGATGGAGGACTCATTGCAGCATTATCCACAGCTCTGAGCAGAGATGGAATAAGGATGTAGTCTTAGCCTACTGAGCAGGAGGGGATACTTCTATATATGTTTATTTCAATTTATTTATTTATTTGCCATGCTGTCAAAACCAATTCCAGTCCTCAGCTGCAGATGCATTTGATAGCTGCGGCTTCACACACACCCAAGAGCCAAACCCTGACACTGGTCACAGAATACATCCGAACCCACCCTCTAGAGGGTTTTGCAGATTGTCTCATATGAAAGGCAGCAGGATGGGGGCTGGACTGAAACTAATTCCATAGAACAGTAAGGCAATTCTGTACCTGATTCAGTCACCTTCCGTAAGCAGCTCAGTGCCCCGTTGAGCCTGGAGCACTCCTCATCTCTGGCCCCACATCTCTTCATTGTCTCCTTCACCTTTGACTCATTCATTTCCAATAAGGCATCTAAGGTGAGCTCCTCCGGGATTCTCTGCAGAAAGACAAGATGATACGGTTGTTTTTTTAATACACACATCTAAGTAAGCCTGTCGGTTGTTATTCTGATGTACTTTAAATAGTGCCACAGTCTCACTGCCTGCTCTGACTCACCAGTTACTCGGTTTGGTTGAGCATCTCTCGAGGGTCACTGCGTCAGTGGTGACCAAGGGCAGGTCTCACCAGCTGCTCTCCCTCCTCCCCACCCCACCAGGGACCAGGTGGATGGTCAAGTGTGCTCTGTGTCACTGGGATGTTATGGTCACTCTCTGGTATTTAAATTAGGATTAGAGGTGATTGAAATATTCTTCTCCTCTTGTGGAAACTTTTCACTCAATATTTTTGAAGAGCTACCAATGACAGCTTAACTTTCTCATTAAAAATAGCAATCAGCAACAAAACAGGCCTTTTTAGCATGAAAAAATGGCAGATAAAGGTGTTTGGCTTTTCAGCAGGGAAGCAAAAAGTAAAAGGAGTGAGGAAAACTACTTCTTTTGTTAAACAGAAGTGTTTTGACAAAGAGATAGCGACCTCCTCCTCAGGCCATTTTTCCTTCCTTAGAGAAGCAGCCCTACCCGTACCTTGCTTGGAAAGAGGTCTGCAGAATTCCCTGTGTGCCTTAACACACCAAAGCCCCCAAAGTGACAGGGTTTAGATCAGGCAGACACAAAAGGTACAAGAGACTGGAAAGCATGAAAGCATCTGGTATTTCCTGACCCAGGGCTGAGCTGTGCCGCCTCTCTCCTCCCCCATTCAAGCGTTTCCAGGGTAAGTCGGCAGCAATTGTGGTTAATAAACAAAACCAGGATATTTAGCCCAGATACCCAGGAATTTCCCTGAAAGTTTTGCCTAAACAAACCTCTCTGCTGCTATTCTCACAATAAGATCACAAATTTCACAATTTGGCCTCTTTCCTAAAGTTCCTACTCCTGGAATCGAGCTCCACAAAAGGGGATCAACTTTTATTGGGAGGGGACACTCGAAAGTGTGGCTCGGTGCTTGGAGAAACAAAAAGCTTGAAGTCCTCTGGATTCTTAAACCCTGCTTCCAACTAGAGATCAAATTTGAATGTTGCTGAATCTCCTTTAACAATCACGTCTCTCTTAATCCCGACTGGTGTCTTTGGGATCTGACTTTTAGCTGTGACGGTGTTAGGAACAGCCCCCAACCCTGAGAGCTTTGTAGGTGGGAACAGAGAGTAAACCACATCGTTTCCATTTTTAGTGACTGTTACACGGAGCAAATTAAAAACAAATATATTTATATATATTAAGAAGAGGCAGAAGTCTAAGAAATGCATCCTGCGTCTCGTGTCGCGTGCCCTGACCCAGATGAGCACAAACCACCCCAGGAGAGGCGAGAGCTGGAATGAGCAGTGAGCGCAGAGCGGGGCCACAGCACAGCCAGAGCCCAAGCGAGGCTGGGTAAAGATTCTTGTCCTTCCACAATTAATATTAGCAGAATAACAAAAGCACGAACATCCCGCCTGACACTGGGGAGTATTATTGATTATTTCTGCACACCTGCACCGCCAAGGTGCAGGAGTAAGACTGGCTCAAAAGCTTGTCCCTGAGCAACTTCCACTTGGGTCAAGATGCAGGAATCACAGACCCAGTGAAAACGCAGCGCAAAATCCACTCTCCTGGGACTCCTCACCTGAGAATACACCCCAAAGGACAAAAAGCCCCGCGGTTCAGGTCATCTGGGCTGAAATGGGAATGGATTTCCACAGCCCAAATACTCCAGCACGAAGCCAGCACAGGTTTGCTCACGGAGACTCCCAGCTGAACTGGGCTGATCCCAAGAGGACCGGACCCAGTCTCTCCTGCAGGCACTTACTCCCCCAGCACCCCCGGGACTCCTCTGCCCCGCGCTCGGGCGGGCAGCCCACAGAAGCATCTTTGTCCGGCGGCACGACGAGGCGGGGGCTCTGCGCTGCAGCGACACGAGCGGCTCCGAAAGGGGCAGTGACCGAGGGCAAAGAGCCACCGAGCGAGCTACAGCGTGGCACGGGAGAGCCCTCTCACCCTGCAGGTGCCCACATGCAGGGACAGCAACGCTTCCCCATCGAGTATAAGAAAAAGCCAGTCTTTAACAAACACATTTATCCTGTTTCATGGTTTTACACGGCCTTAGAGCAAGCGGGATTACAGCCATGTCCTTCTTAAATTATCTCAAAGCGTTTCCTCGCCCCCACCACTTCCAGGGTTGTTTTAGCTGTTCAGGCGGCGCTGTCACTGCCCATCCCAGCGCAGGCTACAGGTCACATTACCGGGTATCACCTCGCTTCCCGAGCCTCCACACAGCACAAGTGCAACCAGCAACTTATTAGAGCCATTAGTAAGTCAGTCAGTGAAGTGGAAGAGATGAAGATTTCCCGGGGAAAGCAAAAGTTTTCCACCCCAGCCAGTTCCGTAGCTCTAAATGGCCAGTGCAAGCCACGGAGATGCAGGGCCAGCTGGGACAGGACTGGTCAGAGATCAGTTTAGAGATCACATGAAACTCAGTAAAGCAAGGCCCAATAAAATAATTTAAAATAAAATAAAAATAAAAAAAAAACAAACCAAAACAGGCTAGAAAAGAAGAGCTTCTCGTTTTCAAAGATCAAACCCCTGTAGCCAGGGATGCCCAGCTTTCACTTTTCATTTTCAAGCCTTCCCGGCTGCAGAGAAAAACCTTCACAATTATTTTTTTAAAAATTACAAAGCATTCCGAACTACCCAGCTTTCCAGAAGTGTTAGGGCACCTTTCCCTTTGTCTCCTTCACCTCCAGGACACAATCCCTGCAGAGGGCCCGAGCAGCCCTGACCCGACTGGTTTCACTGGCAGGAGCGGGGCTGTGCCCTGCAGCCCCATGCCCGTGAAAAGCCGCCGTGAGAAGCCGTCCTGGTTGTCAGCGGGCCCAAGTGAGCAGCACCGGGCTGCCCCGGCCCTTCCCCGTGCCCCCGGCCCTGCGCCCCGAGCTCCATCCCCTCAAACACACGAGCCTGTCCCTTTCCCGGGGCTGCCTGTGAAGTCCGCTCCTTTGCTCAACGGTTTAATTTTAGAAAGACAGAACAGCAAGTTGTAGGAAAGTATAAGTACAGAAAAGGAGATTATATTTAACCAATCCCAATGACCTTGAGCTGGGAGAGCTCAGACTTTCTGAACCTGCTGCCAGCCCCCAGGACACGCGACCAAAGAAATAAGCTTTAAAAGGGGGGAGGGAGGGGAAGTAAGAGGCTTTCTTTAAAGAGCCACTCATGTGCTGCACATACGTGGTGGCTTAATATAAAACTGGTCACCCTGATCCCTGTACGATTGGCCTGACATGGTTTAGCTCTGCCTTAGGCCCCCCAGCCGATGCCACAGCGATGAAGGTCACAAGTTCAAGATGACTCTTAAAACAGGTTCAGTTGCTGCGGATGCTCTGGCTCAGCTGTTGGCTCGGAAGGAAGAATGTCCCCCAAGAAGCGCCCTGGCGGTGTCCGTCTCAGCGGGCATGTGGTGCCAAGAGGCTATTCCCAATCTTCAGCACCAACAACCAGAAATGTGGGTCCAGGAGTCCTCTTTTGAGCTGCTTCCTTGTGGGCGCTGTGGCTGATAAAAATACACAGCTTGGAAAAAAAGGCAACTTAAAGGTTCGCACTGGGGCCAAGCTAAGCACCATCTCCCTGGGCACACCTGGCAAACAGTGACGGGGAGGCTGCGAGTCAGACAGTCTGATACTACTCTAATAATAAGGTCAAATTAAAAAAAAANAAAAAAAAAAAAAAGAAAAAGCAGGAGAAGACAGAACCTGCTTTCAATCTTTCAGCACCTCAAAACTGCCAGTAAAATCTAAAGCCTTCCTCACCACACACGTTGCTCAGCAGAACCCAGGCTAAAAAGCCCAAACCAGGAACTTGTTCCCCTCTGCCACGGGGCAGGGGAACCTGGAAGCCCTCCTGCTTATCAGCCACGGCCTGTGCGCTTCGTGGTACACGGGGCTAAAAGAGAAAAAAGCCAAGTGTGGTGTGTGCAAGAAGGTATCCAAAGGTTAGTCTCAATTAGGCAGGGTGAAGAGTTCACTGTAGTGTTAAGAACGTCTTTAATCTTGTCTAGTGTCCACTTTAAATCCCTGAAACACGGCAAAAATGCTGGTATCTAACGTAGCAGAAGGGTTATTTTTGGTAAAGATTCCAGCATGGAGATAAGCCTCGGGAGCTAATGCTGCCGCTAGTGCTGCAAAATTGGTCTGACGGGCTCCTCAACCCCGCAGACACGGCTCTTCTTATAAAGCTGGGGAGTTGTCAAGGCCCCAGATGACTCAATGCGTTCCCTCACCCACCGCCCTCCCGTCAGCAGCAGATGCTGGAAGAGAAAGCCCATTACATAAGGTGCTTAAATTCCCACTGATAGCGCTAAACAAAGCACATACGGATGCTCCTAAGAACATCTTGTGCCTGCTAGTTGTTATTTTGCTCTGGTTTGCTGGTGTCCAGTGAAGAAGGTACTGAAAAGCACTGTAATATTAAGTTAGTGGAGACTTGACGGGCCTTCTGGGAAGCCTCTCCCATGAAATCTCCAGCTTGCATTAGGCTGTGGTTTCACGTACCGTCTCCATCCGCACTGTTCCACCTCACTCTGCAGGTGGAGGGGAGCTGACGGGCTCAGGGCACCCCCGACAGTTTGCTCTCTGGGGACAGGGCTGCTGCTGTCCCCGCTCTTCTGTGGGAAGCCAGAGGCAGCGGTTGCAGCGTTTCACTGCAGGTCCCGAAGGGCAGCGTGAGCCTCCTGCCATGAGCCATCCACATGAAGGCGTCTGCGAGGGTCACCTGGACCCCCCGGCATGGGAAGGGTCACCTGGACCCCCTGGCACGGGAAGGAAACCCCGGCAACAGCAGAGAATATTTTCCAAGAGCTATTTAAAGCTGGGAGGTGGGATGGAGTTTTGGATGCAGGAAGCCTGCAGGACAGGCTTCATTTGCATAGACACAATTAGCGCATTGAGGATCTCCGCTATCTCGCAGTCCCGTTCCAGCTCCTGCTGCCGGAGCCACGGAAATGCCCAGCAACCGGCCAAAGTCCTCACAGTCTGTCCATGCAGATCCGGTGACAGAAAAAGAGGAGAGGATGCAGCTGTGGAAACCTGATAGGCCTGGGCAGATCTGCTGCTGCTCCCCCAGCCCAAGCGAGGATGCAGACCCGTGAGCCCACGCCGTGACCTGCACCACCCGCTACAACGCGGGAACACGGTCCCCGTGGGTCCATCTGCCAAGGCCTCGCAGGATCAACCCTACGTCAGTGCCTCATCTCTACAGGCTCCTACCGAGGAGGCAGGAGACCCCGAACAGACAACTCCCACCCAAGGCAGGAGCCTGTCCCCTCTGCTGTGCCCAGCACTGCCCCAGCTCGCTCAGGAACCGCTCCCGGCTGCTTAGAAGACACGAGGGCTTTGGCATAAATGGGGAAGGAGACAGGAGTTATTAGGAAAAAAAAGTATGCGTTGGGGAATCAAATACATTCCCCGAAGTGGAAGAGCCATAAACCAGAGCCAAGCACCGTGTTTCACCTGCTCCCGCAGCCTCCCCGCTGGCCTGCTCCTGCCTCCAGCCAGGCTCCGCGGGAGCAGGACCTGCCCCTCCTGCCCACCCCAGTTATCTCCTCTAAAAACAGCTTCCCAGACTTGATTGACTGGAACCCCTGCCTCACGGGGAGCTGGGCTGGTTCGGGCATGTCTCAGAAGATGATAAGGAGATTACTGTGTTCTTAAGTTACTTTTTAAGACGGTGACAAGTTACATATGGGAACAAATATAATAGTGACGTTTCTGGGAAGAACAACGGTAAAGATAGGATTTTTTTTCTGTGCTGAAGAAAATAAGCCAGTAGAGATCTTTGTAATCTCTTTTTAATTTGTATACACACCCTAAGCCCAAAACCTAGTGGACAGCTCTGCAAGAGATTTCTTCCACCAGCCTAAGAGCAGGGACAGAGCTCTGTTCACGTTCTCCTTCATCCCCCCCCATCAAGTCTTGACTCCAGCTTTCAAGGGAAGCAGAACAATCCAGATCACTGTATTTTTCAGAGCGACTTTTACCCACTGGAGCCCCTACAAAGCCTACACAGAGCTTCTGGCTGTGTGGTTCCTTGTTCTGCCTTTTCTAGTTCTCGGTTTAAGTATCTCTTTTCCCAGGTTCACTATTTTATTTAATTTAACTATTTACACATCATTTTTGGTATTAAACTACGCATACACAGTGCTGATCCATCTCTAGGATTCCCAGCCAAAACCAAGGATTCCAGAATTTCCTAGAAAAACACTTAAAAAGAGAGTTACAGAACAACATTAGCCCAGTCCAAGGCAGAGCCTGCTCCACACTAGCCACCCTTTTCTACGATAAAAATCTGTCTGGCAACTGATTAGAGGAACAATAACAAAGAAACAGAAATAGCACAAGTTGGGGTGGGGGTTCAAAGTTTCCCAGTTTCCTTACCCCTCAGAATTGTGTATTCACAGAGAGCGAACAGGATCACAGCCTGGAAGCCCCCGTTCACCACCTACCTCCAAGGCTGCGAGGTCCACACAGAACAGCCCCTTCCCTCTGGGCAGCGTGACCGGCTGACTCTTATCCACGTTCACAGGAGTTTTAGCTGTTGCCCAACGCCATAAACAGTGCATTGTTATTACTATAATCTCTTCCAGAACTAAAGGATTTTACAAGCAGTCATTATTCTCGTTTTAAATATAGGTTTTCAAAGAAAGAGAAGAGCCCGACAACAGGACAGCAATTAGAACAGCAAGAGCTTTCAAGCTTCACAATGTCTAGACCAAGTCACTGAGCAAAAATAGTCTTTGCTGTGGACTAGAGGAGTCAGCAGATATTCTAAACTGGAGCCGGTGCTCTATTTCTGAGAGGAGAGCCTGGGAGCTTCTGTGCTTCCCGGCACGGCAGCTTTATTTGGGAGAGGACTTGGGGGGGAGAGAGGGGAGGGGAGGAGAGAGAAAAAGCGCATTGTTTCTCCAACCCCGAGCTTAAAACTGCTTGCAATTAGGCTGTTTTTCAAAAGTGTTATGTCACAGATTAGCACAGTCTTGGAATACCCCCTCCAGCAACACTGGAATTGCAAAGGGAATCAGAACCCTTTAAAAAAGCAGAAACCCATGACCTCAGGCCTTTCTGCTGGTGTGTCCCTGAGAGGCCCCGGGAGAGCCCTTCGCCTGTACCTGCGGGGACTCTACACCTTCTCCAACGAGTTTCAGGGCCTTGAAGTCTCAAGAAGAGCGGGCTGTGTCCCTGACGTGAATACACTGCACAGTATCTGTGGGGTTTTGCTTCTCTCTGCAGCACATTTTGGAAGCGTTAAGAAGCAAAGCCAGTATGACAGTTTCAGTTTTACAGATGAGCCAAGAGTATCTTGGAGCTGGGAAGTCATTCCCAGTCATTCCCAGTGCACCTGGTACACCAGCCACAGGACCAGGTGTGGGACCCCAGTGCCCCAGTTTTCACTGTCTGACCTGCCCAGCTCCCCCCCAGTGTGCCTAAAGCTAAGGGAAACCATTACGTGTTTCCTAATAATTAACCTATTAAAGCGCCTCTTGTCAATGATTTCCATTCTGAAAGCATTCCGCCAAAATGTGGCTCACGCTGTATGAACGGTAAGCAGCGGGAGGAATGATCCCACGACACCTGTAACGTTCCTGACAGACAGCTCATCCCGGACAAACAGCTCCTCCGTGCTCTCCGTGCCCCGCACCCCTCTCCCCCCGCTCGGCTCCACTGCTATTTTCTAACCGGTGAAATAACAGGACCCAAAAAAAACCCCCACCATCACCACAAGAACAGAGCAACTGGTTTATTAGCCCAGCTATTTCCACCTCCCCCAGATCAGAGCCTGTTCCAACAGGCCTGCTCAAAAGCCAATTTAGGGACCCGGCGGGTGTTGCAGTTCCCCGGTCCAGCCAACACAACAGCTCCAGGAGCCCTCTGCAGCTGCAGGGAATGGACGCAGATCTTTGCAAAAATAACCCTACGTTTGGAACGCCAGAGGAATTTAAATGCCTTGCACACCTCTTGTGTTCCCGTCCCACAGAGCAGAAGGGACCCAGCTCGTGACACTGGTGGTTGCTTGGGAGGGGGCAGCGAGAGAGCACGAATGGCAATAATAAACAGCTGGAAAATGTTCTCTTCCTGCCTTAGACCAAACCCGAACACATTCACCCTGTTTAGTGACCACAGGTAGGGAAGGGCAGTCTCAACCCTGTTTGCTCCCTGAATTAGCAGGATGTGGCAGATTTGAACTGTCCACCGCCCTCCCTCCTTCCTCTTTACCTCTTCCCTTCCCCCAGCTCTGCAGCCATCACAAAGGATTTTGAAAAGAGCTACAAAGACATTCTTTTAGGCTCAGGCGATTCCAGTAACCTTAGAAACCAACAATAGTTGGGAGCCTGGCAGTTTGGCCACAGCGACCAGCTCTTTTCTGCGCTCCGGTTTGTCACTGCTGCACCTTAAGCTTTGCTCCCCAAACCTGGCTGGGCTGGAAGGCGAGATCCAGCATCGTGTTCAAAAGAAACGGTAGGAAATAAAGGGAACAACAACTCAGTCTTGAACTCATCCCATTTCCCCAGAGCCTGCTCAGGTACACTGGGAGCAAGCTGGAAGAGCCTCCAGGAAAATTTGCTGCGTTTTTCACTCGGTCAGATTCCTGCTGAAGTCAAAGAAAATTTTTGCTTGTGTAAGGACCAGGGAAAACTGAATGGGAACACTGTGAGCCAGGCTGCAGAGCCAAAAATGGGAAAAAGAATGGAAAAAGCCTTTTCTGTTTTGTTTAGCCATCGGTGGACTGAGCTGTACTTATATTGTCATTAGTGTCAGAGTGAACCGAACTGGGAAGGCAGGCACAGGCCAGGCCCAAGGGGACACTCTGCCGTCAGAGCCCTGCAGCCCTGGAGATCCCTGTAACCACCTCACGGCCTCCAGGACTTCAGCTCCTCTTCCTAAAAAGAATAGAAGTAAAAGCGTCAGAGACAGGAGCTGAGGGCCTTGGCTTATCTGGTCATTTCTGATTCCAGCAGAAGGGTCAGATTTATTCAGTGCAGTAAAGAGGATTCCAGTGATTTGCATGTTAAGAATTAAACTGTAGAGATCAGAAAGAGCCATGTTCTAGGAGCACGAGCAGCTGATGCTGGCCACCACGCAGAGCACCACGGCAGAGTCCCTCATTCCATTCTTTTAGACTGATGCAATACTCTTTGGTATCAGTTTGAATCGGAGACTTTACTCGTGGGAGGGGGGACGTGTATACAAGGGAAAAAGACCTCTCTTGTTTCTGAACAGACTCCCACCCAGTCACAATTCCTATCAAGATCCACCTGCCCGTTACTGGGTTGGAGTCCACTCCAACTCTGACCCTTTTTTCTTGTCAGAGCTATTGGCTATTTTTGGATCTTCTCTAATTTATGTATGTTTTTAGAAATATATAGGCTGTAACAACTCAATATTTCTGTCCATTTGCAGCTCTGTCAGTGCACAAAATTGTAACTCTCGGTCCTTTTTTTGGCTAGTTCTGGACACAGAATGGTTGAATATTAATATTATTGAAAAGTTGTAAGTGATTAAGTTACGGCATTGTTCTTAGGCTTGGCAAGCAGGAGAGGAGGTCCTGGTGGTGGAGGACCTTGGTCTCATTCCGAGCAATAGATGCGAGGCATTGTTCAGATGTTACGATGAGAAGATCCCTACTAACGTTGGGAGGAGGGCAAAGGGAAGGCAGTATTTTAGAGCTCCCATGGGGTGATCGTTGCTTCTGGCAGCAAGGAAGCACCCTTTCCACCAAAGGTCCCTCCCTGTCAGTTGAGGAAACTCAAACCCAGGAGGCAGCTGGGAACATCTCACCAGGGCAGGAAGGTTCTGCGCCGATGGGTGTCCTCCCCTTACCTGTACAACTTCCTTCCTCACGTTGACGATGTCTAACCAGTCATGGAACCTTGGGTAGCTGTTGAGCTCCGCTGTCCTGTCGTTGAGGGGCACGCTCAGCTTACACTGCCGCTGTCTGTGGATGTAGTCAATCAGTTTCACCTGTTGGGATCCAGAAAGTAAAGCGTTAAGTTCTCTGGGATGTGTTGTCACCTTCCTGGGCACTGTTTGTAGGGCAGGTAGCCAAAGGGGAGGGGATGCTGGTTTGTGAGTGGGGCTCTTCCACGATATAGAAATGTCATACTTTCACAAGCACTCCAGAAAACACATACAGGGAAGCATTTCCCTCACACCGAGCATCTTTACTCGCCACCATTTCAGCAGAAGGCAGGACCCCGCAGGACCCACCCCTGCAGGAGTCTTCTCATAATCCGCTATCAACAGAAGCTTTGTGCAGAGGCTGGGTGTCAGGCAAAAATAGAAAAGGGCGTCCAAGCCATTTGAAACAATTAATTACCCCAAGTTTAAAGGCACTGCGCACGTACATGCATCCTTCTGGATGCTGTGGGCATTACTGGTCTAACTGCAGGCCCGTCTGCCTGCTCACCTCTCGCTCCTGTATGTTTGTTACGTTCTCTTACATCTGGCCTTCATTTGGGCTAGAAGATCACCAAGGCAGGGAGAGCCAGAGTACCCAAAGACTCTGAGGCCCCTTATCTGATGGGCATTTCTCTTATGAAATCAACACTAAACCCAATGATCTTCAAAGAACAAAAATTCAGGCAGTTGGACCAGATGATTGTTGTACGTCTTGCATTCTCTTCTGAAGTTTTCTTCCAAAGCTTTTATCACCTGACCATCTCATGACAAATGAGAAGAAACCTTCACTTCAGACACCGCAAAAAAAATGGCAAGCAGCAATATGATTTGTGCCTTAGGTTTGCTTATCAAAACGAAAATATTCTCAAAGGATTTCTCACTGTGTCACACATGCCCATGGGGCAGACTTAAGCTCCAAAACCTTCCTTCCTTCCTCCAATCCTTCCAAAAACAAAACAACGCCTCAAATCAAGTTAGCTGATCCGTGATTTATAAACTACAACATGTTCTCAGTCGACAAACTTTAGCATTTGGGACAAGATGAGACTACAAATGAAAAGGAAAAAAACAAACACGGGTTCTTTGACCACAACAATATCTCCCAAGTTTCTGGTCAAAGTATTTTTGCTCTATGTGTGTGAATGATGCTAGGCATGACTTGTGTGCACAATCTCAGTTACACATGGGAAACAGAACTAGATGATCTCCTCCTTCCTCAGATAAAGGCTATGGCACATATTACAGGGAAAAAAAGATACCATCTTTTATCTCAACTGAATGACCCCCAAAGGGAGCCCAGTGCTTTTGGCCTGCTCGTCACTCTGGGGGAGCTGCGGCTGAAACCAGAGGAACCCTTTGACCATAACTTCCTAGCATGGCTTCGGAGCATAAGACCAAAAAGAAATTACCCTGGAAATCCCACTCAATCCTTCTCAGTCTCACAACCTCTTTTCATAAAAAGGGGATGGCAGCACTTCCTTCTTGCACCCCCTGCCCTCCAGTCAGACCCCTGCAGGAACCCCCCCTCTGCTGAAGTGGAGAGGGCTGCCCATGGGCTCAGCAGAGCTGTGGGCACCACCCACAGCCACAGCAACGCGGTGCCCTGCGCCCATTACAGACAAGTCAGCTCGATGCCCCAGCATCATGCCATATGCTGGTGTGACTTCTAAACACTGCCACAGCTTGTTCTGCCTGTCCCCGGCCTCAGAAACTTGCTGTCCGCTGTACTCTCCTCCACGGCTGTACCTTGGGTTGTACATACACCTAAACTGGTGTCTCTGGAGCACGTGCTCAGTCCCTGCAGAGTTCACACGCTGCAGACAAGGGGCACGCACGATGCCGATGGCTGCCTTAGTCGTGACCTTCTGCTTCCTCACTCTCGGACTTATCTTCCCGTAACAGCCTACCCAGGGCGCTCTCCCGGTCACAGTCAGATCAGAAACGAGCTTGGAGATGCTGTTCCAAGTGTTTTCCTGCTAAGTGCTTGGTTTAAAGTTGTTTCTGCTTCTCGTTTTCCCCGCCCCACGGCTCGGAGTTGTATGTTCTGGCGCAGTCCAGCCGCTGCCCCCGGCCACTGCAAATAACTCTGTGCCCAGCCGAGGGCATCTCCCGTCTTAGGGGGAGGAGCTGGAAATGCTGTCTCCTACAGTTAAAGCAATGGTTCCACAGCTTACCCTGAACACTATCATGGATCCTGATCATGAGTTTTCTTTATCTGACCTAAACCTCCTTTTTTAACAGGAAAAACCTACATTCTCATCATTAGGGTTCCATTCCAGCCAAGATACTTGGTTCTTACTGCCCCAAATGCATCACGTTTGTATCCTGGGTTCTTCCCTCCAAACACATTAGGGAGGAAGAGATTAGAATGAGAAAGAGCTGACTTTAGTGCAGGTAACGGCAGGAACAGGACAGTCAAAGCCCTGCCAGGATAGGTGAGGGGAGCACACTCGCCCCCCTTCTCAAAGCAGAGGGGATCTTGGCAATCCATGGGCTAGAGGCGAGGTTACCCCAGAACACAGTGGGAATGGAGGCTGAAACAGCAATGAAGACAGGTGTGGATAGAGGGGGAAGGCCCCTAGTGAGAGGCAGAAAGAAGAGGTTGCTGGAAACCTGAGGACTACTCAGTAGCCCCCAATATGCCAGAACTCAGCATCAAAAATAGCTTCCCAGCTGTGCAACAGATATGTCATGGAAAGGGGAAGAAAGGCAGAAATCACCCAAGCCTTCTCTTTTCCAGAGGCCTTTCCAAGCAAGGTTCAGTGACGACACACACTTTGATATACAAACTCTGACCACAAACTCCAGCCCAAGGCAAGCAGGTCGGCTGGGCGCTCGTAGGCTGTGGTATGCACCATTCCCAGAGTACTGCGGTATGTTCCTGCCTCTGCCCCGGGGTCACCTCACCCCTTCCCCATTCCTGGGGACACCTCAGGGCTGCTGAGCACCTAGGGGAAAAGCAAGACTGTTTGCAAAGTGATTTTGAAACTGGAACAGCCAGGGTTCTGTGTAAAAGTAGCAGCTCTGCTCCTCAGTCTGATTGTGATCTGTGATTTCAGTGTAGGACCTCCCAGCAGGCAAGATTTATTTTCCTGAAAGAAGGATGATGTATCGGCACACGCTCTAAAGTTCATGATTAGTTATATGTAACACTAATTATATGCAAGTGCTTTAAAAGTAGCACACGACTCCATATTGGAACAGAGTCATAGAATCACAGGGTGGTTAGAGTTGGAAGGGACCTTCAAAATCATCCAGTTCCAACCCCCCTGCCCTGGGCAGGGACACCTCCCACCACACCAGGTTGCTCCAAGCCCCATCCAGCCTGGCCTTGAACCCCTCCAGGAATGGGGCAGCCACAGCTTCTCTGGGCAACCTGTTAAGATTAGAGCAGAGAACTGCAAGCACTGACAGTGGCAAGTGTGGGTATCTGTTGGAAAACCTCTGTGGAACGCAGGATGGACTTGGCATCTATTTAGGAAGTAAAGATCACAAATTCAGTCAAAGAAATTGTACCGAAAATGGATGGCCCCACATTATCCTATTACAAACTGCAGTATCCCAAGGACCGCATGCTGCTTTGGGGAAGGAGATTCTTGAGGCACAGCCACTACTCTTGCACACCTCTGAAAAGTTCTCACCAATTTCAATGTGACACCAGAAGCATCACACTTAATGAGTAAGAGAATGGATCTTGGCTCCAGGGAGCTGGACTCCACTCCTGGCTCAGCCACTGACCTGCTGTCTGACAGTGAGCAAATTAAAGTGCCTCCTCTTCCATCCTGCACGTGGATCTGCCCCCTGGTACTGCAGCAAATCCCTGCAGCAACTGCTGGTTTCGTACTGCTTAAAAAAAAGACAGGGTTCAAATATTGTCACTTGACAAGTCTCATCCATAGCATAAACCCAAAGGATCCTGCTGGAAGGTACTCTGTGCAGCAGATTTCAGTGTCAATCTTTCCTTCTTCACTGGGATGAAACTAAAATATAATTCTCAAAAATGGAAAAGCAGTCTGACAGCATGGATCTGAGTATCTGAGATCGCCAAGCCTGGTTTTCCCATGATAATTCCTTCGCATTTACTCTTCAAGTCCAAATTTGTTTTTCCCTAGACCTATAAATAGTGTATTTGCATTCTCTTCCCACCCTACATGCACCACGCTTCTCCCCTAGGATGAATTTCATTTTGTTATTTCCTGCCCAGACTTCTAACTAAACGACATGGTTTGGCTTTAATAGCTGAGCTGTTGCAAAACCCTTTTCTGAGAATATAATAAAACTTCTGGGTTCAGTGACGCACACAAGAACCCACAAACAACATGCAGGTCTCCAACCACAAACTAGACGGAGAGATAAAGCCAATAGTGAGCTGCTCGCGGCCCGCTTGCCAAACGGCACAGCCTGCTCCTGGCAAACCCCACACCAGAGGCAGCGATGCTCCAACTGCCTCGGACCCACAGAGATGGGAGAGCACAGGAACAGGGCAGGATGTGGAGCAGCTGGAGTCAATCCCTGCTGACGGGGTGTCAGAGCTCTCCCTCTCCCTGTCCGGTGCAGCCGATGGCCAGGATGTACCCCAAGAGCTGCAGGTGTTGAAGATATGGTCCTGGATGAACCTTCATCTCTGCCTCAGAGCATTTCTAAAACGAATATCCCTTTGCAGCACCCAGGAGAATCAGGCCCAAGATGGTCAAGAAAAAAACTGCCAAGCCTGTACTTTTTTATTTACTTATACAAAATAAACAAATCTCTTGAGACAGAAGTTTGCCCATATCCACCACCTCAAGCCAACAGTTGGGAGTTTTAGTGGCTACAAACAAAAACCAAACACACCCAAGTTCTTCAGCTGCATTTCTGCAGACAAGGCACAAGAAAGGAACAGCCTCTGTAAAACCAGTTCACTGCCACCAGGGTGCAAAATTCAGGAGTCCTTGGCAAGCGAGGAGGTATTACAAACACCAGTCGGAAGAATTCAGTATGCAAACCTCGGCCCAAATATTTCTGACCTCTGGGTAATTTATCAGAAATCACATTCTAACTGAATTTGTCGTGGTCCCTAACCAGAGAAAATAAGTTTCATGCATTTTGGGGTCAGCTGTCTCTCAGCTTCTTGTCGATTGTGTTTTATTCACGTTTGGGCAAGTGGTACCTTATTCCAGCTTTTGCACTTGGACAAAACCCAGTCAGTCTGGATTCGATGCGCTCGATCCAAACAAACAGGGAGACGGGGACAGAGGCTAAAAGAGTTTACATTTTTTGAAAGTTTTCCCTAGCTTATTCGCATGCTTTTAATCCACGTATCTTAGAATACCCTATAACTGCAGCAAGAATAACTATTTTCAGTTCACAGAAAAGAGAAACTGAGGCCCAGAATAGAAATGACACATTAAACAACTTGGGGACAGCCAGAGGGACCCTGCTTACCAGAGTGCCAGGCAAGACTCCTTCAGAATGCCAACAGTTTGAGACCACGTTCGATTCAGTCATACATTTCACAACCAAATGCCATGTTTTCACATTTTCACTTAAACTTACAACATTCTGCCTGCCGATGCCTACAGCTTTTCCTGATGACGTGAAACATGCAAAGCTAGAAGAAGGGGTTTCGCAATACCCAAACCGAACCATTGTCATTATTTAATCAACAAATCAAGCACGTGTTCAAAAACAAATCCCATTTCTCCTGTCCCAGGAGAGGAAAGCTCATGGAGTCTGGCAGCACTTACAAAGATGGTAAATCCGAGCTTACACCAATCCTTCCAAGCCCCCAGCCGCTTACTGCCTCGCAATTTAACAAGCCGGTGGCAGAAGTTTGAAAAGGATCAGATCAATGTATGACCCTGCTCCTCCATGTGGCTAAGAGCAACGCAAATCATCTCTCTTCCTTCAGAGGGGAGTTAATCAGGAAGGAACTCCTCTATTAACCTCCCGCCAAGAAGAAGACCCCCAGGGCAGGGGCTTGCTGGGAAGCCTCAGAGACCAGCTGCTGCCCGAGAGGACACTGGAGCTGGAGCAGAACCTCACCCAGGGAGGGACGTCCTGCATTTCCACCTCCTGACACAGAACTTCTGATGGAAGAGTCTGTCTGCGCGGGACACTGGGGAAAGCACCATGAGTCATTTTAAGGCATCCAGTGAAAGTGGATTCTCTTCACACCTTTGGCTGACTCTTAGCTCTTTTCCCCAGCGCCATTACACAGACAAACCTTAAGTCAGACCAAAAAATTCATGAGCGACCTGAGCACTGAAGAGAACACAAAAAGGTCGTAATCTGCCTTGCTGGATTTGTTGCTGAAGTCACGCTCAGCATTCATGTGAGACACTGATAAAGATCTCCACAGCCCTTCGGAGACCAGCAGAGCACGGGTGCACTGCAGGACACTTTTTCCAAAGTCATCTGAGTTAAAAAAGGGAAAAAAAGGTGCAAAATGATGTGGTCTGTTCCCTTCCCAGTGTAAGGAGAATGAAAGCAATGCCTCCTCTTGACCGATTTAAACCAAATCCACCTGGTGAAATGGAGAGAGTGGGTCTGTACCCTTTTAACACAACATATGTTTGTTTTGCAACGAAAACTCATGCAAACCTGTTCACAGAACATTTTGTTCGACCACAGGGAAAACCATCCTTCCCATCTGTGCTTTCGTTCGGAACACTCAGCCGACGCAGGATTCAGCTGGAGAGTCGGAGAATCTCACCAGACTTCAGAGCTACCTTGGAAACGTGGAATTCAAACAAGGATTTCCAAGGCAAGCACAAGCGCTGCACAGGAGGAACATGTGCCCACAACCCAACACCAGAGGACAAGAGGCAAAAAACATTTCAAGGAATTACATGTATCCTAAAACGCGAGGTCACTCCATTTCTCACCCAGATGTCTTTGCCCTCAAACCCAACAGAGCTGAATCCAGTAAAGGATGATATTTTGACCTTATTTTCACCAGCCATATATAAGTAAGGCCAAACTAGCAGATCCACACAGAAACAACCCTGAGCCTGTGACTTCTGCAGGACCCAGGCGTCTGGGCTGACTTAGGGACTTTTGGGTTTGCTTAGAAAAAAAAAGGGAAGAATTTCTTGATGTATTGCTAAACAAACCCTGCAAAATAGGATGCCCCAACACAAAGCAGCAGAAAGCTCTGGAGGAGGGAAAACAAGCGCCTGAAGTAAATTTATTTATTAGTAAATATTTTTTTTTTATTAGTAAATAAAAGCACAGAGAGGTAGAGGGACAGGGAGAGATGGAACACCAGATGGATGGATTTTCCTTTGAACCTTCAGTCATGCCTGAGGCTGATACAATGGCCACTGCCCAAACACTACAGTATGTTATTTCTGCTTTGTCAGATGATGCAGACAGCATCATTTCTGGGTCACTTGGAGGCCACACACCACCCCCTTTTCTCTCCCCTCCTTTCTTTTTCACAATCCCAGGGACTGAGAGCTGCAAACACTCAGCTGAGGCCTCCCCAGCGAAGAGTGGGAGGATGAAACTGCACAATCAAGTGGTTCCCTGGGCCTGATAACACGATTCTCTTCAAAGATCTCATCCTAGGGAGGCAGCCGAGCCTAGTGCAGCTGCAGGAACAGCCCTCTGCTTAAATACCACAGATTTCACACCCACTGCACACTAAAAATGAAAGCCCTCCCCCTTCCTTTTTGACCTGAGGACATGCAACTGCAACAGCATGACGGAGGGTGCTCTGCAGGACTAAAAACTGTACTTACCCTTTGCTGAGCACAACCCTGCTGCTGCCACATCAGATCTGCAGCTCAGCCTCCTCTCCAGCACCCATCCAGCTTCTTCAGCTCAGCCACACTTCATGAGGCTTAGCTCTATTTCCATGTAGAGCACAGGAAGGCTACTAACACCTACTAACGCTTCCTCCTGCACAGAGCGGATACCAAAGGATATCGTTACTCCAGACTGGCCCACGGACCTGTTAAGGTTTCCCCTCCACTCAGAAAATTAATGCTGTGTGCCATTTTAGCAGGCTGATGGATTTACCCTGCTGTGAAGAACACTTCTGTCCAAGCCCAGCACACCTCTGGCTCTCGGCAATTCCTTCCACAGGGCCCCCAGACCCTCTACCTGTTCACACGCAGCCAGATCTCAACCCTCTCAGCCAAACTGGGTGACCATCTGGGAGAGCATCACCATCAGCCTGGAACCTGCTCCTCAGCAGCTAAGGCTTCACTAAGCCTAATTCAACAGTCTTGGCCCTCAACCAAGGTCTTTAGGAGTAAGTTAACAAGCATCTGTCAGAAATGGATGAGGTACAGTTGCTCATACCTTTGGCAAGACAGCAGAAAGGATCTCCTGAGACCCCTTCCAGGGATTCTGTGTAGGCTGAGACACTGACCCGCATCGTAACAGCACTGAGAGAAATCTGGAGAGACTCAGGAAATCAAATTTATCCATTTTCCTGACCCAAGCAAAAATCTTTCTTGACAGCCAGGGAAACCTAGGCTCAGATCCTTCCTCCCCTTCCTATTTCCTGCACCCTCCTAAGCAAACCGCCGCAGCCAGACCCCCTGCAGCCCTCAACAGCGAGTCAGGGCTTACAGGCTTCGACGGTTCCGCATCTTATAATCTTCCAGGCTCAGTTCCTAGTTTGTCAGAGCGTACAGGGTGCTGCCCTACTTCACCAGCTAGGGAAACAAGAGGAGTTCATCAGGTTCAACACAGGCTTCTTAAAGTATTGCAGGTAAACAATTACTTGTCCAACTTAGTAAGAGCTTACTTATTACTTGTCCAACTTAACTAAGAGCTGTAGCCCTTAGTTATACAGAGCCCAAATGCAGCCCAAAGATAATACTTATACTCCGTTTCTCTCTGTAATTATAATTGTGCAGTGTCTTGGCACATCCACTGGATCTCTCCTCCCATAAAGAAAACAACTACCCCAGTCCCCTGCCGGTTTTACAGTGACTGCAGCCAGAAAGCAGCAAGTGACAGGGAGAAAGATCACAAAGGTTCATAATCTGGAGAGGAAACATCAGGTCCCGTGTTGGGGACAGGGGTTGTGTTATACGACCCGTGTAGGTCTCTGTAAAATTCACAACTTAAAATGCCTTTAAAGATAACACCCTCCGTCGTTTTTTGTGATGGCACTAATCATTCTCACACAGCTGTAAAAGAACCCCCAAGTGTATTTGACTGCCGGGGGGAGAGAGGGGAATAAGGAAGGCAACAACCTGTGCACGTGTCAGCCTGCAGCACAAATAAAAAAGTTGAGTTTACAGCAAAAAACACAAAGTCAGACGTTTCCTTCAGCAAGGTCAGGAAGGGAATGACTAATTCTAGGTCCCCGACATATTCTTGCACTTCCCTTTCCTTTCCTCTCTATTGCAAGCCCCATCCTGAGGTACTGAGCACCCCCAGCTCCCGCCAGACAGCGGGGGACCAAGGGACACCACCTTGTGTGTGGAGCCTGAAAGTCCCCAGAGGTCCTGGAACAAACTGCCCAGGATGCTGTCCCTAATCTCAAAGGGGCTTTTTCCCATTTTCCTTCCCTTTGCCTTCCCAACTATCTATCTCCTTTACACTTTAGGCATTTCTATAGAATAGAATTAATATTTCTCTCTATATAATAAAATACATTCACAAACCTCCTGCCTCTCCCACTCCCTCAGGTACAGGCTGGGGAATGAGACGATCAGCAGCTTGTTCTCTGCAGGGCTCGAACTTGGGAGCAGACCAAGGGAAGGAAACAAAACACAACAAGATCAAACCCTCTTCTCCTTTGACTCGATTATTTGAGCACGTCAAGTTCCACCTTCCCCTCCTCCCTCTGGCACGCACACTTCCCCAGATGCTGCTGGGATGGACTCTGGGGAAGAGCTTTGTCTATGCAGGAGCAGGCTGCAGGTCTCAGAGCTGAAGACGTTATTTCTCTGCCGCCTGGGAAATCTTAGCTTGTTCTGTGAAATGCTCCAAATTATTAGCTTTCGGCGAGAAAGAATGGAGCTATTTTGGCAAGGGCTGGGGTCACATTTCTCCTTTCACAGACACTGCGTGAGAAAGCTGCCACGGCTCACTGCTCACATTTCACTTTTCCAAAAATCTCTTTGGAGCTCCGTCTTACTGGTTACCAGTTGCCTGCTGCAACCACACGGGCTTTCCACCATTATTTAAGCACAAATACAGTATTTAGAAGGAGACACCTGAGTCCAGACTCCCACCCCACAAAAGAATATGCTTTTTCTTTGCGACTCTGAGACTTTCATCTAAACCACGTTAAACCCACTTAGAAAGTGAAGGAAAACACGGTTGCTGACCTTGCAATAGTTGTGCGGAGAAAAATACGGAGGAGACCGATAAGCAACAATTGGCCGTACAACAGACAGCTCTGCAGCAGCTATTTGGCATCATACAACAGCCTGGACAGATTTGAATCGGCGCTTGAAAAATGATCAGAGGCAACGAGCTCCAAGTTTAGCATCTTTCCGCCAGATACACTATCCCTGACTTTGGTGACTTTCCACAGAACCACCACTAACACATCTGTCCCTGGGCCTAGAGATGAGGAGCTGGGGCTTTCGGTTGGTTGAGAAGTGCATCTGCACAAACAAACTTGGGACTTTTCCATGAAAGTGATTTAAGTAAATTTCTCATTTTCAAAGCGCTCTATGGAAACAAATCAGAGTTCTTAAAACATGTTTTTCCAATTTTAAAAAAAAAAGTATTTAAAAAGACTTCACTTCTGCATTAAATATATAATGAAAGCCAACGTGCCAGTTCAGGATCAGAATTTAATCATTTTGTGTATGTATCATCAAAAATTATTTTATGCAGAATTTGTGGAAAATTTGAGTCTGACTTTGTGCTCCAACTGGGGACTGGAACAAGGCGTTTGGAGCAGGAAAGGATGTTTGCCATCACTGCTACCCAGCCCTCCCGATCACTCCAGGCTGCAGAAAACAGCCCCAGGGCATCAGCCTGTAGCAACATTTCTACAAAGGGATTTACACACTTGTTCCTCGTCAATCCACTCATCTGATGAGCTTTGCCATTTTTCCGCACTATACAGTCTCCTTAGGAATGGCTCTTCCACAGGCTTTGTCATCACCCCTTCCACAGTCCATGTGCTCAGCTTTTCTCCGACTGCATCTCCTCCGGTTCTCCCCCGGGGAGCGAGCTCAGCACCTCAGGCTGAGGGCTGGGGGTGGCTCTGGCTGAGATGCCTGCACCAGGGGAGGGACTCTGCTGAGTGACCGCGACCAGGAACGAGAGAAAAACCACGACTGCTTATGAGAAAATAAAAAGCCATTGTAACGAGCCTTTATGCTATTTGGTAATGGAAATACTCCCCTCCTAAGGAGCCGGGGAAAGACAAAGGGATTCTATGTTGTAGTTTTCTGCCTGCGAACTGACGGCTCTGAGCGCTGGATATTCATTCCTTAACCTTTGAGATTTCTTTACTGCAGCCACCCAACTCTTCAGCATTACACAAAGCTCAGTCATGGGCTTTCCAGACTCCTTCCATTTACAGTATTTCATCTTAATCTTTCCAGAAGGGACACAAATAAGTTTGGCGTCAGTGGAAATACTAACTTCCCTAGGATGCTTTTGCAGACTGGAACGCCACACCTGTACCCTGGAAGGCTCTAAATGCCGCTGGTTCTCTGCTACACCTCTGGCTAGGTGTGACCCAAACACTCTGGGGGTAGTTCTTCCTACAGCGTTCCTCCAGAGCAACGGTGCCAGAAATGCAGCAAAGGGCTACAGGGGAATGCTGCGGGTCGTGTCCTGCCCCTCTCACAGGCAAAATCCCTGCCCACTACAGCTTTCCTCATGGTTGGTGGTTTGAAATTAGAGCAAATCAGCTCTCCTTCCAAAGCTCTGCTGTTCCATGGATCTCCACGGACACAGAATGTACATCTGCTCAGCCACCACGTGATGAGTAAATGAAACAGGATTCCCTAAATATCAGCAGTCGTCCTTCAGCATCCCCCTCCTGAATCCAAAGCGTCTTAAAACAATAAACTTTCTACCTCCATCCTTGCTTCACACTCTTATTTCTCTTTTCTGTTTTGGCAAAGGGACTCTGTAAATTCAACTAGGTTGTTTACAGTATAATCTTGAAAGTGCAGCTAACGAAGAGCAGACTATTGTGAGCTTTCCAGCTGTGACCCGACTCAAAGAATTCTGAAGTTAACTGAAACTGATTTCCCAGATTCTTCGATTTCCCAGAAGGTCGGATGAGGTGCCATCTGCACTGTCTTCACCCAAACCGCACAGCTGACCACAGAGCCTTGTGCTTGACACTTGGCAGCTCCATATGACCTCTTCTCTTGCCCAAGCGGGTCCTCAGCCTGGTGTTTTCTGTTCTGGAGTCCATTTCCATGGCTGGCCTGCAAAAATTCCTGGACGTTGAATCTTGTCTCTACAATATTGCCACTGCCAATCATTTCCTCCCATCGATAGGAGAAACGGAGAGAGGACTTTGCACAGTCACCCCAAAATAGGAAGCTGTAGCATTACTCACCACCTGGAGGACCTGCCCGCTTTTCTTACCGTTTGATTACTCAGCAGAAGTTCTTAAATCAATTACTGTTTTTAAACGCATCTGCCAAACCTGTTTTGGCAGGACAGGCATCCACCCCGCAAGCTCAGCAAGGCAGTTACTGCTACCCCCTCTCTGCTGGGAGAACGCATTTGCCATGAGCCTCGCTGCCTCAAGGTGCACCACAGCAGCGCTGCTCCACGCGCTTCCACAACTGCCTGGCCATTCCCCTGTCACAGGCTGAAATCTGTGAGGGCGGGATGCCCAAAAACTCCATTGCCGAGTTGCTTTTGAGGTCTGCCGTGGCAAAGAAAGGCAAATCTACCTCCCTGAAGGAAGATACCATTTCCAAAAAAGCCACAGTTCTACTACGCGTGCCACACAGGTGACAGCCACCAGCGCCAAGGCTCCACGCTCCCTTCTCACGGTGAGACAGGCAGAGTTTGCTCCAAACTCCTGCCCCAGCAGTATCAGCACTGCAACTTCTCAGCAAAAAGGAGTGGATTCTTTGAGTGCATCTGAATATCCTTGGATGAGGAGCCATATAAAAGAGGGGAAAAAGACAAAAAAAAAAAAACCCAATTCACAGCAAAGCTTTTATTTCTTTCCATAAAGACTTGTCCTGCTAACAGTTGTGAGTCTAAGAACAATTCAGCATCTCGCAGCTGGGCAGCCTTCAGCTGCCAGGAGCAGATTCTCTGCTGGTGTCTGCCTCTCTCCTCCATCACACACCTTTTTCTACCAGCACATCACACACTGGGAACACGTCTCTCCACGGTGACTGTGGCCCTAAAAACCCTGGGCTCGGCGCTATCAGTGGATGTTAGACGTGCAGCCCATTCACGAGCAAAAAAGTGTTAAAGCAAAGCATTTCTTATTTACACCATTCCCGACACCAAACAGTCCCCATCACTCCCTACTAACGTTTGTTTCTAAGAGGTCAGATGTTTATACGATCAGACGATCTTTACACAATGAATGAAAACACACGAGTACGTCACTGACAGACACTGCCCTTCCATGGTTTCCTAAAAAATACTCACTCCACGTGTATAAGCATTAATGCAGAGGTGGGGGCTTCCGTGTTGTGGACTTCTGGTATGGGTGGTTGGCTGCTTGGGTTTTTGTTGTTNCGTGGGGGGGGGGGAGATGGCTGAGAAAACCATGGGGTTTTTTTTAAATAAAAAAAAGTCAGCTATAGGAAATTGCTTAACTGGAATGTGGCAACTTGCCACATTCTCTGAAAGTGTCTTTTAAAGCAGCAAAATGGCTTTATTTCTTTAACAAGCCACTATGAGATTGCATTTTGGGATCGCCAAAAAGAGCAAAATGCACTAAAACCCACTCTCTTCAAAATGCTTTCAGCCTATAAAATAAGCTTCCTTATTTTAGATTTCAAGAGAAAAAAAGAAATGCTTTGGTACGTTCTGCCATGCTGCAGGGATCACAGATTTTCAGTTTGCTCATCAATTTTTAGAGAATACTTCTGGAGTACTATGTACAATGCACAGAGACACGAAATCCAGGAATGAAAAAAATCTGTGCAAGTGTAACCGAGATTCAGCTGCCAAGTAGAAAGCAGGTCACCCGCAGCTCAGTTCTAGAAAGGACTCCTAAAACAAATTAAAAACTGGAACTGAGTCAATGGATTGTATGAGTTTTCTTTAACTTTCCTCTAGGGCTGGGTATGTCATTAGGAAATGGGAATCATATGGACTTGGCTCCCCTGGTCAGCTCTTTCCTTCTGAGAAGTGACACGTGGAAACCTTATCTTTCCAATTCCCTCTCTTTCTGCAGTCCCACGTGCCCTCAGGTGAGCCGCTCTGCTGCCTCAGCATCGGGAACATCACAGCCTCTGCCAAACCTCCATGAAGCACCGTTGAGTTGGGGAAGACAAGGCAAGGTCCTAGCCCACGAGTCCCAGATGCGTCTCCCATCACGTAAGTACCCCCAGACCAACTCTCCTGCAGCACGGGGAGTTGCTCCCAATTAGGCTACAGTACAATGAACACAGAAATTCCAATTATGCCCGAGGTGTCCTCAGCTGAAGAATCACTTCCTCTCCAAAACACTCCCGATTTCCTGGAGTGGAAGTACTCCCACCCCTAGTGGACTCACTTCTGTCTGCAGAAGGCCACAGACTGGTGAGATTTAGCACAGTCTGAGAAGTTTAGTCTTATGCAATTAGGAACCAGGGGACAGCATTCTGGTCTGCCAATCACCCAAACCCACAAGAGGGACTTCCCTGCAGTGGATTACGGGTAGAAAATCCTCTCTGAAAGCCCAGGACCATCCCCCTGCAGGAGTTGGTGTTGCTGTAGTGAGAGCAAGGGACTAGTTGAAGCAGTTTGGGTCTGCCGTGAGATGTGGGGAAACGCTATGGAGCAGAAGAATGGTGTTGCAGAAAGGCTTTATTTATTGCCCTTTTCCTGATTTTGCTCTGAAGTTACTGAGGTGAGCTATGCGCTGTTCCACTCTGCTGCAAAACCGCTGTTCAGTTGCTGGATTTCTTTGACTGTGTTGAATGAGGTTTTGTACTGGACTCGTTCTCCTTCCTTCCTACTGCCCCTGCCCCTCTGCAGGGACACGAACAGAGTGAGGCAACAGGAAGAGTAGGAGTCGCCGCTGCAGAGACAGAGCAGGATGTGACCTCTGTTCCCTGAACAGGGCAGAAAGGGTTGCATCATGCCATCCAAGCTGGTGTCTCCCTAAAGGAAAGACTACAGCAAGGATGAAAGCGAAGCTGTTCCTCTTGGGTTAGAAACTGAGAAAAGAGTAACATTAGTGATGCTCTGTAGGAGGAATTTAGTTAATCGTAAAAAACTTAAATTGGTGACTGTTCTGATGAACTTTTGCTAAACAAAGCTTAAACCATCTAGTACTGGATGGAGACCCAACTCTGCTAAAATTTGATTTTACGAAGTTCTGGTGCAGCTGCTGCCCGAGAGCACCCAGGCCCTGCAGGCGCAGTGCTCCGCTGGCATGGGACAGTGTCTGCAAACCCGTGTGACCTGTTCATCCAGCTCGGAGGCAACCCTGCCCTCCCCAGGCTCTGCTGCCCTATTAAGCTTTGCCTTTGCATTTAACAGCCTGTGACAGAACAGAGATTACTGGCTGGGACAAGGCATCGAGAGTCAGTTACCACCGAGCAGTCTTATCTCCGAGCACAGACACTGAGCTCCACAAAGTGCTCTTTCAGCCTCAAATCTAAATCTGTATTAGCATGCAGCAAGGCACAGCTGAGGAAGGCTTTGCTGCTAGTAGCCAAGCACCTGACTGACTCCTCCTGGCTACAGACACCACGGGATTCCTCCTGTCGGGACTGCAAACACCTAAAGACGGTTCCCCAATGCTCGAAGTTCATACATTGAGGGCAGTGACTGACCTAGTTCAGCCTCTTTAATCTCCAGTCTAGGTGGCCACAGCAACGACTTCTGAACACACCTGCCTTCAAAGCCAGGGCCTTGGGTGATGGTCTAGATAATAATAGGGGGAAGAAGCATCACAGTTAAGATCATTAGAGCAGTTGGTGGTAGCTGGGGTGACTGAACTCTAGAGCAGCTACACCCACATACCGTAACAGGCCTGTGACAGCAGGTATCATGGCTCAGGGCACTAAAGCCAGAAGAGCAGCCACATCTGCCAGGGCCACTGAAGCCTGACCCTCAGCCTAAGCAAGATAGTTCTGCCCGTGTTTTATTCAGCTATGCCCTTGCTCAGCAGTTCAAATATATACAGAGGCAAAGCTAAGAACCAGGCTCAGTACATCTCTAGAGACTAAAAAGGGACGCTTTCACTGCTGTTTTCGAGCTCAGTGCTCCTTGTACAGCTCTTCTACTGGAAGGGACCTCATTCAGTTTAGTGTGGATGACTTGAACCAGCTTCTTGCAGCGCTTCAACTCTGGCTTGTTCTTCCTGTTTAGCTGAAGCATTTGTGTATGAAGCTAAGTAAAACTGACCTAGAGTTTGTTTATGCTTTCAAAGGGTATATGCTCTGTGCTGGACATGAGTACCTCTATCCAGAGTGACTCTGTGCTACAATAATAACTGGAAATGAACTCTGGACCATCGGCTCCCAGCCACTCTGGGTTAGATCACGTTGCATAAATAATAGCCAAGTCTGGGGGAGGGGAACACTTCCAGCAACACGGAGCAACCTGCCTTCTGCTGCAAAAGTTCTTCCAGCAGCCACACAATGCTACAGACCAGTGATGATATATGTGAAACCAAACACAGCAGCTGGAGAAAGAGGGGAAATAAGACTTTGGGGTTATAAAGCAGCTGAAAGGAAGGGCCCGGGCTATAAAGCCACCTACTCTATTGTTTCACTTGAGCTTGAACCTTGAAACTAGCAGATACCTGAAGCAAACTACCAGCAGGTTATCTGATCGAGAGAAGCAGATAAGGCTCCGTTTGTCTCGTAACTGTGCCATCTGTGATAGCCATTCCAATATGAGCATCACAACTGCACTTCTCTTGCATTAAGGCCCTTCTCAGCCCAACATCCACATTTTCCCAAATATTGAAGTAACACCAGGACTACAAGCACTTTCGTTGAAGTGTGTGCGCCCCAGCTGCTTGCCAAGAGAGGCTAGAAGCACTGCGGCTAGTGGCAGCGCTCTCATGGATAGGTGGACTGCTTTCAGTTCCTTTCAGCTGAGACTCCAGCGAGGTCAGCTTTCGCTTAAAAGCACCAAAAAACTCCTTCTGGGCTTTGGTCAGTCTGGAGAACAAGGATGGACAAAAGAGCATGGCTGAGCAAAGGCAGTTCTCCCTCTTATTGCAGGGGGGGAAACAACTTCTCACCCCAATTGTTCACTGTGAGGAGCCTTTCAAAACATCCTGACACATCCAGTGTATCTACACAATGAGACTGTAAATTAGTCTTCTCCTTCACAAAAGGCTCATGACAAATGATGATCTCAAATGAGATAAAATGACCTGCTAAATTGTCTATTGGTCTCTTGAGGGGGTTCCAGGACCTCCCTGAACATCATTTCCTAAAGTCAAATATCTGCACTTACCCACTGAAAAAAACACATGACTTGGGTAGAGTCACTTCCCTCCATGCTGTTCTTCATTCCTAACTGTAAGAGCTGGAGCAGCAAAGCTGATGTACAGAGAGGAACAGGAATAAGGCAACAGAGGAGGGTTAATGCAAGAGGCAGGCTTTGAAAGATGCAACAGCTCCGAAGGTATGCTATCAGTGTCAAGGTATCCTGCCAACTTGCTGCGGTATTGGCCCCATTGCAAAAAAAAGTAAGTTAGAAGCCCTTGTGATGTGGTGTTACAATCTAGGTAACAGTTCTTTGTCCCTGTGCAGTCCTGTGGAGAAGTAGTAAGTTGCAACTTTAGATCTGGAAGCATCGGCCTTTAAAGTACAGGACACTATTTGTATAAATTATTTAAGTTTTTTTACAGGTTGGAAACCAGCAATGGTAGGATAGCAGGGAACAGGACTCTGACAATCATTATATTCCCCTTTAAACCCAGTTTTAAATATTGTGCAAGACAGCTACATCAAATTTTATACTGGATTGTGCAACTACAAAGCCTGGATAATTTCTGCATCAACTTTTAGAGATCAGATGCACAGGGTAAGTCAAGCCAAGATTTCTTTCTTTACCACATGTACGGCAGAAATAAAATCAGGGTAAAATCACTGGCCTGTCAGGTATGGCCTTCCATTGTGTATCAAATAGCCTTTCTCCGTACACCCAATTGAGATTTCTGCTTCAAAATGAAGGCCTGTTACTGTCCTCTGTTGTGGATCAGCTCACAAAGCTTCAGCAGAGCTGCACTGCTCCACCTCAGCACTACGAATCCATTAAGTGAAGCAAGGTACCACCAAAAACCTGCAACACTATTCCTTTAAATTGTACACTGGAAGAAGTTTGGCAGAAGCAGAAAGACAAACTCATCTTCAAAGGTACTTAGCAATTTTCCAATAACGACGAGAGCTTGATTTGCACCTACAGCCTGCACACCAAGTGCTGAAAACACACCCAAGCACATGCTCATTTTAAATACCAAATAAGCATAATAAATACCTGGAATAAGGATTCCACAGGTGATGGTTCTGTAACACTGATTATATATCTTCAAGACTGCATTTTACTTCAGAGCTATGTAAACAACAAACAGAAGAGGGTTGTTGCTGTAAACTTACAGGTATGCTGGAGTGGAGGCAGGCTGGTGTCCTCCCTTCTGGGCCTTTCTCACAAAGAATGTGAGCTGAACTGGAAAAAAATAACGTTGCTGGAACAAGCATCCAGTATGATGAAAGAAGAAAGGGTATCTTACAGCTGTTAAGTTTTCACCACCTTAAGGGACAGGTGAAATAAGGTGAGAAAGAATTCTTCTGTACTCTAAAAATACCCACTTTCTCGATTTATTATCCTTTGCTATTTAAGTGGGGTTTTTTACTACCTTGCCTGTTCGACACCCGCTCGCTTTACATCAGCCCAAGCGTGAAGACAGTACAACAGCACTTCTGTCTAAATAGCTGGAGCTTCAAGCGAGGGTCAAGGCCATGCTGTTTAAGGTACTCAACCTTGAAAGGCACTTAAAAAAGAACTGAGCCAGCAGAGAGTAGAGCTAAATTCAGCTCTTACCCTAGTTTTAAACTGCTCCAACTCCTTTGTTTTCAGCACAGTCGCATTCAGTTTCTACCACTGTAAAGGAAAGTGGGCTCTCCTACCCCGACATTCGGCCAACGTCAATTTGGCTAAGGATAACCTCAGAGAACAGAAGCGGGGGTCCCGAGTTAAAGCCAGCTGTACTCTTTGCTACAGATCTGTCACTTAGGCGATACCTTTAGCAGACCAAGTGTTCCATCAAGCGATACGGCTGTAAATAATTTACCAGCAACCCCATAACACTTGATTAAAGCCTACCGAAAGAAGATCTAATTAAATTGCCTCTGAAAGAACAGATAATGATATGACAACTGTGTAAAGGGCAGATGGCAAGCAGAAGCTCATCAGAACATGAGAAAATAATTTAGAAAAAGGTACCTTTATCTGTACCGAGTTGTGGTGATCTCCACCTGTCTGATGCTGGCTGTTCTGGAGGTCATTCCTGATTCCGCCTTTGGGCATCTAAGTGACAGCAAGAGTACTGGCTGTCCTCATGATGGCATTTGGGCACCTTTAGACTAAATGCCCAATCTCTTAGGCAACCTGGTTAGAAAGTGTTTACTGCAGACAGCAAGTAAAGTCAGGAGCTGCACAAGTCCTAGAAATGGCTTTTCTCTAAAGGCTCTACAGCAGACTGTCGGTAGCAATCAAGCCATTAATGAGTATGACACTTGGTGGCCAATACTATAAAACCTTGCCAGAGCATTAGTTCTAAAGCTGTGAATTTGCTGTACTGTGAAATACATCTTACGGATTAAAGAATAGTTGGAAGATACATTAGAGGAACATAATAAACACCTTGCTGCAAATCATAAGTGCTTTAAGAGAAAGGAATGCAGCTGAGAGCAGATGTTCTCCATGCCATTCCAGCCTTTGAAGAGTAGCCTTATTTCTTACCTCACACCTAAGAGCAGACACGTACATAAATTTAACATCTGGGAGTTAAGTATAAATCTACAGTAGCCCCTCCTCATACAGAGTTCATGCTAGTCCTCAGCCACAAACGTGTATTTATAGCCCAAATTGCCAGCACCTGGAAACAGGTTTATTTTGAGGATATAATGCTAACTACCTTCCCCATTTCCCAACAGCAAAGGCATAAACAACAATGGAAATGAAAGCAACATTAGAAGATATTAAAAAACAAATATATAAAAATTTGGCAGGTACCCAACCATACCATTTCTAGATGGATTTGGAAGAGAGCCCTTCAAGTGGACAATAATTATTGAAGAAAGAGATTGTTCCAGTCATTCACTTGGGAGTTTGCTGCTGCACATACAACTCCGACGGCTGGGGCACTGTGATCCCCAAATTATCAGAGACCAAACAGGAAACGCTTCCTGCTTTGGGCCCAGACCCAAAGCTACACAAACGTGTCCTATTCCACATGAACCTACATGAAATCCTTACATGAAAAGGATTTGAACCCTCCTGAGTGAAAGTGTGTGTTGCGTCATTGGCATTTTTTTTCCCAAAGAAATGAGCCTTTCTTAGCAACAAATTTCAAAATCCCTCACCCATCAGGGTGGCTCTCCAATTGTCCCCATGTCCTCTGCCCCAAAGCTTGAGGCTGGTTAAATCCCAGAGCCACAGCTTCTTGCATTAAGGGGCTGAAGGCTCAGCCTTTGCAAGAACTCTCAAGAATTTTAACAATGCGGAGACTCGTAGCACTTGCTGATACAGTTCCCACACCACGGAGGCTTTGTCAGGAAAGCTGACAAAGAGCATGCTGCTGTACCCACCCTGCAAAATACAGTTTGAACGCGGAGACTTCATTCTTTGCAGCATACAGGGGCCAAGCGTGGCATGGAAGAGACCTCAAACCAGGCTTCTCGTCAGGAACAGACAGGCCAAAAGGGCTGAGCCAGCCTATTCACATAGGGGATCCACGAGGAGTGATGGGGAGGGACCAGACCAAGCCTTTCCTCATGTGTTTCTCCTTCCCCCTGCACCTTGGTTTTACAGCTGCAGGAAAGATCAAGCCAGATCTGGTTAAAATTGCTGAGTCAGGCGACTGCCACGGGGCCTCGGAGAGGCTGAACAACAGCGCTTCAGCCAGAGGACAAGCTCTGATGCACAAGCAGGATTCCCTGGGCTGAAGGTACATTCTTTCCCTCAGAAAGAATAAGAACCAGAATCATTTTGCATTAAGAGATCTGGGAAGAGGACACAGGTTAACCCCAGCAGAAGGATTCAGCTAGTCCTGGCTAAATTAACACAACGAAGGCAGGCAGAAATGAGCACGGGTGCTTCGGTGAGCCCCGCAGCAGCCGGCTCACAGCTCTCCTGATGTACAGCACCTAAGGGTCTCCAACAACGAGACCAATGCGCTGTGGCCACCTCAGGCAGCTGGGAGGTCTCTGTTGCCAGAGTTCAGGCTCCCACATCGTGAGCACTTCCAGTTTATCTGGAAAGGGGTCTGCCTTCACCCCTGCAAGGAAGAGCCAGCATTTTGGTCAGAGCTCTTACTGCTCAATTCCTGCAGGACCAGGAGTGTCACCACAGAGACACCTGAGCCACCGGCACTGGGTGATGCTTCCTCTCCCCAGTCTTCCTCATCCCAGTCCAAACAGCTCCTAGTTTCTCCACTGCATCACAAAGTTGACTATGACAGCAACATCAAAGTAATTTCTGCACGTAGCTATGAGAAGGAATATCTGGTAGTTGTCAGCTCTGCATTCACTTCCCTGCACTGCCACAAAAAACTGGGTTCATTGAAGCCAGATAAGTCTCTCTCAGCTCACCCTTCTTGGCACAACAGGTCAAAAGAACGCTGAAAAAAATCTGTCCGTGAAATGCCACAGGCAGGATCTGCCCCTTCATGAGGGAACACGGCAGGGAGCTGCACGGAGCACTGCCACCACCGAGGCTCCAGCATCCCCACGGCACTGCCGCTGCCACAGCACGTGTTTCTCACTCGGAGGAAGGGACAGACGCTACTATTTGAAATCTTACCTCGTGAGGTGTCCATTAACTTCAAAGCTCTTTGCCTCACACCACAAAGTAGTTATTCTTGGCAACTGAGGCAGTTTGAATAACACAGTAGGAAAAAAATGAGGAAAGAACACATCAGTGGAACTGGAGCATGCCCTGGCAGCAGAACGGAGGTGTAGAATTAGTTTCCATAAGAATCAAAAGCTAAATATTAGCGTGACCCTAACAGAAGTAATCAGCTAGCTCTTGCTAGGTTAGCCATGCCTCCAGTTACAGACTGGCAGATGACAGCTGGTAAGGCCCATTTAGTTACATGCAAATAGGTAATTACTGCTCCAGAGCTGCGTTCCACATCATTATAAAAACGCCTTCCCCCGAAGTAGGGCTGCAGTTCCTACAAACGCTGCACCCGACCTGCACCGTGCGAGTCTGGTACCACCAGCTGGCGCTGGGCTGAGGCACGCGGAGCGGTCTGTGTAGAAATTGTGGGAGACTTGAAGCTAGAAGTTTTCATAAGCAACGTTTTACTTTGTGGAAAGTTTCAGTTTTGGTCAGAAAGACAAAAGGCCCATAAACTGAGATGTTCTGCTTGGCAGATGAACAGTTTTCAAGAGGGAGATGTACAAAGACATCAGGAAGCTTTAAGCAACGAACCCCTACTACTTCTGCTTATTTCAGGGGAGCTACGCAACTGTATCCTAGAGCAGGACGTAGTACTTTCTACTCTGAGGGTAGAAAGAAGATAACCCTGCTCTGGAAGATGAAAACCATTGCTAGAAGATTCTCAGTGCGTTAAGGATGGGTAGGGGAAAAGGTGTGGGAGGTTCTCCTAGAGCACTGTAGGGCAGCCTGAGGCAGCACTGACACACACCTTCCAGAAGTGTACTCACCACATCCATTTACCTCTCCTACCCAGTATCTGTTAGCAGCGATGTCTGGTTGAAGTCCTCAATCTGTAGAACATATTAATCATTTCTTCTTTCCAACTGAAAATAAAGCCTCGCACTGGAATCTGCAAGCCTCAACAATAGCCCCCCCGCCCCCCCCCAGCAGCAATGAGAAGCTCAAGACTTCCTTTCTAAATTTAGATTGCTTCAAACAGAAGTGAAAGTTCTTTGATAAATCAACGAACCCATGCAGGAAAGTGCTTGCCTGCACTGGTAAACTTGCTTGCAAAAGGCTTCTAAAGATTTTCAAGGACCCAGAACCAAGGCTCCTGGCTGCATTCTGGAAACCTGTTTTGGCAGCACCAGGTCAGAGCAGATCAGAGCCTGGGTGTCCTGCACCCCAGCAAGACTCCCCTGGGTCACATTAATCGCTGCTCTAAAGTGGATCTCCCAGCGTCTGCTGGGAGACCTCTTCCACTTGGGATGACTAATAATCATCCTGTCAGAGGCACTCTGCAGCCCCTGATCAAAGGACGATTCTTTATTCTTGAGTGTCCTGTGATTCTCCTCTGCTTCCCCAAGACACGCAAGTAGAAATTAGACTTTGTTTCTAGGCAGAAAAGCAGTGACAGAGACCTGGCCTCTGTTTACTTTAGAAAACTTTCCCTAGAGAAAATACAGCTATATTTCAACGTTAAATCCAAATGTCAAAGTTCCAAAAGTAAGATAGAGGCCGTGATGGGCCAGTGCATCCTTTATCCCTGTCTGAGGGGAGGGCTCAAAAGACAACACGCACACGGAAAAAGATAAAAATAAAGGCAGTGAGAAGGAGTCAGCAATCTTAGAATCACAGAACCATCTTGTTCTTAGAGCATGCCCGGGGCCTGCAGTGGGGTTCAGGCTCAGCCCTCAGCACTGCCCCTCCAACCACCTCCCCAAGGACAACCAGAAGAAACATGAAAGTCCTTGTTTTCTCCTTTTAGAAAAATCACTGCTGAAAAACCTCCACAACAGGAAGCTGTCGCTTTTTTCCCCTCCTCTCATTCATTAAAGCACGGAAAGTGTCTTTGAGTCACAGCCATCTAAGCACACATTCTGCACGCACCATCTGTTCCACCCCTTTCCCCAAATCACTTCTGGCTGACCAAAAGTGCCGCTAGTCAGGCTACAAAATTCACAGCCCATACTTAGGTGGGGAGAGTTCTATTGAAAAGCTGGCTCTTTCACCTGCCACTGTGGCTTTACTTTGTAGGAAACAGGTATTTTAGGTATTTTGAAGGATATCCTGCATAACACCTGAAATGGCTCAACCAGAGCCAAAGCAAGTAAAAAATATTCTGGCTTTGAGTCCCACTTTAACCTTTTCCACACTCACACTAATATTTTTCTGTGATCCTGTGCTTTGCCCCCTTAGCTGAAGATCACAATCGCTCTGCCAGGCTAAGCTTGTATGCTTCTGCTGCCAGCTCCAAACTGTTTCCACCTAGGATCTCTTCCCTGCCACCACAATAAATACACATAAATACACCACAAAAAATACACACAACCCCCCCTACCAAAAAAAACCCACCCCACACTACTCATGCCTTGCAAGCAGAAACACTTGCCAGCTCCTCATCTCCTGTGCACTTGCATAACCACGCTGATTTCAACAGCAATTTAAAGCATCGCTGTACAGGTCACATCGAACAGTCTCGAGCTGAGGTGCAATGAGAGTTGCATCTTCCATCGCCGCACAGCCCCAACAGCTCAGACGGAAGATACAGGTGCTGCACTTAAAGATGAACAAGAGACACCTATTGCCAGACTGGGCTGCAATCCACACCTGCCCAGAGAGACCAGGGCCTAAGCTGAGGTTTGAGTTTCCACCTCAGGAACGCTCCAGGGTTGAGTTCAAACCTGCTTTTAGCACAAGCTGTTTACAAGGTAGACAGTGAGCTCAGACACAGAACTGTCAACTGGCCCAGGTTCCAGTGAACACTGCAGCTGCACCCGTGATTACTTCATGTTCCTTGGAGTGTGTACAGTGGGAGTGCAGCTGGGCTGAGACATGCCTCTAAGATCTGGAGGTGGCACAGGAGCTCCGTGCAGCTCTGCCTTAAGGCAAGCTACATATTTATCCACCTGTATACTTTGGTGGCTCTCAGTTGTGTGTCCCCCCTTACCAGCAATACAGAGTTCCTCTAGTTTAACTTGGGACTGATCCTGCTGGAGGTTCTGGGGGCGTTGGCTACAACCCACCACCTGCCCTCACCCCAGCTACGCCAATAAACCATAGCTGCGGTCAAACCAAGCCAGAGTACCAAACTATTTCTTAAATCCTGTCAAGCTGGTCTTTGACTAGGTTTAGACTCGAATTAAGGAGCAGCAGTGCCCATGACACTTCTGTGCACAACTGCTCACAAATTATGTCTTGGAAGAACTACCCGTTTCTTTTTGGAGATGGGCGTTTCCAGACTCAAAGAGCCTTTGTTCCCCCAGTTTGCTGCCTGTGGCACCACAGTGCTGCTGGTAGCATCGACTGTGTGGGATCGCCCCATGGGAGCGAGAAACGAGCAGGGAGGGAAGCGTCCTGAGTCAGTATCTCTGGGTGGTGTCACCTATACATCATTCTGTGCCTTTCACCACAGCAGTAATCAGCCAATACACTTTCCAGCCCCCAAACCAGCGAGAGACAGACAGGGCTGCTTTCATGACAATTTTTACTTTAGTAAAATAAATAAATAAATAAATAAATCCCCATGGTCTGAAAATCAAGGATAAAAAAAAATTAGCCTTAAATAAAAGGAATGTTTATCCCTCAAGCATCTGAAAGATTACATGGTCTACGCTGGAAATACAGTTTTAAGCATAACTATTCCCTAAGTAATTTGGTGCATCGCATGACTTTTTGTGAAGTGTTGCTATTTATTAACAAAAACAGGTGATAAATTTTTGTACCACCATGCTGACTCATAGCTGTAAATCCGTCACTAGTACGTGGCTGTAACACTTCTCGGGGTTTTCCTTGTGTGAAATGCAGTTAATAGTTCGCATTTGAACGTGAGCAGCACACCAAGTCCTGCTCTGGTGGTGTCTGCAAGCTTGGTCCCATCCAAGAGCTGGGCTAGGTGCAGCTGGTTCAGGTCGGGCTACTTCACCGATTCGATCTGAAGGTGCAACAAATATCAGAAATCATGCGCAGAGACCGAGGCTCATCTGGCACGACAGACTGTGGGTTCCTGTCAGCGTGTGCAGGCACGTAGATATAGAGGTCGCAAATCCAGGCTCTGCTGAACCTCTTTATTGGAGTTCAGTCACTGCAAAGGATCTACAAGCTGACTCTGCGTGAGGATAAGCAGGAATAATTCTGTTTTAACATGATTCAGTCACCACACAAGCAGTCTTAGGGAGACAAAGGTAGCACAAAACCTTACTCTGATACTTTCTTTCTTGTGCATCGTAGAATCCAGCCTAGGGCGAGAAGTACATACAGACCTTGACGGAAAAGTGACGAGAGGCTCTTGAGTCTTCATCTTGATGATCACCTACTCCTCGGAGCTTGTCCTGGAAACTCCAAGTAAGTTAAAACACTGCACCTGAATTTTTGCGTCAACATTTATACAATATCAATAGCAGGAGATGAGCTAAATTCCATTATGATGTGCAAATTCTGATCATATACAGGGACCCATTGTCACAAAGAAAACATTATGTCCACAGACTTGATAATAATATATGGCTCTCCCTCCTTCCAAGTCAAACAGAATCTCTGCCGAAGCTTATCTTATACAAACAAGTGCACAAATTTAGGAAGAAACACAGAGTCCTACAGAAAAGAAGACAGCTTCAAGAGAAAGACATGTGTTGCATATATACAAAGAGTAAGATGAAGTAAGAGACCTTCTCTTACATAAGACCTGCTGGAAAAGGAAGTCTTTTCAGCTGAACAAGGCTCATAAACATGTGGCTACAGGTTGCAGTTTGGCCTGAAAAATTCACTACTCCCACTGCTCCTAATTTACAAACACACAGCTGTCCGTATGCATACCACATGCCCAACTTCCAGTCTGCAAGCCTGGACGATTACAGTCCCTCTTCCTCTCCCTCTCATGCCTCCCCCTGTTTTCAAAGCATTTGTTTCTGCTCAGAGATCGTATGGTAAAAGATAAGCCTTTTCTAGACAAATTGCCAAATGAGTTGAGATAATGCCAAGGCAAGTTCAAACGCATTTAATCCACAGATATCATTCAGCCAATATGAAAGACTGATCTGTAGAATAGCAGACTTATTTGTGACACAGCACAGCTGGAGTCGGGCTTCCTGATCTGGTGGTGTATCTTCTGGAGGTGCTGAACAGAAGACATCCCTGAGGAAGAGGTCAAAGTGAGCTTTGCACATGGGGCCAAGAGCGTCTCTATCACAGGCAGTCCAGTCAATGAGCACCGAGGACAGTTTTTCTTCAAGAGCAGGCAGATCTTAGTGCTTGCTACTGCCCCACTCCAATGCTCACCATAATCAGTTTGGAGGCAGCTTCCATGCCAGAAATGCTGCAGCTAGCTCTTCTGAGGCAAGAATCACAGCATAAAGAAAACACAACTGCAACCTAAATAGACTCTAGGTCTTAGTTCAGCCTGGACCTGCCTCAACTTTGCTGCAGTTAAAAGGGGGAACAAAGGTGTCCCAGTTTACCGAACCAGCTATGCTGTTTCCAGCAGGAGAGACTGAGAAACCAGAGGACACACAGGACTGTCCTCTCCTCCTCACCTCCAGCAGGGTGGCTTGAGCTGCAGCGCTGGAAGCTTCATGTGCATCACTACAGGTGTCACATCTAGTCCCATTATCAGATTCCTAACCAGATAAATGAACCCAGAGAGGTACTACTTTTACAAAGAAATATGGCTAAAAATACTGTGTTTCTGACTTTTAAAAACCAATTTAAGAATCACGCAAGGGATTATCATAGGGACAGAGTTAAAGACCAACAGAGCTGTTCCACCACATGGCAAGACATTTTTTGANAGGGATTATCATAGGGACAGAGTTAAAGACCACCAGAGCTGTTCCTTTCCAAGGGTGCTTGGAGCAATGCTGGATGCTCACCACATGGCAAGACATTTTTTGCTCTCTTAGGTATAGGTTAAAGTTACAGGTTTTTTCCATTTCAGTTTTGTACTCAACTTGAGAAGTGACTAAACCTGCTAGGACAGAACTGAAAGCAAGCTATATACCAAAGCGTTGGTTAAAAAAGAAAAACACTCAAGTACTTATTCAGCAGAACATACAAAAAATTTTTTAAAAACACAAGGTCTTGTGGCACCAGAGAACCTACTCTGTTAATAACCAAAGTAACACAATCTACTTTCCACTACAGGGAAACTCCCAGCCCTTCTAAGAAATGGCCTTCCTACATGTGAAACAAGGTCAGCTCAGGTAACACATCTACACTCAACACATTATTTGCAAGCAATTCCCACAGCCCTTTCTTTCCCCACCTCTTCTCTCTTTATTACAGAAAGTTCCCCCTGCACTCATCCTGCTTATCTTCACCTGTCAAGGTCCCAGTTTGAAATCCTTATCTAGCATGTGCTTTTTCTTGAGAAAAGGAATGAGGAAGGACTTAAAGCATCTCTGTATAATGGGAGGGACATAAGCGTGCACTCAAATACCTTTAGTCAGGCTGATGTTCTTGACTTTGAAACACAGACACATTATGAATCGTGGTACACACACAACAGCTACCTGAGCTGCAAGCAGCCACTAAGGGAAGTGGAGCCAAAAGGACTAACCTAGTCTGTACAGTGTGAAAAATTAAGTAACACAGGCATTTAGTTGAACTCGCACAGCTGTTTTAGGCTATTTATTCTATTCACACTACAAATATTTCCAGAACTTTCCTTCAGGGCTGTGCTAACCTTGGGATTAGAAATGGCAATGAGCAGGCACTGCGGTCCGACCTGTGCTGACAGTTCAGCCACATCCACCTGACAACGTTCACCCCATGCATGGGTGCTCTGAACGCCTGCGGTTCACTGAGGATTGTGTTCAAGGAGATAGCCCTTCACCTGCTCAGTTCACTGTGCTGACACCAGAAATAGGCGCTACAGTGCTTTCACAAATGTATGAGATACAGAAAAATCACATTGTGGAAGCTTTCATCCCTTTGAATACAGAAGAAAGAAAAAAAAAAAGGGCAGGGAAAGTACCCAAGTCCAGCCTCACATCTGGCCTCAGGAGCCACTTCTTCAACTTCCAGAGTCAGGTCTCCTCCTCTCCCAAACTAGTATGTCCTGCTTCCAGTTTGCTGCTTGTATCTATCTCATGCTTTATCACTTCCTTGTGGCTTTGCTACACAGTTTACCAGTTACACTGATGCAGCTAAGCTTTCATAGTTTTTTTTTTCCACAAAAAAGTTTCTGCACAAGAACAGAAGACACGTGTAGATTCAAATCCAAAGTACAGATAAGGCTTGCAGGCCCACCAGCCACTAATCATGATCCACAGAGCCTTTCGGTGACTCGCCAAGGCCACCCAGGAAACCACAGCAGGCACGGGAGATCGCCGAGCTCCTGCTTTCCCCTTAAACTACTGATTCTTGTTGCCCACAGTCTGCAGGGAGCTGCGCGCCACACTCAAACCATCAGTAACGCCGGCGCCCTGCAGTACCAGAGCACCTGCCTCTACTGATGCCATTTGATAGGCAAACGCCTGTGACCACACACGCATTTCTGACACATTAACCAAGGCACCATAATTACACTGCATAATGCCACAGGCAGGCCAGCTGGTTCTTGAGACAAGGCGGGGGCCCACCACCCCCTGGTACATCAGGGGAAATGACACCTCGGCGAGTAAACACAGACCCTCGTCTCCCGTAGTCTGGTTCTCTGGGCTGCCTCAGGAGACAAAGTCACTGCAGGCTGGCGCAGAGTTAAGCACAGGATGCAGGCCATGCTTGATAACATGTATTTTGTTTCAGGCAACCAAACAGAGCAGAGGACAGGGAGTCTATATCCCTGCCCATAGCTTCACACCTTGGCTGAGATCCAGCACTTGGTTGAATTCCCAGAGAACTCATATATTGGACTCTGCATCAAAGAGAATTTCTTCAGTTAAGATTTTTTTCTGATCATAAATGTTATGATCACCAGTGAATGTGGCACCCATTTACCTAAGCAGATAAACATTTAAGAGGAATGTAGGCACACACTCGACAACTATCACTAGAAACAGCTTCTGTTGCTTTAGAAGAACCTGGAGATGATAGCAGGCCTTTATCCTCTGAGAATAAAGAACACTTTCCAAAATGATGCTGATTGACATTGTTTGAGCAATAAAAAGGCTGTCAGTAGGGTTGCCAAAAGCCTATAAAAACGTTGTTTTATAAAGAATAGCCTTTTGCACACTATTTGGAAGTGGCAGGAGGAAAATGAACACTACAAATTCGAAAAAAACAAAACACCTCACAAACCAAAACAAACAAACAGAAAAGAAACCCACAAGAAAGGCCAAGGAAGAAAAAAGGGATAATGATAGATTTCCAAGAGGTTGTGCCAAAAGCTACCTGCCACCTATTGTTTCCCTTTTTTTTCTTTCCCGCAACCTTGATTTCTCGTGTGCTGGATTTTGCTGGTGTTTGTTACAGTTACACTGTTGTAATGATCTTTCCCCCAAAGGCCCGACGCTCTTGCTCCACAGCCTGCAGTATCAGACTAGGGAAAAGGACCATTATTAGCCTTCATATGATACTTCTATCAAAAAAGGGGCTGGGGGGTGGGAAGATGTGTTCATTCTGCTTAAGGCAACACTACCTGCACACACGGTAAAAGGAAATGTTATTTAAGTATCTAAAGGTCAAACGAATTAAGCAAAAAAATAGATCTACAAGCCTTTTCTAAAATACTGATGCAGATTCACGTACAGATTCAGCTCTTCTTCGAAAGCATCGCAACTGCACATGGTTTGTGCTCCAAGAGTTCCGTGCAGTCCTTTCTTAACAGCAGAACATCTCTCCAACCCGGGCCGTGCTGCTGTTTGTCAGCCACGCCAAGGGAGCGAAAAGGAGGATCCGATTAGATCAGTGAAACCCAGCCAGGGCCGGAGAGCCAGGCCTGGAGCCGCGGGCAGCAGCCACCAGAGAGGACCGAGGACCCGAGGGGGAGCGTGACTCCCCGCAGCCTCCCCGCAGCCTCCCCGCAGCCTCCCCGTGCGACCCACCTCCCGCCGGGCAGCCTCCGGTGCCCGCCTGGCATCGCATCTACCCCCACCGTGACACCGGAGCCCGGCCCCAGGCCCCAGGGCGGCGCAGCGGGTCCCGCTTCCCTCCTGCCAGCCCGCAGCGCCCCGCGGCTCCCAGGGCCCTGCCCCGCACCTGTCCCGCTCCCGCCGCGCTGGGCGGGGGAGGGCACCGAGCCCCTGCTGGCGGGGCTGCAGCCGGCCCGGGGGG
>VZRU01002877.1:20271-37242 GCA_013398155.1 Pedionomus torquatus | reverse complement strand
TCGGCAGAGATGTTCAATGCCACGAGGACCTGAAAGCCTGGAGGTTAAAAATCCCACCAGCCCAGGTTGCTCCAAGCCCCCTCCAGCCTGGCCTTGAACCCCTCCAGGGATGGGGCAGCCACAGCTTCTCTGGGCAACCTGGGCCAGGGTCTCACCACCCTCACAGCAAAGAATTTTTTCCTAATATTTTTCCTAATATTTCCTAAATCTCCCCTCTTTTAATTTAAAACCCTTCCCCCTTGTCCTGTCCCTCCCCTCCCTGACCAAGAGTCCGTCTCCTGCTCTCCTGGAGCTCCCTTCAGATCCTGGAAGGCTGCTCCAAGCTCTCCCCGGAGCCTTCTCCTCTCCAGGCTGAACAGCCCCAGCTCCCTCAGCCTGTCCTCACAGCAGAGGGGCTCCAGCCCTCGGAGCATTTTAGTGACCCTCAGCTGGATCTTGTTCCAACAGGTTCACATCCTTCCTGAGTTGAGGACTCCAAGGCTGGACACAGGACTCCAGGTCTCAGGCCCCCACCTCAGCTACGGAGGTCACTGACGCTGGTGACAGCTGCAGCACCGCACCAGCACAACCCCACTGCTAGCTCTAAACAAGTCACTTACTAAGGCCATGGAGAGTTTTCCTAAAATAGTGTTTCCCAAACGTTCTATAAATCGATCAGGTACGTGTTTCATTTGACATAAACGTTTACTTAGTAAAGAATCTAAGTGCAGGTCTAGTACAAGAAGTGGGCATTGTTATAAACATCTTTTAGTGAATATAAACACTCGAGTGCAATAGCTGTGTGGGCTCATTCATACCTTGAGTAAGAGTGAACTTTCTTATGGCCTTGTGGAACCACTGTGGTTTCAGCTTTCACAACAGAAATTCTAGAAAAACGGCACAGGTAACTGCGTTGCAGGTGTGTGTTGCATGTCCTAACTCTGAGGGACTCGCACAGAACTGAGACGTCACTGCAGGAACCGCTCGTCTCCCAGTTATTAGAAGAATTAGGACTGACGTGAGGGATCCAGAAAGGCAATTTGGTCGCATCTTGCTGACAGAAGGAGGTGGCCTCGTTAATTTGGATTAGATCGACAGCAGGTTTTAAAAGCTAAAATGACATCTGAGCCACATGAGGCAATACAGAAGAGAGATTTATGCGAAAGAAAAGGGGGAAATGGCATGAATATAGGACATGAGGCAGCAGAGCCGGGCAAATCAGCTGACACTGAGCTGGATTTTTGCTCATGGTTAGATGGATACCGGTATCCACATCAGTTCATGTGCATTTGCATCAAGTAGTGTGGCATATGCTGTTTAGTAATTTTCTTAAGAATGTGGGTCAGGTTAAGTGTTTGATTTCATTGTCATTATTCACGTGCTGCAAATTTCATACGCACTAAGGACTTTGCTGGATTAGGATTTAATTAGTTTGCCATCTGATGAGTCCTGTGGTTTTGGGAAAGTAACTTATTTTGCTTATTAACTCCATATTTCTGACCTTGTGAAAAAGCTTTTATCCCTATTCTCTTAGGAGCCCTGGAAGTTTAGCATTGGAAATTTTAGTTCGTAGAGCTCTGGCAGCTGGACACTTCAAACGCAGGTGACGCTGGAGCTGGGCAATGTCGTTAGCAGGGATATTATTCTTCCAGATATCGTCTTTATACCCACCCGAGAACATCCAGTTGCTAATAGTCGAGAAGCCGCGTGTATTGCATAAGAAAGCAAACTAGGAAGATTGTGGGCTGTGCATCACAAGATCCTTGGCGTTCTCTGCAAGTGTTTGTGTGCCCGCGTTGGGAGTGCCGGCCTCATTAACCGGCTACCATAAGTGGGCAGCATTCCAGTCCCAGCGTACAAGACTGCCCTCCGGGCCTGCATGGAAGAATGTGCTGACTAAACACCCCGTACGCCCCGTGCGTTCGTGTCCCTGCTCAGCGTTGCTCGCATCTGCGTGAGGCTGTCGTGTTCGCGGGAGACACGGGTGATCTCCGAGTGCCCTGCGGAAGCGGATCACACACAAGCGAGCTGCTCTCCTTCCAGCTGCTCTCCTTCCAGCTGCTCTCCTTCCAGCTGCTCTCCTTCCAGCTGCTCTCCTTCCCTCCAGAAGCGGGGCTGAAGGAGGAGGCAGAGCTGTGTGCTCCGAGCCACCGGGGCAATTGTGTGCCGAGGTGACCCCAAAGCTGTGTTAGCACAGGGCTGCAGCCTTGGGTGTCCCCCTGTCACCCAGGGTGACCACTGGAGAGATGCTGTGCTGAGACACCGGGAGCAGACATTTGTGAACACGGGGTTTGGCAAGGAGTGTAATTTCTGTGATTTCGTGGATGAAGCCAGCAGGATTTCACAGGGAGTGTATCCGTTTTTCCGGAGCCACAAAACCAGCCGTGACAGAGCATCCCCATCCACTGTTCTTATCATGGGATGCAGATTCTCTTTAGCTGTCACACACATCTATGTTAGGGTCTTAATTCCTTAATCATGCCGTGTTTCATTTGAGGTCTGCACTGAGAATGTGTGTTGCAGAATGCAGCTCCGGGGGGAAAACGATTCCAGCTTCAGTAGCATTTGTGCCTCGTGAGCAGTATTTCCCGGCATCTTGCATCTTGCACAGACAGTTTAAAATTCTACCATATGGATCCTGTTGTGATTTTTTCACAGTCTTTGCCTTAAAAACAAAGGTGCAGAAAGGAACAGGAGGAAAACATGTTGATTGGCAAGTAAATTCAGGGTGTTGTTTCACCACAGCCTTTGTGTGTAATCTCGGTACTTTAAATTGTCTGGAATCACAGCTCCGTCTGTAAGGAAAGGGGGATAAAAAGACTTTGCTTTGTCAGGGATTTTGAAAAGAGAAATAGAGCGGCTGGGTAGTGCTGGAAGGACCGTATGAGCACACCGAACAAGCTGTTTTGCCCACAGATTCAGGACAAGCACTTTTCATGGCATATATTTTGTATTTATTGATGTGGTTGTTAATATTTTCCCTTGACTGTCCAGTGTGTGTGTGGTGGAGATAAGGACTGCGTTCTATAGAGGAAAACAACCACTTTTTACTTGAATCAAGGGAACCACAAACATACTGTGTACATCGTTCCTGTGTGAAGGGTACAGTGGCTTTTTTTGCATATCAAAAAGAAGCAATAGTTTTGAAAACACCCATGAAATGTGGAATGCCTAAACCGGATCGGAGGAAACTGTCAAGTCCTTGGTTAAGCCCTTGACCTGAGAACTGAAAGGATTTCTCTTCCCCACTGCCCCTGTATTTCTACCCACGTAGACCAAGTTCTCTGGGACAATAATTTTCCTTTGCTAATTACCACAATAAAGTCCTAATCTTGCTAATTGCCTCTAGGAAGTCCTGCCCTACAGACCGTATCAAGGGTCTTCAGCTCGCTAAGGTAAGCTCACCCGAGAAAAGCAAAGACCTTTTTCTTTTTCTGAAAAAAGCAAGCCACTGCTGCGTTTCACACGCTGCTTTTCTGAAAAGCTTCTATTACCTTTTTAGCTAGCTTGCCCCAATTTCATTCAGCTATCACAACACTGAATTTAGATGATGAGACTGAATTACTCTATTTGATGTGTTTAACACATAATAGAAACCTGTTTTAAGAAAATGCAGTGTTGGGATTTGATGAGCTGAAATGTTAGATGTTTCAGATAAAAGAGGCCTTTATTATCCATGATTTTCCCCTCAAAGGCTACCTCCTACACAGACAGTAAGAGCGTTCCTTTCTCATGGCAGCGCAGCACAATAACACAGTAGTTCTGCCCTGCTTGTCTGCTGCAAAGTCGAGAAACTTAAGTCCTATTTTTAGACGTGCTGCTGGATGTTCTCTTGAGGATATACAGAGAAAGTGAAGATGGTGAGATGGTGGTCACGGGGCAAATCCTCACCATTTTCCCCAGTTTGAATATTTTCATTGCCTGCAACTGAACCAAACTGGCTCGTGCTGGTTTAAGATTTGGCCTGCACCTTTAAGAAAATATTTAGCCTCAGTCCATGTCTTCCACAGACCTTCTCCTGCTCAGCTGCCCGTTTGGTGAGCCTCATGCACAGATTACAGAAAAGGGCACCTTGGGCAGGCAAAACACCCGCTCCTTGCTGTCTGCTTATTTTTTCCTTCTTTTGTATCACCTGTCATCAGAGAACCCAGGAATTTAATAGGGCTCTTCTGCTGGCAAGGTCAAAAGCAAGGGATGGAATGGCAAACGCACGAGTAGTTTGACGTCGTATATACCGGTGAGACGCGGATAGGAACAGCAAATGGAGCTGTATGCTGGGGATAAGGGAGGAAGGGATGTGAAAATCAAGTATTACTGTTAGCCTTAGAAATCTTTTTCTCTTGCTCCACAAATGGAGGACACAAGAAAGCAGCTGTGCAGCTACACTCAGTGCTTTCTGTAGGCGGGTCAGCGGAAAGGAACTTCGAGACGGGACTGAAGAGAGGATCACTGGAGCGACGTGTTCATCTGAGAAGACCTCGCCTCCTGGAGTCAGGTGAGTAAGCAAGAATAGCAGGTGTTACAGCAACTGAAAATTTCCTAGCTTTAAGAAAGCTTGAATACACACATTTTAATAGCTTATAAAATAATTTTAAAACTTTAACATGTATTTTTAGAAAAATCTCACAGGTTTTGCAGGCCCCCTTTAGCATTAGCTGTGGTGCAGCAATGCTGCCTTTACTCTGCTATTTATCACCAGTCTCTTCTGTTTAGATTATAAACTGTTTGGGGCAGGAAGTGTCTTTTACTCTCTGCTTGCACGGCGACGCCTGGATCTCAGCGAGAAGCCTCTAAGCTCTGCTGTAATGTAAATACTAAATAATGATAGTCGCAGGGCACTTAGCCCCCACCCCACTTGGAGCCCTGCCAGCCTGCAGGATTTCTTCTAGCAGCAGACGTGCCAACAGTGAAAAGTGACAAATTTTGTTGGCGAAAGATATTCATAGGTCTAACAAGGATAAGAAACACCCGCCTCTAGAAACAGAGGCTTATGTCTCTCCGAGGATAAACACACCCAAGATTGACTCATGCTGGCATAATCCCCTTGTGCAATTTGTGTATTGGCATTAGATGCGTGTGAGGCGAAAAGACAAATATTTGGTTAACGAAACAACACAGGGATAATAAAAAATAATTAGGCAGCTTTACCTCTCAAAACACTGCAGCAGGTGAGGTGCTGCTCTTCCCCTCAGAGGGGCATACCCATCACAAGGGGCAAGCAGAGAGCTTCCTCGTGTTTGTGTTATCTGCTGAAAAATAAGCAGTTTATTTGGTTCAATGTTATAAGAGTGAAAATAATAAATAAATAAAGCCCAGTAACCCACGGTGTGGCAAGGGAGGAGGTATATTCTGCGGTGGAAAAAGCAGGATCATATTCCACAAGAGAGAGCTTTGTCAAGTGCATTGCATAAGGAGATTACAGCCCTGGGTCTGAAACACGGCTGAAGGTTTTCGTTGGTTTTGCCGCTACCTCTGCCATTAGCACCTTACTGAACTGCATCACAACAGCCCCTCTTCCATCTGTGGGACCAAAGGCTCAAGGTCCATTGTTAGGTTTTTCAGAGCTGTTACCCCACATGGCTATTAGCTTCATTCCCCCGAGCCCTTTCTTCTTGTTGTTTTAAATAAAGGGAGAGGAGTTGGACGGCTCAGTCATCTGTTCACGTTATATCCCTGTGCTCTTGGACTCATCTGATGCGACGTCCTATCTGGACATGAGTCCAGATTCTGCCTTGCATGCCCTGTGAAGGGTTTGTCCTGCACTCAGTGTTTTCTGATGTACTTCTGTTGATGAGCAAAATGAGAAAAAAATTCCTCACGCCCCTGAGTGCTGTACTTCTGTCAGCGAAACTCTGACAGTTTTGCTGGCAAAAGGGAAAAAAGAAAACCCAAACTTTTCCTGATGCAGCCTCTTCTGTGTGGAGAGAGATTTTACCACCAGTTCTGTTCTGTGGGAGGCCTCACTTCCAGTTCTGCAACCCTTCTTCCACATCTGCATGTGCAACGCCTCAGGAGTGGGGTGGCCACATACATATCTCAAGCGTTTCCTTATGTCTCTCATCACACACCTAGCAAGAAGGCTGTCCTGGGATCAGCAGGGTCTGCTGGGTGATCCACATCCCATTCCATGGGAGGAGCAGGACCACAGAGGCCGCTAGATCCAACATCCACGTTCTTCCCAGGATCCATCTGCACATCTGCTATCTCCGTGTCCCTCCACTGTGCATGGTGGGACCTGGGATGGCTGTTGCCATCTCCCACATGTGAACCACCCATGAGGTCTCTTTCTCCTGAGCATTCTTGTGCCCATCTTGTAGCTCTCAGTTACGTAGTCATCTCTGGGGAGGGCCTGGACCGACTAACATCTCTGGTTTAGAAGAGCCGCAAGAACCCTGCAGTAGATAAAAATGGAAGGAGCTGGCTTTCACAGCTTTCTAAAAGTTGAGACACTGTAGAAACAGGCTGGGCCAAACTATAGTAGTGGATATTCAGCCCAAATGCACCTGGTTGGCATCGCCAGTTGAGTTCCTCCCCAGGAGGTAGAATTCTGCAAACAACTGTCCCTGCGTTCTGGTGTTCCTCCTGACCTCACAGGCTGCTCCTCTTCTACTGAGTCAGGCTATTGGAGACCAGGTTTATGAGAAGCCTGAAGATAGTTTAAAGGAAACTTGCAACGTTATTATGAGTATCTGAAAACTCAAATCTGTTGCCTGTGAAAAAACTGCTTCAGCTGTAAGTCACTACAGTGATGATAATGGAAAGGACATTTTATTCACCTATCAATTATTCTGCAGAATTAATCTGCAGAAGGAAAGGCAAATGCAGATCTTTTGTTCCTTCCGATTCAAAGTCCTTTGAAATCAGTGTCTTCCTGGTCAGTAAGTTTTGGATTAGGTCCTCATTCCGCCTTCCTTTCCCCTGTCCCTGCAGTACTATGAAAATTCAGGCTGTTTCTCTTTACTTCCTTCCTCTTCATAAAATGTCTAATAATCAGCCATCTGGTGTCCAAGATGCCTTGAGTATTAGGGCATTTCCTTTATCCAGGGGAGGCTTGTGAGAAGAAAGATAAATGTGTTCATGACCCATCCCTGCTGCGTGCTGATTAGGGGCTGGCATTTTTGCTTTGTTCACAGTGGATACTGTAGCACTAAGCTGTTCGGTAAAGAAACGTGTTCAAAGGGAGAATCTTAGTTCCTGCTCTAGCAGATTTCATGACATTACTTACCTATTCTTAATTACAATTCTGTATCACAATGTAATATTTGTAATATATGGTAAAGACAGAGTGTGGTTTTGAAGGGAAGAAGCGAAGGGAAATCTATAGAAAATGCTGTATGTCCTGAAGAACTGCAGTCTGGATTCATTCTCATTTTAATTCTGGCTTACAGTGGCACCCTATTTTTCAGAATTTGCTAAAAACTTAACCCCTTCCTTTCAGTCTGCGTGGCAGACTAGTAGCCAGAGGCCCAAAGCTGCAATATAAACTGTGCAGGACTCTGCTGAAGTCAGAGACAGTCCCTGGGGAACAAGGCTTCTGTGTGCCGCGCTGTATAAAACCGAGTCAAGTCTCAAGGTAGCCAAGGGATCGAGATTCAGGTTTAAGAGGAGAATATTGAAGGGCACAGAGAAACTGTGACAGAGCATCCACTGGACTGTGCGTTTTTTAAAAATGAAGCCTGGAGGGAGAGGGCAAGTCAGACTAAACTGAAGACAAAAGCAGCAGGAAGAATCTGCTATCTTAGCTCTTAAGGAGAAGGCAAAGAAAAGAGCTACCCCTTTAATCTATGATGACTTGTAGGCCAAAATCGTGACATAAAATAGGTTTGTGTCTCTATTTGTAAGCCTTTGGGAGTCGGAAGTTTTGTGTTGCCTTGGCTGTGGTTGCATGAAGTGATGCCAATAAGGTACTGTTCACATTCACCAAATAATATTCCCTTCCCGTTCGGGTGTGGACAGTCACTAGCCATTTCTACTGGGAGTTTTCATTTGACGGGATGCTGATAAATAATTAACAATAATAGTCAAACAGGAGTTTGTCAGGTGAAAGAAGTAAGAAGAGATGTCCTTAACATACCTTTAGGCTGTTTGTGTACACCGTAGTTTTCAGGAAACAATTATTTATAGCTTGCTTTTTTTCTTTCAAAAGTCCCCCTTACGGGCACGTACTGATGCTGGCCCTGACTCAGGCAAGGATTTAAACACAAGCTGTTGTGCTGAAGTCAGGCCTGGAGATACACTGCTGAGGCTTGCTGGACCAGGGCACGTACGTAACAAGGTGATTTAGAAATCGAGCTCTTAACTGATTCTCATTTTGCATTGGTCACGCTTTTATTCTTGAACCGCACTCTCCAGCTTTGGCGTGGGCACACCACAATCTCAGCACTGCAGCCCGGCTCGCCTGCCTGCTTCCCAGCAGAGAGGAGCGTCGCCGGCTGCTGAGGCTCATACAGCTACCTGGGAGGGATGGCATTGCTCTGGTTTTAGAAAAAGTCTCCCTAGACAGAAAACGCTAAAAAGCACGGCCTGTTTCACTACCCTGTTTCCGTCAGTAGCCGCTGGTATGGTAGGGCTCAGCTGCCCCAGTTCTGCACAAATCTAATCTTGCCAATAACGTTTGGAGAGAGGATGGTCGTGGCCAGTTCTCGTCAGCATTTTAATTCAGTCTACTGGTTTTCTGCTAACCCTTCTTCCTCAGCTTCCATCACAATCCTTGACTTTCTCAATAACACCATCTCTGGAAATGGTTTGCAGCGGAAGCAAGATAAGCCGAGCATGAATGCTAGCAGGAGCGGAGCCAAAGTTTTGAAAATTCTGGCTCTCACCCCACAGCACCAAATAGGAAGCTCTTTGCATTTATGGCAGACAAAAGTACAGGAAAGGACAAAGTAAACCCTTACCACTTTCCCTCATATTTGAGCTTAGGCTTTTCCTGATCCAGCAGCTCACATGTTTCTTTACCTCTGCTCTCGCTGCAAAATGGAAGAATTCAGGCAGCTGAGCAGTAGTCAGCTGGCCCTGGCTGCTGCCGGCCTCTGCACTTCACAGGGTAAAAGTCCCCATTGTTTTCTGATGGGGAATATCGCCTGATGAGACGTGAGCACTAGACCACAGTGAGGACAGAGGTCTCAGCTCAGGAAGGTGGTTTTATTCAGGACGTTGCATAAGCTTAGAGTTAATTTTAAGTCCATACTTAAGTGCTACAGCAGTTAATATGACAGAAACATTTAAATAGACGCTAAATTAGCATCTGACTGTAATTGCTACTGCGTAGGCTTTGCCGAAGCACACTTTTGGGTGCTGCCTTGGAGAGGAACACAAACCAAACCAGGCATAAGCGTTTTACTGAATCAGAGTTTGTTGTAGCACATTTTCTCACTCTGGATTGTCTCACACCATTCATGGACAAAAGGTGGAAGAAAATCAGCTTTTGCCACTGGAATGAACCCTGTGCACCATAAACTAAGAAGTTATTTTAATTAGAAGAAACAAGTGAGGTGTAACAGCTAGCACAGAAGACTTCGTACTTTCCAGGACACTGACCTTTTCAGTGTGTCTGTGCAATTCACACTCCAATTCAAACCAGGGGATGTCCCTGGTTTCCCTGACTTCAGTTAGCTCATGGCCAGGTTCTGAGCAGAAGCCACAAGGCTAAATGAGGCTAAATGACCTGCTTATCGCTAAATAGCAGATGATTCACAGCTTCTGACTGAGAAGTGAGGAATTCTAACTGCAGGTCTTGAAACTGATGCCACTCTGTTTCCTGAGCATACTGTCAGAGGAGAGGCAAATCTCTCTGAAGGCAAAAATTTGTAAAAAAGACTAAGAAAATAATTATCATAAGAAAATAAAGCTTTTCTGTGTCTCCCATGTGGTGTGTCCTACAGGAACTTGGACACTCCTCAGAAGGAAAAGAGAGAGAGAACTTGAGGTCTTAGCTTGCTCCTCGGGAAGAGGCAGTTGGACGGTTGGATCTGTCCATACTGGGGGCTGACATCCAGTTCCTACAGACCTTCGCCTGGCTGGAACGCTGCCTCTCCTCAGACGCACCGATAACAGCCCCCCAGTGTCAGGAAGCAATACTAACACATCCTCTTTGCAAAGCTATCGGGAAAAAACAGAGAGGAATTTGTTTCTGACTGAAGGGGGGTGACACCAGTCCTACAACAGCCATCTGCACGCCTCTCCTGCTTCCTTCCTTGTTTTTGCTCTCAACTCTTTTTATAGCACCTATATTTCCTAATGCACCACACGAGGTTCTGAATTGCCAGGTTTTGCGCTTTCTGGTCACTTGCATTAGATGAATGCAGCATTAGCCCTCCTCCTGTATAATTAATCCATACAATTGGGGTAACCCAAAGCATGACTAAGCCATGAGAGGGAAATGGCAGCGTACAAGGACTTAAGTAAGTCAGCAGCCTGGACTGAGGAGCTGAGGATGGTGTCTCACATCTCAGGTGCTCAGGTTTCCAGCCTTTGATGCAGTTTTTTGCTTGGTCATTGCTCAAATCAATCCCCCTCTTCCTTACGAATGAAATTGTGGTTACAGGGAGAGGAGATAGATGCTGGAACAAAGCAGTGTGTTGTGTTTCTTTCCCATGAGAAAGTCCTGTTCAATAAAAATTGAAAAGGGCTTTCAAAACCAACAGCTTCATCTTGGTAAATCTGTCTCCTCTTCAAGCCTGGATATGGTGGTGTGCCTTCAAGAACTAAGGGAAATATTCTGAAACTTTATTTAGGTGGTGCAAGGAAAGCCCATAGCTATCTTGTGGTTTATTGGGAGTATGTATTTCCACTACTTTGGCTTCCAGTCAGCATAATCAGGATTTCAGAAACCATTTCAAGGAAGGGAATGATGACCCTGTGGTTGAGACATGGAGACTGGACCAGTCTGGTTCAGTTCCTGGCTCTTTCAGAAAGCATAGCCATGGGCAAATCATCTAATCTGTCTGCCTCCCCGTGAAGTAGAGATGATAATGTTTCCTCTGTCTGATGTGTCTACTTAAACCATATAGAGCACTTAGGATTGGAAATTACAAGGACGAAAAGGGTAGATGTGATCTACATCTGTGCTTCCCAGAATCCTTTTCAAAAGGTCAGGTTTTGCCCATTACAATGGGCATAATCAAAAATAATTCAGTTGGTTTAGTGGAGTTACTGCACGTATTTGTTGACCTAAACAAAGCCAGAGCTTCTAATGCAACGTCGAAGTGCTTCATGTTGTTTCTTGTTCTTTGGCAGGATTGGGGTCAGAGATATGTGGAACAGAATGTCTCCAGCTCCCGTCCATCCACGAACCTCTGCGCAGTTTCAGCCTCTTAGCTCTGTCCTTCTGCACTGTCTCTGAGATGTACAGACTCCTCCAAATTCCAAAACCTTGTTCTGCAGTATTACCTTTTACCAAAACGTGAAACAAAAAGAGCCCTCCTAAAACCATAGACACTGTAATTTACCCCAAACTATTGACATTTAAAATAGGAAATCTGAAATATCAAACCCACCAGCGTTCAAGTTCTGCCATGAAGGATGATCAGGATGTTGGACTTGCTAATAATTTTATGTAGGTGTTCAAGCTGCGAAGGAACCCATATGGTCCCTTTCAGTTCTGAATTTCTGTTAAAAAAGGGTATGTCTGTAGAATTTCAGCAGTAGTTGGCTGTCCCAGATGTCTTCAAAGTAGCGTGTGCCGTCCTGCTGGGCTGCGAGGCTGGGAATTGCAGCCCAGCCAGTGCTCCCTGAGCCTTCTCTACACCCTGACCCCTCCACACCCTTCAACCTGGGGAAGTTTCACAGTCAAAAAGCTTGTTCCAGAATTTTGCCCAGCTCCGCTTATCAGCCTTGGCCCATCTGGAAAACAGCAGAACCGGAGCTGCCAATGTCTTTTCTGCTCACACCTCCCCCTCTCTCACATGCCCCAGAGCCACACAATGGCCGAGCTGTTCCCCGTATCATAGCGGAGTTTTGCCTACAGCTCTCTGCTGAGCAGATACAGCCATCTGCAAAGAATTCGCATTTCAAGACGTGCCGGTTCCAATGTGTCTGAAAATCACAGCTAGTCAGCAGGAATGGATGCAGTCTGCATTGCTAAACGCTTGGGTGCACTCATATAATTGCATAATTCAATGCTGTGAACTCCCTCTCCTCAGACAATGTGTTTTAGATATTGACTGCACAGAAGGTCAGCTTGTGCTAGAAAAACAAGCCGGCTGCTTTGCTTAGTGCAGCAGGATAGGGAATGGGCTATGACAGGAGACATTTAGCCTTGTTAATTGTTGTTACTGTGATGCGGTCACAGCATTTCAGCCTAGCTCTCAGCAGTCCAGGCTTAATGCGCTTTTTATTTTTTTACATACAGTGATGTGTGGAGGGACTAATCAAGATTGGCTTCTGATTACATTAGTCATTACAGAGAGTTTTCAGTCCAAACTGCTGAGTTAAGTGCGTGAGCCATAGGGGTGAGAGGTGCACTGTGCGCAGAACGCAGCGCAAGAGCTTCTGTTCCACATGGCGAGCTCCCCCTCCTTCTGAAAATGCCAGGTAGGTCACGGCATCAAGTATTTATTGATTTCAAGCAAATTTCATAGAAGGGTGGAGATATTAGAGATAATTAAATCCTTACCTGTTGGGGGAAGATAATCTTACGATAAAGCACCGAGCTGTAGCATGAACTCGTTATTTGATTACACACCAAAGAAAAGTTCTCATCAGTGTCCTAGGGTTGGTTCAGGGCATGCATTAACCACAGAATCCAGGTCGCTTTTTGCTCACAGAGTTAGTTGGCACACCTGAAAGGTTACACACAGGCACCCCAACTGATCCTTGTGGGCCACGTGGTCATTCAGAGGTAAACTGGGGAGGAACGGCTGTCCCCTCTTCTTCAGCCAAGTTATCCCAGCTCTTGCCATCAGCACAAGCCAGCCCCCCCAGAGGGAGCAGCTTTGCCCCCAGAGTTGGGAATTACAGAGGGGAAGAAAAAATCAAGTCACGCATTATGGATTTTTATGGGTGCAGTTAGAATGACACAGCCTTCTCTCACTGGGAACACAAGAAAAGCAGAAAAAAAAAGTGCTTAATTAAGGCATAATTTGTTTTTCTCTTCTGCAGGGCCTATTGCTATTCTGTGACCAGATGAAGCAACACATTAGAAGGGCACAGAAACCGTGCTGCCAGGGAAACCCGACTTCTGCTCCTGTTTTGTCGCTGCCTTTAATCTTCCATAGGGCATTCCTGCCGAGAGCAGACTGGTAGAAGCTTGTGAGTAATGGAGAGGCACAGCACCAGCAAAGTCATCGCAATGCGCATCTGCTGCACAGGGTGTTTCATTTAACCCTTTCTTTTTAGCAGGAGTTTCAAAGGCATATCCACTGAGGCAACTACACGCAGAGAAATCAGAAAGATACCACAAGAAGAAGTGATAGTACTACCAGGAGATGCAGAAATAGTAACCACCCGCGAGGTTCCCCCCTCATCCCGGGTATCTGTTTTCTAGGATGAAACCACAGTTATAAACATATTAAAACAGCCTGTACTTTTTTTTTTTTTGCCTTTGGAGAGATGAAAAATGCTAACTTGGCTGTTATCAGGGAACGCTGCCTGAGCAGCCCATGACCTCAACCTCCTCTAACACCACCCTTCTAGCAGATAGATTCTCTTTGCACACTTGTCAGGAAAGACAGATGCTGTGATGAATAAAGTGGAAATATTACAGAAGATACACAGTGATACCAGTTTTTTCCTTGATGGCAGGTGTAGTGGAGAGGGTGTGAAGCAAGTGTGGAAAGACAGACTGAAAAATCAGAGGGCGTGGGGAGCCCCGTGCACATACAGTTATGAGGGGAAGACAAAAAGCTCAGCAAATGACAAGAATTACCAATTCAGATGTTTACAAAACAGCTGTAATTGATTACCTTCAATGCTCAATTAGGCTGTGGGAATCAGGGGGGATGCTAGGAGAGCTTGTAGCTGGAGGTCAGTTTGATTCATCCTGGTGCTGGTGAGGTGCAAGGTGGGTTCGGTGGGTGTTGGAGTTGCCTGTTGGCAGGGGCAGACCCCTCGTAGCCGAGTGCAGTTCAAGTACCAGGACTGGCTCTTCTGGCATGTTGTAAGGAGGCAAAATCCATGATATAAAAAGGTGAAGAAAAGAGAGAACCCTTTCAAGAGAGGCCCTGATGGCGAGGGCTGGGTTGGAGGCAGCGTGCTCCGCAGATTGCAGCGTGGCACCAGGAGAGGAATGCAGTCCTGCCCTGCCTGCTGCTTGTGTGTGATGTGTAGCTCTGGGCATATCTCACAGGTAATCTTTTGATCTCCTTGTAAACTGGGGCTGATAAAACTTACCCAACTATCTCTTTCACAAGGTTTTTGAAAAGGTTGATTATTTAATTAGGTGTAATTTATCATGGTGACTCCTATTTAGAGAAGCTTTTCAGAGGTCCTAATAGGCTGGGCCCAAAACTGACTTCAGAGACAGCCTTGCAGGACAGGGGGGAATGGAGAGGAAAGCCAGTTGTCTCTCTGCAGCTGTGGGCTACTGGTGGTGCTGGAAGTGTACTGGAAGTGCTGGAAGTGGACTGCAACTGTTCCGTCTGGCAGCCTGGGAAATGCTCTGTAAGCGTGGGGGAATATAAGGAATTGGTGACCCTGAAAATGAGGCAATAGACCGGCCCAGCTCATCCCCGGGTGACTGTGGGCACTCCCTGCTGATTATTACCTGGGACCTGATAGCCAAGAGCAGGAATGTAGTCGGGGTATGGCAGGAGAAGGCTCCGAGCGGGGCTGGGAGATCTGTGCTGGACGCTCAGAACCCTTCTTTCTTAAGAGCTGCGAAGATGTAGATGACCCAGTGCAGCGTGCTGCTGCCCCGCTGCGAGCTTTATGTGCGTATAAGAACAATTGCTTTTAGGTCAGCTCTTTTTACCAGTTTTGTGATTTTTAAATGATTTGACCAAGGGGAAAAAAACCCAAGTGACTGGACACACATCACATCCCCCTGGCCTGGGCTGTGGGATACGTGATTCACTTCAGAAGTTCTAAGCTCCAGAAGTACTGGCCATTGGCACGTTGCTAGAGTTTATCGGGTCCAACGGATCCAGGGCAGCAGATAACTAGTCCGTGTTTCAGAGAGCAGGGACCTGAGGAGGTGCCGTGACCTCCACACAGCTGAACCATAGCAATCGGGACCTGCTGGATGAATCCTGGATTTCTGGCTAAACTTTCTCTCCAGCTTCCAGTACTCTTCTATTTTTATAACCGAAGTGGAATACCTTTGATCTCTGCCAAATCCTAGACTCCCAGTTTATTTACTTCAGCACATAGAAGGGGAAGGACTCTCTTCCTCTCTATCTTGCTGTGAGCTCACAGAGTCGGTGTTTTACAGAGTTGGATCCATCTTCATTGTGTAAGGAACCTGGTTCCCAGATTGTGTGTTGAAATCTGCCCAGTGCGGGAGCCTGAGCCGGGCTGGGCTCTCGCAGCAGGGGATGGAGGTGAGACTGGCAAATTCAGGCAGGGAGTCCCAAGGGCAGGAGAGATGCTGCAACCGCTTGTGGAAGCCGTTGTGATCACTGCTCCCTCACACACACAGAGCAGCCTCACAGAACCTTCGTGTAAAGCTGCTGGCAAAGAGAGATGAGAAAAGCCTCCAGCAGACACTCGTCTTATCTGCAGTTTGCACTCAAATAACCCAAAATGGCTCCGTCTCTGGAGCAACAACAGAGCTCCTACTGCTTTAGAAGTGAAAAAACCCACTCAGCCCTGAAGAGCTCATCAAGTTACTTAGAGAAATACTCTGCAGTGATGTCACCGAGGGGGTACGTGATGAGGCCACAGGGAAGATGCAATCCTTTTCTGTCATTGGGAATGAAGGATCTTGTCTGCTAAACTCGGATGAAAATATGAAACACTGACGTGCTTGGGATGTTGGGAGCTCAGACCGTACCTGTCCCCTACTGCGAATTTGCAGTAAATTTTCACATAACACAGGGCTATTTAAAGATGCTGGGCTAAAAATGTATGAACGCTTCTGTTCTGTTAGGAGTTTTGCAGCACAGATGCTATCTATGGAGGCTGCTAAACACGAGGTGTGGAGGAGAGCAGAGCTTATGTCCTCTTCAGGAGACACTGGATCTATAAAGAAGTCTTGAAAAGGCTCCCAATTGGGTCGTTTCTAAGCTGTTGCTCTTTCCCCCATACCCATAGAATCATAGAATGGTTAGAGTTGGAAGGGACCTTGAAGATCATCGAGTTCCAACCCCCCTGCCCTGGGCAGGGACAACTCAGGCTAGAGCAGGTTGCTCCAAGCCCCATCCAGCCTGGCCTGAAATACTTCCAGGGATGGGGCAGCCACGACCTCCCTGGGCAGCCTGTTCTGGTGCCTCACCACCCTCACAGCAAAGAATTTTTTCCTAAGATCCAATCTAAATCTCCCCTCTTCCAGTTTAAAACCATTACCCCTCGTCAGACATGGTTCTTTAGCCCATTCTCCCTGAATGGCACGAAGAGCATCCTCCAGTAAGGCAGGGAGAGACACAGACTCACGGAACTTAGAAGTTCAAGACTGTGGTCACGCCTCAAACTCTCAGGTGTTTCATAGGGCTGGTTTCCCTCACACCAGCTGCTCAGCTCCCCGCTGGAGGGACCACTGGTCACTTGGGAGGGACACGAGCCGTCTGCGTGGTTGCCAGAGAAGTGACTGTGACGTGCCCTGATTAAGTTGTTCTTCGGGTGCATTATTTTGCTTCCCGACGCCTTGGGGTGCCCAGGGAAGGGGAGCAGTCTGGACACTGTCGCGCTTTCGCTGGGACAGGAGAGCAGCGAGTCCCTAAACCCCTTTTACATCTCCGCAGGCTTTATGAGAGCTTTTGTTCCTTGCTCTGGCAGTCGCAGGGACAGAAGCGTGTGGGAGCCGGGTGGGTGCGGTGTCCCCCGGTGCCAGGCTCATCCCCGGGCACGGAGGGCAGAGCTGACCCGCCGCGGCTGAGGCTTTTTAGCGACCCCCCC
>VZRU01002877.1:4132-20023 GCA_013398155.1 Pedionomus torquatus | reverse complement strand
GGGGCAGCCGCGGAGGGGGCAGCCGCGGGGGGGGAAAATCCCCACCACGGGGGGCGGAGGGGGTTCTTCCCCCCCTTTCTGTTCTGTGGGGGGTTTAAACCCCCGTTCTGTAACATCCAGCCTCCAGGTTCGCCTCTGCTCTTCGGCTCGGATAAAGGACCCGCTTTGCTTTATCCGCAGCCCAAGGGAGAGCGGCTCTGCTGCAATAACCAATATCCCTCTGGAATAACCAACGAGCGGGGGTCAGACCCCGCTGCCCCTGCCCTCCTGCCCCTTGTCTCCAAGTGCTGTTCCATGCACGGGGAATCCTCACAGTGGGGGCAAGTGGCAGCTGCTGTCCCCTCGTCCCCCCGCTCTTCTCGCACAAGCCTCTTGCATCTCCTGCGGAGCTGTTAGTTATGAACCTGAGTGTTCTTTCCTTCATCCTGCCGTGTATTGGTTGATGTTTTGGCTCCGGGACCTCAGCCAGGGGCAGCCCCCCCAGGTTTGAGTCATTTGGGAATAGAGTTAGGGAGAGATGTAGAGTAAGAAAAATGGTTCTTGCCCCAAAACATTTACACTGTATGTTTGTTTATAAAACGCAGATGTATGTATACTTTTGTGCATGTATATATACGTGTGACAGCCTCTGGAGGGAGAGGCTCTGGGCTGCTTGAAGAAGGAGTAAGTCACCGGTGGTCTTAACGGACACACCGTGTATATAATTTCCAAAACCTGCTTTCTTCTCAGCACTGCTGGTGAGAACGAGCAGATTCTGCTGCAGTGGGAATGATGAAATAAGATGCATTCCAGGTGATTTGGATGAGTCACGCTGACAGGAATGGTACCTGCCCCTTCACCTGCCCGTTGCACCCCTACTGATGGCAGAAATACGGTGGTACCCGTTAGGGGCGACCTCCAACCTCCTCCGCTGCTCAGGAACAGTCCCTGAGAGTTACTCACTCTCGTGTCCTGATGAAATGTTTTTTCAGGTGGCTGTTTCAGTGGTTTGAGCCTTATCACTGGAGCCCCATGCTGTAATGTGTTCTCTGCTGGAGAACTCTGCTTTCAGATCTTTCCCTTCTTTGTTTCCTGTTGTTGAAGTTGTTATTTTTTTAAGCACAGCTATTCTAAAATAGTTGCTAATGTCCTGCACAAGCAATATCCCACTTTCCTCAAGGTGCAGTTGCCAATAGAAGTTGACTTTGATGTTCTTGGCGCAGCTCTGCCTTCAGCCCCTGACACGTAGGTCTTAGCATCTCTGGTCAGGAAAAGGAGCTCCTGGTGGTGGCTGTTGCTGGAGCCCAGGTGTTGTGTGAGCTCGGAGGAAGAGGATGTCGGATCCCTTGGGCCCAGCTCAGAGCTTTGAAGCCATTTCAGTCTGGCAGCCGGCGGTAAGCTCGCTCCCAGCTCGGAGGGCTGATCAGAAGTCTATTTCTAGCAGGGAGATGTGTCATTCAGCAACCACAACGGACACTTGTCTTGTGGACAGAACCCCCAGGCACTTCCCCTGCTTTCTTGGGGGTGTCAGGGACCTGTGTCACCCCATGGGATGCTGTACTGTAACACCCTCCCTGTCCAAGGGATTCATCCTGTAAAGACTGAGCTCTGAGCGGTGCCTCTGCTGAGCCTCAGTCTAAGCAAAGCATTCCTACTTCTGTCAGAAGCACAGAGACAATTAAAATAGCTCCTGCTGCTAGTGCTGGTTTCGTGGGAGATCAAAATAAATAGCGAAAAAACAAACAAGATACAGGAAAAGCGGTTTATGATAATAAAGCATCCTAACATAGAGACCCTAAAATCAGAGGTGTTTATGTAGGTGTGTTGAGGCAATTTCAAAAAGAGTTTTGGCTCCCGGGAAGTCCCTGGCTCAGCCCAACGCTGGATTTGGCCTTGTGTCCACATTGAGAATTCCCTTACAATTTCTCTGAACACGGATAAGATCTAATCTTTTGCCACGACTCCAAAAGTTGGCCACTGTGACCAGAAAGACTGTTGAGTCCGGTCAGCAGCGAGGAAGGCAGTGATGCCAGCTTTGCAGGGTTGGATTTCCCCGCTGACCCTTTAGCCACCAAGTAAAAGACGCGTTTTCTGCGGGGCTGAGTCTCTGCCCCGGAGCCCCGTGGCCAAGCAGGCACTGAGCCGGCACCGCTGGAGTCCCGGGGGGCTGGGGAGCACATCCTTTCAGGACTCAGGTCCCCGGCCAGTTAAAAGCCAAATAGTGCTTTGGGAAACTGGTCTCTGGGAGAGGAGCCCAGCGGCCAACAGGAGGCCAGGCATCTTGTGGCAAATGAAAACTTCGGGGCAGTTTTGCCGTCCAAGAACACTGACCCTGCTGAGCCATGAGGAGATTTCGTGCCCTGTAATCCCACACTGATCTGGATTACTTTTTTATTTAAAGAAACTGACCTCCAACGGCCGCACTAGGTCTCTCTGGCCCAGTGGGTGAGTGCTGAGCGCAAGGAACAAATGTTAAAATTAAAAAAAATGACCAATATTGGGCCTCAATTAAAAAGCCAAGGAAAACTGGAGAGCGCTATCTTACACAGATCTTAAAATTTTACTAGTGGATTAAGTAGTATAACAGATCTAATTAATTCTGTTTCTCAATTAATAAATGAAGGGTTACCAAGCATTCAGCACATTTGCTAAAAGCCAAGGCTCTGCTGAGCTGCGGGTTTCTCCTCAGCAGCAGCCGGCTCCGTCTCTCCTGTGTGTAAAGAGCGAACACGCAGCTCTGGGACGGGGGTACGAACCAAAGGCACGGGACACCCGTGTTTGCATCTCTGATGCGACACAGAGTTCATGCGTGTCTTTGGGCAAGTTCCCCACCTTCTCTGTGTCTCAAACACGCTCTGGAACTTCTCTGCCTCCCAGAGGCACGACGTAGAAGTGGGTGATGCTCAGGTGCCTTATTGAGGCCGTGGTAGCCGCCCACACGCAGAAGCAAGGGAAAGAAGCTAGGGCCACGAAGATGATGAGAGGGCTGGAGCCCCTCTGCTGTGAGGACAGGCTGAGGGAGCTGGGGCTGTTCAGCCTGGAGAAGAGAAGGCTCCGGGGAGACCTTGGAGCAGCCTTCCAGGATCTGAAGGGAGCTCCAGGAGAGCTGGAGAGGGACTCTTGGTCAGGGAGGGGAAGGACAGGACAAGGGGGAACAGTTTTAAACTAGAAGAGGGGAGATTTAGATTGGATATTAGGAAAAAATTCTTTGCTGTGAGGGTGGTGAGGCACTGGAACAGGCTGCCCAGGGAGGTTGTGGCTGCCCCATCCCTGGAGGGGTTCAAGGCCAGGCTGGATGGGGCTTGGAGCAACCTGGTGTGGTGGGAGGTGTCCCTGCCCAGGGCAGGGGGGTTGGAACTCAATGATCTTTGTGGGCCCTTCCAACTCTGACCATTCTGTGATTCTATGAACCACTCTCAGGCATTCTCCTAAACGTTTTCCCATGCTCTGGCTAATTTTAGCCTCTCTACTCCGCTGGAAAGGTCTCTTTGGCACCCCCAGGTATTTCACGTGACTGTGTGAACTCAGGCAGCGCTCGCTCAATTGTCCTCAGAGCAGCAACTCCTAAAGACCCGCTGTCAAACTTCCGCTTGAAGCTTCTCCCTAAAAATAGTCCTTGGAGAGCATGTGGGCTGGGGACATGATTTCATTCCTGCTATTCCTGGAACTTCTTTCCTGGCCGTGAGCACCGCCCGGTTATAACCCTTCCCAAATGTGCTTCCTTAAGGAGTCTTCTAAAAGATAACCGAAGGGCGTGATGCTGCTGTCAACAAGGAGGAGGCTCTTTGCCCCCACACGTGAGTGTCGCTGCCGTGAGCAAAGCACAGCCCTGGTGCTGGAGAAGGAACCGTGGACTTCATAGCGGGGAACGGTGTTACTTGCAAGAGGCGCTTGGGGATGGTGAGCACAACAGAACATGAAGATATTAAAGTTGCAACAAAAGCTCGACTTTTTAACAAAATGTCATCTGTATGCGGCAGAGGAGCAAAGTCGCTCTGAAGCTGGAAGCCTGTGAAGTGGTGACTGATGGCTTCATTGTGTTTGGGACAATTTCAGCGAGCAATTCCTCAATACTTGCTGGAAGAGCAGTTTTTCCGCTCTTCCTGAGGCCGGGAGCCAGGCTGGTCTTTCCCAGAAGTGATGAAAATGAGCAGCTTTAGCTCATGAGCTGGAACTCGCCGGACACTTTCCAGCAGAAGGGACTCTTCCAGCACGGCCCCACCAAACAAAAGCAGCGTTGGCCGCAGGCACACAGACGGTCCTGCTTGCAGATGCCGAGTGAGTGACTTTAAAAGAGGGAACCGAGTTTTGGGAGCTGCCAGTCTCTAGTCACCAGCAGGCTGCCGGCACGCTCCGGTGATTCACGCACGGACGGTATCGAGAAGGGCCTAGAAAGCGGCGCGTAGCGGGTGGGTTCCCTCCTCTGCCTCGCCGAGGGCAGCGGTTCAGGTGTGGCCCAACTGACCTTTGGTCTCAGGAGGGGTGAGAGGCCGAAGAGCCGACAGAGGCGTGTGCTCGGGGCCAGAAGGCACTGAAGTCCTGTGTTTATCCGGTACTCTTGTGTTTCACGTGTTGGTTCTTTCCAATTTAAAGCAGGGGAAGGTTTGTCTCCTGGCCCTGGCAGAACTTCTCTGTACGCGATGCTGCTGCTTGCGATACCCACGAGCAGCTCACGGCGTCCGAGGGGCCGGGGCTCTAACGGGGCAGAGAACCCCAGGCAGCTCGTCCTGTCTCCACAGCTGGCACATCCCGTCCACAGCTGGCACATCCCGTCCACAGCTGGCACATCCCGTCCCCAGCTGGCACATCCCGTCCGCAGCAGGACGCCGATGCCCGGCGGTGCTGATGGAGCAGAGCTGCTGCTGGAGTCTCTCCTCCCAACCCAAACTGCAAATGCCCATACAAACACATCTCTGGGGGGGGGTTATTATCCGCTAAAGAGCTAATTTCTCCGCTCTGACCTGTTGTGCATTAAGAGAGGGAGGTGGCAGTGACCATCAGGGCCTTCTCCCAGGAGCGGAGGAGGTGAGCAGATGCCCTTGCTTGGGGAGCAGTCCTGCAGGTGACTTCCCCATCCCCATCCTTTAACTATAGTTAAAGTGCAGAGGAACCACGAGGTTCTGCAACACCACTACTGTTAACAGCCCTGGGGTTACTGAAAAGCCTGGGGTGGGAGCTGGCTGCACCCTCTCCCCCGTAGGTCTCCCTTGCCCACGTGTCCTCGGGCTGCCCGGGAGAATGGCACTTCTGCCCGTCCAGCTGGTCTGCGGGGCAATCCCTTTGCCGTCAGTCCAGACTCACAGTACCTTTGGAAAAAGGCAGGTATTAAACCATCTGTCGTGGTTTCAGCCTCAAACCAGGACACCACCGCAACTACTGAAAACTGAAGTTTGACTCCAGTAAGTAAAGCTCGGCGGAGTCGGGACACAGCGCCGGGATCTGCTCTCAGCAGATGGAGAACAGCAGGTGCTTGCTAACGCCAGGATGCTCTATTTTTGGCCACGTTCCTCTCGTTTGCAAGGGATTTCTGCAGTGACAGAGCAGGCGGCACCTTGAAGCTTGACAATACAGAGTTCACCTCCTTTTTCAGAGCTGCGAGCCAGGGGATGTTCCTGGAGGGCAGCAGCTCCCTCCCGGTCCATGGAAGAGGCCGCGTCCCCCAGGTGAGCAGTGTCCCGTGTCCCCAGCAGAGAGCACTGCAGACCAGAAAGGGTTCTGCTGGGGGGGAATGAATTCCCACAAATGGATCAGAACAATTTGTAACTCCATGGACGGGGTTTTTCTTGGAGGGGTTTCTTCTCCTTCCTTCCCCATGCCTTTCCCCCCATCCCAGTAAATGAACACAGCAAGAGGCCAGAGCGGTCCCGGCTCTTCAGGAGGAGTCGAGATCTCAGCTGGGATCAACTGAGAAATGAAAACCTGACTGGGAGGCAGCGGGTCGGAGCTGGGTGTAGGGCTGCCGGCCCTAAGCCTGAGGGTCAGAATAAAATCTGAGCCTGTCTTTATAAGAGATTTTTAGAGACCTTAAAAATAACATGACCCGGTACCCTGGTACCTCTTGATTTTGGCACAGAAATAATTAGAAACCACATTCTCAAACATTTCTCTAGAGANCCCCCCCATTGGTTGGACTAGATGATCTTAAAAGGTCCCTTCCAACCTGGGTGATTCTGTGATTCTGTGGTGATTCTGTGAAACACAGCAAAACCTCGCTCCTCTTGCTTTGAGGTTCAGCTCAGGTCATTTTGCTCAGGAAACGGAGCTTTTCAGAGCGTGGATACTTGACGTGAAATCGCAAGGGCAGTGTTTTGAAGCAGCAGGGGAAATCGAGGCAGCAGCGAAGCTGCGTCTGCGGCGAGTGAAGCGAAACCTCTGGAGCGGTCCCTGGAGACGGCGTCCAAGCGTCGGCGTCTGCCTTGGGTGTTTGTCCCGAGGTGCGAGACGGGCGTGTGCCAAAGGTGCTGCCATCGGGCAGGAAAAACCAACGCTGAGGTTGGCCACGGTGTTCCTCGAGCTCCCTTTCTGTGCCTGGTTTATTTGCCTACGAGAGAGGGATCAGGTTCTCTGCTCACGGCTTTGTCTCTTCTCTGTTTAACTTCACAGATTTGTGGCCTGGAGGGTCGGGTTTGGGACAGGCTCTGCTGCTGCTGCTGCACAAACAAACCATCCCTCAGACGTTTCCAGGTTTCCACAGACGCCCTGGGTGCTGGGATCCCCACCTTTCTCCATACGTTGCTACTGACTTACAACTTGATTGAACTATGATTTGAGATAATTGGATACTCAAAACACTGGTTTAATTGGGAATAATGAGGAGTTAATAACAACTGGTATTGAAGCCAAGAACTGTTATAGATTCAAGGAAAAAGGCTGACCTCAAAAAGCCCCTCAGCAGCACATTTGTTGTGAATGCCTGGAGAGAAGTGATGCTGAAGAGAGGGGACCGTTCTCTACGGACGGCGTTGCACAGAACACCGTCCCAGCTGAATGTGGGGTCCCTGCTGCGGGGAGTCTGGGGTCTGGGGCCGGCTCAGCTTCCTCGGGCAGAGACCTCTGGAGGAAGAGGCTAATTTTAGAAGTTCTGCATCCACAGATGGACATCTTGGATTCATTTCTTTTGGAGTCTGTTGCCAGAAGAGCTCATGATCCGGCCTGCGAACCGTTCTGCAGACAGTAGCAGTTTTGTTCAAACCAAGCCCCCCAGGTCAGATTATGCCGATCAGCTGCAGAGAGGCCCCTCCTCGGCAGCGAGGGGCTGTGTGTGCCAGGGGAGTGCTGAGCCAGGGCAGGGCGTTTGCTGGTCATTTAGTGGCTCAAGCCTTTATCACTAGAGGGTCACATCAGAAGATGCAACGCTTGCCTTGGCTGAATGCCATCCTGGCAGCTCCTCGCCAAACACCAGCCTGTCAGCAGGTCAGTCACCTTCCAGCTGCTCTAACGTCTCATCAGCCGACACACACAGTAAATAAACCTGAAGCCAAGGGGTCTTTGTACCTTCCCCTGGGATGCTGCAGTGAACGCCCACGCAGTGGCTGCCTCTCCAGAAACAAGATTATCCTGCCAATTCCACAAGTACCGAGCTGTTCCCAGGCTCAGGAGACACACCTTGGAGGTGTCGGGGGGGACCACTGTGTTTGGAGTAGGCACAGACACACGTGGGTGGAGGCTCGTCCCACTCCTCGACATGGCACAGACAATACATCAAACTGCCCCTTCCTTATTGCGAGACTTTCTCTGCTCTGAATACGGCTCATGAGGACCTGGTCATTCGTTGATGAGATTCCTGTTCTGGTGTGTGCTGTTTAGCTCGATTTCCATTCGTGAGCTGATGGGGTGTCATCAGGAGAGGGTTCTCTGGGCAGTAGATGGAGCTCAGCTACGATAGCACTGAGGTCAGAGAAGTGGCATCGCCAGAGGTGGTGGGGATTTATAGCAACAACAGGGAAAATGTGCCACCCACCCAATTCCTGTTTGTTTTCCTGGGGGAGCTGCTTGTAGCTGCTTCACTTGGTTAACAGGGCTGAACGACAGCGCCTTTGGAATCGGTGTGAAAGCCACTTGGCACGTTGGAAGCCTCCCTTTGCTGCCGGGTTGCCAGCAGCCCCTCCGGGCCGTCTTGCCGTCTGCAGGGTGCTGCTGAGGGCTGTGGCCCTGGGGACTTCCCAGCCACCCCCGTTCCTGGGGGGATCCTCGGTTCAGAAATGCCGATGGCCCAACAGGAGCCAGGAGAGCTCTCTGGACTGGGACAGCGGCAAACACGTAGCTCGGTCTTGTGACACGCCACATCAGGAGCAAAGTCCTTCCCAAACTTGGTCTTCTCACTGCTGTTATCTGCAGTGGACCTTGGATTTTATTTTTTTTTTTTTCTTTCCCCTGTTGCAATTAAGATGAAGCAATATTTCTTCTTTAAACCTTTCCTCTGGATGTGTTTCTTCTGCTGTGACCGAAAGGAGCTCGTCAATAATTACAGGTACCATCAACACACCCGAATGGCTCCCGCACGGTGCACGGGAAGGTGTGAACTGGTGAATTTACATTGCTGAGTGCACACCAATATCCATTTTTTCCCAGAAAACTACACTTTGGTTTTCCCACCCTGGTGTTTCTTCTGGTACAAGAAGCTTTTTTTGCAATTGCTGTTGTGTCACTTGAAAGCAGATTAAGATAGTCTTCCCAAAGAGGTGCTTGTCTTTCGGGGCAGGAGGTAACAGAGAAGGCAGTAGCACCGGCACAATCCCGGTGGTTCAATTTTGCTGGTGTAATTTAACAGGAAACGTGTTTCCACGGGTCGTTGACCGTGGAAAGCCCGTGAGCTTTTTGGTTTGCCACGTACGCACGGCACGGGGGGATTTCTGCGGTCTGGCATAATTGAAATAACAACAAAAAAGGAATTCAGAGAAGCAGGAAGAATTTGCTGGTTCTAATGGGGCAGTAGATGACACTCTGTATATATGGTCACGGTTTTCTTTTATGATTCATCTTCTGGGGCAGCGCTTCTAGTCCAGTTGCTGCGTTAGCATTTAGCTGTCCAGCTGCTAAACTCGGATGTTTAGATGTTAGAAATTTTTTCTAAGTTGAATATTAGAAAAAAATTCTTTACGCTGAGGGTGGTGGAGCACTGGAGCAGGTTGCCCAGGGAGGTGGTTGAGGCCCCTTCCCTGGAGATATTCCAGGTGAGGCTGGATGAAGCCCTGGGCAACCTGGGCTAGTTGGGGGTGTCCCTGCGACTGCGGGGAGGGGGGACTGGATGGCCTTTGGAGGTCCCTTCCAGCCTGGAGGATTCTATGATTCTATGTTTATTGGCAAAGTAAAGGGGACCGCAGTGCTTCTGCTGGGTTGTGTGGCTGTTTCTTCAGTTACCCTGATCTGTGGTGACCTGGTCTGAGTGGTTGAAGCGCAGTCGTGGTGAGCGATGCTTTCCCATCGCGTCGTCTCCACCAGAGCGGCTCTTGCAGCCCTTACGCTCTCAAGAGGCTCCGGGTGAACTCAAGGTAGGGACCAGCTGCCGTGCCAAACCCACCCTGTTTGTCTGCAGGGTGCACAAGATTTAGAAAGATTCTAGATGGGAGAAAGCCCAGGTAAATGGCAGTTCAGATTTTAAAGGGGTGGAAAGTGAGGAGAAGCTTCCCGTGGCTGCCTTGCCCACAGTTCCAGCTTTCCTCTCCAGCTCCAGGTTCTCCTCAGCCCCTGTCTTTGGTTGCTGTTTCTAAGACGCCTCCTTGAAAACACTAGTCTGTACCTTGCCGTGGGAGCGTATTGCTGCGTGGCCTGACATAATTTCTAGCAGTATAATACACGTTTGTCCGGGGTGATGGATGGGATCCGCCGGGCACACTCGCATGACTAATGCTATTCATTTCATGGGGAGCGGGGCCAGCTCCGCTCCCTGCCCGTGCAGCCCTCGGCAGAGCGTCCTTCCGAAGCCCCAGCTCACCAAGAGTCGTAGAATGGTTAGAGGTGGAAGGGACCGTGAAGATCATCGAGCTCCAACGCCCCTGCCAGCTTCTAGAATCACTCTGGGTCTGTGCGTGGCAGTCGTGCCCGCAGGATGACTGTTGTCCCCTGGATCCCTGCCTGCCCGGTGCCCTTCAGCTGCGATTTGTCTTCCCCACCAAGACACTCGGCAGCGGTTCAGGGAGGAGGCATCGCAGGAGGTTGCGGAGCTTCATTGAATTAAATACTCCGTGTCTGTCTCCTGAAGCCAGCCCCGTGTTGCTGGATGGCAGGGGAAAGAGGAGGCGTGCTTAGGACTCGGTTTTGCCTTCAGTTCTGTGTGTCAGCCAAAATACCCCCTCAGTCTCGTAACTCCCCAGTCTGATGTCTCTGTCCTGTGTTGCTGTCGTTAGAAAGCGGCCGCCACTCGGTGAAGAGCTTGGAAACACCGGGGGAAGCAGGTGGATGCGTACAAAGGGCTGCACCGAGACCATCTCACCTTTTTCTGCTTCTAGGATCTTTCCATGTGCACAGAGAACCCTGCAGGCGGGAGCTGCGGTTCTGCTGCCAGCGGGAAGCCGTCCCTGACTACGCAGACATAAACCAAGGTTGTGTTGTCACTTAGACACCCCAAAAAGTGCAGAGTACTCCCTAATTGCGTAAGGAAAAGTTCTTCATCTGGGGTGCAGGGGCCAGGCTGAGCTGCCTTTAGTGTCTGTGTAGCCTGAATTGCGGGGTCAGCAGGAGGAGGGAGCGTGATTCCTGTCGTGGAACCCCAGTCCAGCGAGGCACAGAGAAGAGCCCCTAAATAAATATTTTTCTCTTTGATGCAACAAAGAACTCGGCCATCTGGGACAAAAGCGAGCACTCAGGACCTTCTCAGGTTAGAGACAAAGAAAATCTGCCCCAGAACTTCTGTCTGGAATTCAACCAGTGATACAGGGCACAACCCAGCTGGTAGCTAACACTGGTGTAAGGACTCAAGCAAAGCTGCTGGTTCACAGGGGGTTGCTGTTCTCACGTCTCACTAATGGAAGCTGTTCTGAAACAGCCGATTGCAGCTGGATCCCTGGGGGGCGGCGTTTGAAAAAGAGAGTTATCCCGCTGCAGAAGCAGCATCACGCGTCCCCAGTTGCCTTAATCAGGTGGTTCTAAGCTGAAATAATTCCTGGGACAAACAGTTTGTGCTGACACCTTTCCCAATTCCCCGTGGGAGCTTACAAAACCTCTGTGAGGATCCTGTGGTATGTAAGGACAAGAGGTGGTGGATTCATCCACCCTGTTCCTCAGCTGCTCCAGTGGCAGAGACCCTTCAGTATGGAAAAAATAAATCACACAAAAGACTTAGTGCCGTTCAGACTCTTCCTAAGCGGCTCAACTAAAATGCTGTCTATGAATGTGGAAAATAAATATTGTTTCCAGAGAAATAACGTCCTTCTGACCAAAGCTCCAGTTTTCTCTAGGACAGAGGACCAGTTTGCAAACTGCACCTCCATCTTCAGGCACCTCCTCCCTGCGCCTCATCCGGAGGCCGGGGCTGCTGGGGGCAGAGGGAGCAGGAACCTGCACAGAACTGGATTTTCAGATGAAAACCTGCTTATCTCCACGGTATCCACATTGTGAGACTCTGAGCTCATCATTCTAATGCTTCTGTAGAAGAGGCTTTTTACTCCTCTGCTTTTTTCCCCCACCTTCTTCTCCTTAGGACTGTCAAGAGCTGTTATTTCAGAACAGCTGGAGGGAATTGGTACCACCCTGGGATATGTTAATTGCAATCAAGGGAAAACTCCTTCCCTGCACCTTTAATCCTTTAGTTCCTCCCTCCCAGCCTGCTTTGGGGAAGGGGTTTCCCGGGGAGTCCTCTGCTCTGTGTGCTATATAAGAATGGTGCTCCTCCTCAGGTGCTTTCTGCTGCCCGGTGGTTCCCTGGACTGTCACAGCCCCTCCTCTGGTAAGTCATTTGTGGGTTTCTTGTGCTTTGGGAAACTGTTAACAGCGGCTTCAGCCCTCAAAGTTTGTAAGTGGTACTCAATTATGTATTTGTGTCTTTCTGTCTTCCTTTGCTTGGTATTTCTGCTCCCGTCAGGAAACTTTGCAAGGTCTTGCATCATCCCTTTTTCCTGTTGGCCCCGGGCGGCGGTGCCGGCCCCGGCTGGGTCCCAGCAGCGCGTTTCGCTGCCTCCGCCTCCCCCCCTCGGGTCCCCTCAACTTTGTTGATGTGCAAACCCACCGCACGCTTCAGCAAAGGCTTGTGAAAGGGTCTGTAGGCATTAATTACACTCACCAGGCAGAAGGGTTTGAGGTGGCTGTGAACAGATCTACAAGCATGCTGATAAATCAGTCACCAGAGGCCATGTCAGGAAACTTTTATACAAGTTTTTAATAAAAAATTCAACAAAAATATATATATAATCAGGCATTTTATGCAATGCATACAATCTTTGTATCTGCAGGTACAGATAAATAACAGAAGGCAAAACCAAGTATTTTGCTTATCTTTGGCCATTAACCAATAATCACCCCCGAAGAGATATTACAGGGTTATGAATAATCAACTGAGTCTGCAAACGTCGCTCGTTACAGACAAAGTATCAGGCAATAATACAGTAGTTACAATTTCCGAAATGTAAGGAACTGTTTCTTTAACACCGCCCAATACTGCAGTTTAACCTGGTTTGCTGCAATGGAACCAAGGCCACCTCTGGCTGACAGGCGGGCACCGCTCCAGCCCTTGCCTCTACCCTCCTCCCCTCCCCACACCCGGCTCTGAAGAGCCAAGCGGAACCCCCTCCCGAAACCATCCAGCACCAGCCCTCCCCCGGGGATCACCCTCCTGAACCCCAGCCCAGGGACGCACCTACAGAGCAGTTAAGCTTCCTTAAGTCAGTATTTTCTTCTAACTCGAGCGTCCCAGAGCAATAGCTCTCCTTCGGCTTTACGGCATCGACGCGTCCGATGGCTCTACCAAAGCAATATATACACGATACGCGTCAGAAATCGGACAAGCAGTTTTTAAAGGTACACTGGTGACGTGTAGCAGCCTCTGTCTATGTATGTACATGTTTTCACAGTTACATTTTAGAAAATTGAGAACACCAGGAATACTTCTACTGTGTTTTCTATAAATACTAAAACTTTACCTGTCAGGCATTTTGACAAAATAGTACTTAGGTTATCACTTTAAATAGCTCTTGAACACCTGCAAAGTTTTAAGCTTAAAGGCTGTAAAGTCTGAGGGTTCTTTGAAGTGTTTAACCAGTTCCAGCAGCCGGGTCCCCTGCCGCTTGGATAGTTACTCTTTTTTTGTTTAAATTCAAATCCGGTAACAAAGGAACTCCACCACTTTAGACGGGATGGGCAAGTTCTTGACTTGGCTGGTGGGCATCACTCTTCGAATTGCCATGCGACAGAGATGTTGCAGACTAGAAACTTGCCTGGGAGTTGCCCAGAAGTACACGCTGCCGTCCTGTGTCCTGCGCAACAAAAAACCCCAACAGGATTATCCCACCTGAACCATTTGAACAGAACACAAATCCCCACCCGTGTTACTAGCTCAGGGGAACGTGCTCTGGAGTTCCCGCTGCTTAGTCCCAGCTGTGCCGGACTCGTTTACACCAGATGCCAGCTCTTCTCTGAAGCTACAGCAGCACAACAAACTGATTACCCACATGACAGGCCTGAGCAAGATCTGCCAGCGACTTTTGAATGTACCACCTGGAAGGGAGTCACTGCCCTCCGTTATCTGATGGTCTTTTTCCAATCCACATGTTTGTGGGTCTCTCTTATTTATTTTTCAAAGATAAGAACGCAGTTTATCAGCTGCTTGATTTTACTGCTATTCCAGGCATGTTTAAACAAACAGGACCAAAACCAGGTCAGAAGCACCAAACTGCAAGTGACCGTTGAAGAGTTTTAGAACACTCGGTCACCGTTTTCAACTTTTTGTGTTAAGATTTCAGGGGGAAAAAAAAACCTTCAAGTATATACTTGCCCTGCAGCTAGAACACTGCCATCAGTAGAGAAAGTACAGCAGAGCCCGTTGTTCAGAGGTGCCACTTGTACAGGGTATTCTTCATCGATTCTCCAGAATCTTACCATTCTGAGAAGGGAAGAGCAAGGCAGTAAGTTACCAGAGTAGACACTGAATTCTGCCCGCTGTGTTCTCTGAAGCTGCACAAGAGCTGGTCGGTTAAAACCCCTTTTTCTGTTTTCAGCTGTTAGGCACTTAACTGATGCAGCCTCTCTGTGCACAACCACTTCTACACTGAACACTACATACACCAGACGACTCATCTACTTCTACCAAATAATTTCTCAGTTAAAAAAGAAAAGCTGACTTGGTATTTAGAAGCTGATGTCATATGGGCAGAAGCAGAGGAGTCTGACAAACCTTTCCTCATACTTACTTATCATCAGCAAGGCTTGCAATATGTAGTCCATCGTGACTGAAAGATACTGATCTGACCCATCGGTCGTTTGCACCTCCAGCAAATATTGGTGTGGGAGGGGGAAAGAGGTGCCTGGAGAGAGAGAAGAGACTCAGCTGCCAGCACAGCCTCGAACAACTGCATTTCTAGCAGCCACTGCCAAGATCCTTCCCAAGTCTAGTTATCAGTTAAATTCACAAACCCGTTAAGTTTTCAATAGTCATCTTCACTGTAGGGGAGAGCGTCTGGATCTGACTCCTCTACTTACCCAAACTCCATAAGAATAACTCCAAGATGCGGGTCCCAGACATAGACTCGAGTATCATAAGATGCAGTAGCCAGTAAAGCTCCATCAGGAGAAAACTCACAGGCTACAACATCATTGTGATGTCCTTCGAGTTTCCGGATCATGGAGTATTTATCCATATCCCACAGAAAAACCTGCAATCAAACCAGCTGATGCTTTAGCTCTGCTCACAGGCACAAGGAAGCATTTACTTTTTTCTTATTTTTTTTTAAGAAAAAGTATAGCTGCTAGTCTTATTTAGGATTATATTAAAATCAGGCATTATGAATTACTACAATTAAGAAATATGCTCAGTGTCATACTCGGATTAAAATCGAGTTTTAAAAAAATAATTAAAGCAGACATGCAAGTTCTAACTCAAGTTTGTTAAAGGTTATTAACAAAATAAGCCAAAATATAAGATAAAGGCAACACAATTTAACCATGTAGCTTACTGAAATTCAGGTATTACAAAACTATTTTATTAAAATATGCAGAAATAAATAGGGTTAAACTCTACAGTCCCCTCTTTTCAGTAACTAACAAAATTTTAAGAAATATACAGACAGAAAATGTAAGGTTAACATATTGTTACTCCAGTGGCATCCCTTTGAGTTTAAGATCACTTGTTTACAATTGGCTTGGATCACCAACGTCAGCCTAGGAAGAGAAACAGATACTGCAAGCAAAAAGAATTTTCACAGCCAAAAGTTACGTCTTTGGCAAAACAACAGGGAACTCTAACCACATTATCAGAAAGAACTTATGCATTTTTAAATCAAGTCAACAGTGAGAAAGACATTAATATTAACAATTTACCAGGCTAATTGCATAAGGTATTATAAAAATTGAGTACAGATGATAGAATTCTGAAGTTTTACATGCAGTTATACATTATATATAATCAAAATAAAGACTGTGCAGAATTACTGAATACAGCGATCTATGTACTGCGGCATAATTTTACAGAAAATGTAACTCTTTAGCATAAGGTGTTATGTCCCTAAAAGAGCTTGTTAGGGTCCTTGATTTTTCCCGACTCGGTTTTACTGCACAGATTAATTACTGACATCTTGGATAAATTTGTATGTTTGACCAAAGCAAAGAGAGCCTTAGTGCCTCACATCCCTCCTGACACTGGCCCGTTGGATGGTCAGTTAGAAACACCTTGACCAATTTCTCTAAGGAGACCCCAACATTCCACAGAACTGGAAACTAAGTTTTAGGAGTCGGTGCATTTCACTGCTGTGAAAATTATTAAAAAAA
>VZRU01002876.1:3230-16412 GCA_013398155.1 Pedionomus torquatus | reverse complement strand
CATTCTATGGTTCTATGATTCTATGATTCTGTGTTCAAAATGTGCTCTTTGTGGGGGGACTTCAGTTTTTCGCTTTTTTTGGTAGGCAAAGTTACATTGGGGTGGGTGACATGACAAGAGAGCACACAAATTTCAACCATACTGACAAGTGATGGGATTAGCTCTTTACAGCTGGAAACACCACAGAACTTTTGCATAGGCAGTTTTGGCCTCTGGCATTATTCCAGAGCCCCATATGTCAGAAGTGCTTTCTTTTTTTCCTGATTTTTACTGTGACGTGGGGAAAAAACACCACCATTTAAAACTCGTCTGACAATGAGAAAATGTGGAAGAATGGTTAAGTGATAAAGGACATGATCTCAGTGGTGTGAGCAATCCAGATTTTAGCAAGCCATAGCTGCACAAATAGATATAAAAGGGCAAAGTGACTTGTCCTTGATCCCACCTGGAGAAGGAAGTAACAAACTGGTAAGCAAGTTAGGCAGAACTAAGTCCAGAAAGTGAAGACAGTCTCCTTCGTGTGGGCAGCAACGCTCTATCAATCATGTAACAGCCTGAGGCGGGTGGCCAAAAGCTATGAACCAATGACAGATTGTTTATTATTGCGTTCTTTTTTTTTGGATAGCTATATAACCTCTGTAAGTGCATAGAATAAAGGAGAACGATCATACTCATATTGAGACTCCATCGTTACTCCGGGTCCGTCTCCCACTCCGACAAGAAAATCTCCAGCATAGGTCTTTTGTGTCTTTGGAAAATACTAGTCCTTTGTGAGTAGCTAGCACTCTTTTAGGACACTTGGCAAATATTAATTAACTCAGCTTCTGACTGTTTGTATTGTCTTGGTTTAACTTCCGCCAGCAACCATGCACCTCGAAGCCGCTTGCTCACTCCTCCCCCCTGGTGGGATGGGGGAGAGAATCAAAAGAGTAACAGAAAACTCATAGTTTCAGATAAAGACAGATAGGTAAAACAAAAGCAATGCACGCAAGCAAAGCAAAACAGGGCATTCATTCACCACTTCCCATCAGCAGGCATTTGTTCAGCCATCATGACTTTTAAAGCTCTTGTTGCAAAATGAGAAAGTTGTTAATCTGGAAGGAAGTTAGAAAATGTGATTTTTCCCTGCAAGGCAATTAGAGTGTGCTTGATGACTTGTTTGGCACTGAACAATTAAGGAGCACTACTGTTTTGAATTGATCCTCAGTTATGTATGCCTCTCATTAAGTTGAAGTTGATATGTTATTACTTCCATAGTTTCTCCTATAGTTTCTGAGATGTACTCATCAGCTTCAGTATTTGTGAAAGCTTTCATGAAGTCAAGGTAACCAGACCCAGTTAATGTGTGCAAGGTGGTCTCTTTGAAATACTGTATTTGTGTGAAATGACAGCCCTCTTCCTCACAATAGGCCCATATATAATGTCGGTTTTTTATATAGCACAGCTGAAAGAATGAGCTATTCTGACTCCTGCAGAGTCTACCTTCCTGCAGGAAGTGATTGTGTTGCCAGTTGTCTTCTCTGACCTGCTAGGCCACTGTGAATTTGGTCAATTCTGAGCTGAGAGAGGGACAGCATGAAACTCTGCTACTAGTTAGAGAGGGAGGATCCTCCAGCGCTCCTCATTTTTGGTTTCATTTTTATACACGATGGAGTTGTGTAAATTTTTTTTCTTATTGGTTACAGGTTCTAGTAAGCATGCGGCCGGGATAGCACTTATGGAGCAAACTGCAAAGAACACTGTAAGTGCTCATCAAGCTAGCACAAGTTTGATTTATCCTCTTTGTTCAGTAACCCAAGATTTTAGTTATTGAACACTATTCAGATTTAATTCTGAAGAGAAAAATTCAAGAAAAAAATTATCCAAGAATTGCTGTAGTTGCTGCAGGCTGAAATAACAGATATTAGGAAGAAATTCTTTAGTTTGAGGGTGGTGAGACACTGGAACAGATTGCCCAGACAAGTTGTGAATGCTCCATCCCTGGAAATGTTCAAGACAAGACTGGATAAGGCTTTGAGCAGCCTGGGACGTGTCCCTGGCCATGTCGGGGGGCTGGAACTAGATGAACTTTAAAGTCCCTCCCAACACAAACCATTCTATGATTCTATTAATACTAACCCACATTCAGAATATCTGTAACAGAGAAAGCTATGAGATTAATCAGTTAAACCAATGGGTCATAAAGACAAAACAGTATCTTCAATGAAGCTACTAGGTACAATTTTGTGTTTTATATATATATATATATATATATAGTTCTCATGTTCAAAACAGACTTATCTTTAAGACAAAGGTATGCTCCCAAGAATTAACTTCAGATTAACATAACAACTAAATGACGCAACAGCATTGGTATAACTTCCAATTAAATTATTTGATTAGCAACTCTCAGAATTAATTTGTCTCCTTCAGTATTCACTGCTTTCTGCGAATAAGATCACTGGGTTTTTTTTAACAAACAAAGCTGATATCCAGCAGGTTTCTTTGCTACACAACCCAATTTAACCTCAAACCACAGCCATTCTGTGAACTGAATAAGGTGAGAGCCTTAAGGGAGGGAGAGGGGGGAGTGTGTTCTTATTTGAGACTGTCACAGCAACGGAGCAGCAAAATGGCAAATAAAAATGCTACAACCAACCTCAGCTCTCATATTTTCTAGCTTTTCAGAATCAACTTTTAAAAGCTAAGTAACATTCTTTTCAAATGTCAGCTATGTATAGTGACCAAGTACCCTAGCTGTCCATCTATAGTGTTTATATTTGCTTAAAAAACATCACAGATTGTCATCATAAGTTGGAATGACTTTCCAGACAAAGTCAATATATTGCTATTAAATAGAAGAATAAAAAAAAAGGAATAAAATAGTACTTTGTATTTTGGACTTTAGTGAAGCATGTTCACAAGCAGGAAAGGCCTAGGTCAGTGCATCAAGAACCTTGAAAAGGAAGCAGAAAGATCAGTAAGATGCAGATGAGCACTTACCTACCCACAAGAATCTCTCTGATTAACAAAGTATTATGAAACTCCATATCAGTAATTCCATATTTTAAATGAAACTACTTAGATATAAGAATTTACTCTCATGTTGAGGTTGAATGCAATCTTTATAATGTATTTTACTAAAAGTAGTTCTTGGAGACATAAGCCCACTCTCGTTATCTTTCCTGCTCAGTACTCCCACACTCCCTCAGCGCAGGAAGGAAGTATCTAGCCTCAGACTCTACTACTTCCATTACGCACCTGACATTCATACAGCTTCTTTCTTCCCTTTTTAGCTCCAGCTCCAGACTGACAGGCCGTCAGGTGACATTTGAGTGTGCTATTCCTAGCAAAACGTTCATGGCAGTTTGGACATTCAAATGGTTTTTCACCTGTTAAGACAGACACAGGGATTTTTTAGGTGTATAAAACCAGGCAGTTTTTGGTCAGCACACCCTTCTTCCCCTTTCCCTTTTGTGTAGGTTGATAAATATGCTGTAAAGTCATAGCCAACCAGATTATTCTACAGAAAAAGAGAAAGACATTCTACATAAACTTTATTTATGTAACTAAAAGGGCAAAAACCTAATGTGGAGTCATTTATAAAAAAAAAAAAACAAATCAAACCAAACAACAATGTAACCAATGCCATTTAAGGTACATTTAGGTTTTTATGGAAGATAGATTACTATACTGACAAAATATTGTAAAGAAATAGAAACTATTTCTCTTTTCACCTGATAATATTAACAGTTAAAGACTCAACATTAGTATATACAAAATGACACATTAAAGAAGGAAGTATTTAAATAATACAAAGTTTTATTTTCAAGAACACTAACAGCTTATGTTTGAGAGCTGAAACTGAGCTCCAGAAAAAAGAAGTTGGCACAGAATGACCATGAAGTCACAACGCATCAGTATTAAAACAAGAAAACCCAAAACCTAAGACTTTCATCCAAAGTAATATATTGTTATTACTGTCATCAAATATCAACAAAGAACAACTGGTGTCTCTGGTTACCAATTCATCATGCACAAACACAATAAAATTCAAGGAAATTCAAGTACAAAAATTTAGGAACACTGTGCTTCTTCTGAAAGTCTGGTAATTAATCTGTGAAGATACCAATACCAACATAACTACCAAAACAAATTACTTAATGAACTCCAAAAGAGGCTGAAACGTTTCAGTGGGTAACATAAGAATCTATTCTAGCTAGATTAAATTTAAAAGCCTACATTTTCAGGAATGTAGTAGTTATTGACTACTGAGATGGAAAGCAAATAAACCTGTATTTTCAGAAATAAAGATATTCAGAAATATCTAAATAGCTTTTCAAAAGAAATTCACAAGTAGCCTATAATTCCCACTTATACACCTAAAGGCCACAGAAAACGTTAAATGGTGGGAATATTCCCCTTAATAGTTATAAAAGACTTTGGTGTCTGTTGTACAGGTAATGCAGAGTATGCTGAACTGCCATCAGTCTTGTAGATCAAAAATCACAGACTTTGCATGAGCAACCAAATACATTGGTGAGCCAAGAGGATATGACAGAACAAGGCTCCCACCCACAGACCTTCATCTGCCCTGTGATCTGGTCACATTTAAAGAGTTACTTGGAGCAAGTAATTCTTGCCCAGTCAAGGACAGATTTATTCTATTCTTACTCAAATTCTTCAATAATCTTCAACGTATTCTGCCAAAAGTATCTGAAAGTGACAATTCAAAGCCAACAGTGGAGATATCCAAAGGCAAAAAGACATCGTGTGACTTCTTGCATAGTGCAAATGAACACTGCGACCTTGGCAGCATTGGTTACAGCAGTGATGAAAATCACAGAGTGTGTCAGCCTGCCTCTAGTTTGAGAAACACACTGTCAAGCTGGGGGATAAACTCCTCTGCTAAAGGTGACAACTTCTCTTGCCCCGGGTGTAATCCAACTATGAGTTTAGTCTCATCTAAGTGAGATTTTATAAAGAGGGAGAGTTCTGGCCTGATCTAACAATTATTTTTTTTCCATTGAATGGGTGAGACTTCACCTGCCGATCGTAACTCACTCCACAGAACAGAAATTCTGATCTAAGATAGTCCAATATTATGCTGGCCGTTTATAATCCTACAGCCAGAGGAAGGAGATGTGTTAAAAAAAATAATTATTTTTGGGCAAAGACATTCATAACATCACAGCGACTTATTTACCTAATACATAAGAAATATGAGGGAATTCAACCATAACCATAAAGCTGCCATATCATTATTTACATTTGGTTTAGAGAGAAATAGTAAACCTAGTCGGGGTTTTTTGCTTGCCTTTCCCCACAACCCAACGGCAAGCATTTATCAAATGAACTTATTTGGATCATTTTTTCAAGGTATGCAAATAGAGTTCATTTATTCACTCCTATGGGAGATGCTATTTGCAATTCAAATTACACTTCCTGTAAAATATATTGTATATTTATGAAGAATGGCAGAAACATTGATTAATTTTTCCTCTAAAGTTTGTGTAATCTGCATACAAATTACTTGAGCTACAGAGTTTTTAGTCAAGGACTGTTTAATTTGGCTGCTTGGAGCACAACTCCTTCACTTCCACCTTTGTTTATGTGAGCACACACACACACTCCGTAAAAGGAAAAAAAAATTTAAAAAAAAATCAAGAAGGCCTAATTTTGAGAAATATTCAGCAGTCAAACTTCCCAGTAAAATCAGAGGCAAACAAAGCTGTTCAGTGTCTCTTTCTGCTAGGGGTTATAAACTTTGCAAAATACCAGGATTAGACAAGCATATTGAGAGCAGTATCTTCATTCTAAGATTGATTTCTGTATGAGGAAATTGCTCTTCTTGTGTAAGACAAATTAGAGCTATTAAACTCAACACATATAAACTACTTAAGTGGAGCCGTGGAGAATTTATGTTCTATAGTTACTTAAGACTGGCAAGTGAAATCTCATTCCTTCTCATAAAGGGAAAAAAAAAAAAAGAGAGAATCGTTAGATCAGGCCAAAAAACTTTCCTCTTTATAAGTTACGGAGATTTCTTTGTTAGTATGTTCAGTTACATGACTCATAGAATCATCCAGGCTGGAAGGGACCTCCAAAAGTCGCAGGGACACCCACAACTAGACCACATTGCTTCACCTTGAAGATCTCCAGGGAAGGGGCCTCAACCACCTCGCTTGGCAACCTGTTCCAGTGTTCCACCACCATCATAGTAAAGAATTTGTTTCTAATATCCAATCTAAATCTGCTTTTCTCCAACTTAAAGCCATTGCCCCTCGTCTTATCACAGCAGGCCTTTGTAAACAGGCATGTCATGCCTGATGATGATGACATATAAGACAATAGACGTATAAGACAAGGACATAGAACTGTTGGAACAGGTCCAGTGGAGGGCCACAAAGATGATGAGAGGGATGGAGCACCTCTCCTATGAAGACAGGCTGAGAGAGTTGTAGTTGTTCAGCCTGGAGAAGAGAAGGCTCCAGGCCTTCCAGTACCTGAATGGGGCCTCCAGGAGAGATGGGGAGGGACTCTTTGTCAGGGAGTGTAGTGATAGGATGAGGGGTAATGGTTTTCAATTGAAAGAGTGAAGATTTAGATAAGATACTAGGAAGAAATTCTTTACTGTGAGGGTGGTGAAACACTGGAACAGGTTGCCCAGACAAGTTGAGGCTGCCCCATCCCTGGAAATGTTCAAGGCCAAGCTGGATGGTGCTTTGAGCAACCTGGTCTAGTGGGAGGCGTCCCTGGCCATAGCAGGGGGGTTGATCTTTAAGGTCCCTTCCAACTCTAACCATTCTATGATTCTATGAAGAAATAGCATCTTAACTTCCCATATTATATAGAAGAAGTAACACAAGTCATTTTGTACTCAAAAGGTGCTATCCAGATTCCAGAGGCAGATTTTACAGCAACAAAAAAAGAGTCTACTATAGTCACTAAAAATGTTTTGCTGTGTTAATTAACAAAGAAAATTAAATCACAGATGAGGTTCAAGAGCAAGGATGAAACTTTCAATAAAGATGGTATGAGAGAGAGTTGTTAGGCAGGTATTTTATGCCTGATATATTAATAAACATTTGCTCAGAAGTTCTCTTAGTTAAAGAAGCCCTTTAAACTATATTCCACTGACAAGATCACAGTTCAGATCACATTTAAATTGAAACATTTACTATTGGAACCATGGAAGAAATAAGAGTAGCTCCTCAGTTTGGTGCTTTTGAAGAAGAAAACATACTTTAAGAAATGATTTTGAAAAAATCTTTAAGATTTAATAGACTTAAGAGAGAAGCTTCATTAGCACTTTCTGGTTTTAGGTCCCTATTTTTAACCGCCTCAATCCATCAAAGTTTATATTAATGGAAAACAAAAAAATAAAATAAAAAACCAGCATTTTAGTTGTAACTAGAAGCCAAGTATTTTTAGCAATCAGGACTCGCATGTTCTCTTCAGCATATTCTCTATTTCCCCAAAACATGCAACCCCCCCAAATGCTAGAGCCAAAGCCAGGTACAAGACCACAGCAGTGCTCTTACCTGTGTGCTTCCGGAGGTGCTCTTTAAAATGTCCAAAGTGGTCAAACTGCTTATCACAGTACTGGCATACATGTATTTTTTTGCCAGGTCTTTGCTTCTTGCTGGCACCACCTTCATCAAGGTGGTAACAGGTGAGGTGCTGCTTCAAAGCACTCTCTCGTAGGTACCTTTTATTACATATGTCACACTTGTAACTCTCAGTAGAGTGTGTTTTCATGTGTTCCTTAAAATGGTAAAACAATTTAAATGAGCGGTTACATTTCTCACAGTGAAATAAATTCTTCACATGTGACAGCTGAAATTCCACAATTTCAATACCTTCGACCTGTTTGCACGAGGGATCTGTTGCACTATCATCTTCTTGAATCTGGCATTTTTTCTCTCCCTGCTGATACTTACTGGTGATATCTGCCAAAAGAGCCAAAGCAGATTCATCTGATGTACCCATTGTCTGTATGTACTTTATAGATTGCTCTGCGGAAGCTACTTCAAGTGTTTCGATGCTGTCATCTTCCACTTCAATTGTCCCCTCAGCAATCTCAACCTCAATTTCAACAGGCTCCGATTCTGCAGAAGGCAGTGTTTCTGTGATAACATTGGAGGTTTCAGCTATCTTCCTCTTTTCCTTTTTATTTTTACCTTGTGTTTGATTTGATTCTAAGGGTGATGAATTTTCTTTGTTCCTGCAAAGCATTTGCATAAACATAGTTAAGATCCATAAGCACTTACATAACAATTTCTGCCTGATACTAAGCTTCTGCATTAAACACTCGCTAGCTGTTTCTCAAAAAAGTTGAATGATGAACGACCACATAACTGCATTGGTGAGACCCCACCTGGCATACTGCATCCAGCTCTGGAGCCCTCAGCACAAGAAAGACACGGACCTGCTAGAGCTAGTCCAGAGGAGGGCCACAAACATGATCAGAAAGATGGAACACTTCTCCTTATGAGGAAAAGCTGAGAGAGTTGTGTAAATTTTTTTTCTTATTGGTTACAGGTTCTAGTAAGCATGCGGCCGGGATAGCACTTATGGAGCACACTGCAACCAGATCGCAGCAGCTGCACAAGGAACTTTTATTATGAATAACTAAGGAACGAGGCTACAAATTGGAGACTTTGAAGCTTGTAGCCTTGCTTGTTTGGATTCATGATCATTACCCCTGGTATCCACAAAGTAGATTGTATGATTTATCTGACTTGCAGAAGACTGGGGAATGCTTGCAGATGCGACAGTTTAACAACCATGCTGCTGATCCTCATAATTTTATAACATGACATGTGATCTACACAGCCATACGATCTCTTGTGCCTGCAGAACATGTGATAGCTGCGCCCCCATCTCAACAGAACCTCATCGATGTCCCAGATGTAGATAAACCACTCACTCAAACAGATGCACTGTTGACCTTAGGCGGTGATCCTGTGAAACGGGATCCCTTGGACTCTCCTCTCATTTATGATACTGTCACTGCAGAGGTACAAATGGTCACATCCGTGNGTTTCGCTCCAACTTTTACTCCTCCTCCTCCCCTGCCTCCTCCTTTTGGTACTGTTTCGTGTGATGGTGATACAAGGGATGAAACGTTTTTATCAGAATGTAAGCGCAAAGCCTTACAAGAAGGGGATGTCTCCCTCTTAAAGGCTATGCCAGTTGTTTATCATCTGTGTCAGGGAGCCACATTTTGAACATTTGCCATATGAGATTATAAAGGAGTTGCAAGAATCAATTAAAGAGAATGGTTTGCAGGCATCTTTTACAACTAATCTAGTGGGTGCTGTTTCTGAATCATATATATTCATTCCTGGACTGGAAATCTGTGATGAAGCTTATTTTGACAGCAGGCCAGTACCCTATCTGGATGACAGAATTTCATGATCTTTGTACAACCCAGGCAATTGATAATGTAGGGGCTGGAGTGGTATTGGTTCTGATCACTTGCTGGGGGAGGGACAATTCTCTATCGCAGCACAGATAGCCATGGATCATCAAGTTTTTGTACAAATTGCTCCCTTGGCTCTTCATGCTTTAAAGAGGGTACCAGATGCAAATAAAATAGAACTTTTTTCTCTACAATTAGGCAAGGTCCACAAGAACCGAACCATACATTCACCAAAAATAAAACTAAAAAAAAGCAAAGCAAACCACTTCCTGCAGTGACCGAGCTTTTGCTCATGCAGCAAATGCCAATTTGGACTGCCAAAAAGTTTTAGATCCTATCCATGTGAAATGCCAAAACAGTTAATGAATATATTCATGTATGTCAACATATTGGAAGGTCCAGAAGGGAAAATTGCATCCTTATGTGCTTTCTGTACCCTGTACATTGTGGGGGTGGGACCTGCTCTCTCAGTGGGATCTAGTTTTTACCACATATTTTTGATGAGGTCTGCTGGCATACAGCTGCGACTCAAACTGACTTGGTTAACGTCCACTCCTGTTTGGGTGTATCAGTGGTCCCTTAAAGGTGAGCAGTTGGAGGAATCTAGGGAACTTGAGAATGAACAATTAGAGCTGGGACATATTGTCCTCTCCACAAGCCCTTGGATACACTGATACTTGTTATTCCCAAAAAATCAAGGAAGTGGCGTTTGCTGCAAGACCTATGGGTAATCAATGCAGTCATGGCACCCATGGGGGCTTTACAACTGGGAATTCCTAATCCAACTATGATTCCACAAAATTGATGTGTGTTGGTCATAGATCTAAAGGACTGTTTTTTTCACTATTTTTTTACATCCTGACGATTGTCAGCATTTTGCATTTTCCATTCCAACAATTAACAATTCCTCTGCCATGGAAAGGTATCATTGGGTGGTGTTATCCCAAGGTATGAAGAATAGTCTGACTGTGTGAGCCGATGCAGGCAGGACACAGGAACAACTACAAACCACGCATTAAAGGCAAAGCACAAATTTCATCTCAATACTTCATGGATCAGGGAATCTCTGAAGCAGCACCCGGGAAGAGGAAGGGAAGCAGGGGACGCAGGCACTGCGGAGCAAGAGTCCATGCTACTCAGAGTCCTTGTTAGCCAGAGTCTTCGTTAGCCAGAGCATGGAGGAGAGAGGGAATGAACCAACTCCCTGCTCTAGCTGGTATTTCAAGGGTTCGAGCAGTCATAGCTCTTTCCCTGGCGCTTTGATCTTCTTCAACAGCAGGGCAGGAATCTCAAGCAGCAAGATAAGATGTCCCTGAGTCTGTCCCAGACTTATGTTATCTAAGTGCAGATGTTGTACTCACAAGCATACAAGACTAAACAATTTGTATAATATATGTGTTTCCCAGCACCCCAGGTGCAAGTTGCTTGAGTGTACTTACATTCCTCCTCACCAATCTTCCATTACTTTCCCACAATGATTATATGTCACTTCATGGTACACTCTGCCATTTCCCCTGTCAGAGAGCAGTTTCCTAACCTTCTCCTGTACCATTATATGGATGACATTTTGTTGGCTGCACCTTCGGGTGTGGCCTTGCAAAATGCCTTTGTGCTCTTGAAATTATCTTTGGAAAATATGGTTTACAATTGGCCCCATAAAAAAATGCAATCTCTAGCACCGTAGAAGTATTTGGGTTGGAAGATTTTTGAGGAAGAAATTGTGCCACGGCCTATCTGTATTGTAAATCCAACCCAGACACTAAATGATTTACAGAAGCTTCTGGGCACTATTAATTGGTTACACCCTCTTCTCAGAATAACTACACACAGTCTTTCTCCTTTTCTCTGGCAGACTGCCAAAGGTCAGTGAACACATTCTGTTATTTTACAGGAAGGCTCTACACAGCTTGTTGAACTGGCTGCAGCAGTGCATGCATTCTGCTTATTTTCCAATAAACCTATTAACCTCATGGATGATTCAGCATATGTGATGGGTTTGGTACAGCGTATGGAATAAGCATTTCTAAAAGAAGTGACTCAGCAGATGCTTTTTAAACTAATAACTGTGTTATATACAATCCTCCGGCAACGCCAGCATTCCTATTTTGTCATGCATCTCCGTTCACATCACCTCTCTTCCAGGTCCAATTGTGGAAGGGAATGCATATGCTGATGCCCTCACGATGGTTCCTGTGGTCCCACAACTGATGGAGCAGGCCCAGTTGTCACACTCTTTCTTTCACCAAAATGCGAAGTCACTGTCGGAGTGGGAGACGGACCCAGAGTAATGATGGAAAACCAATATGAGTATGAACGTTCTCCTTTATTCTATGCACTTACAAAGGTTATATAGGTATCCAAAAAAAGCACACAATAACAAACAATCTGTCATTGGTTCATAGCTTTTGTCCGCTCGCCTCAAGCTGTTACATGATTGATAGAGCGTTGCTGCCCACACGAAGGAGTCTGTCTTCACTTTCCAGACTTAGTTCTGCCTAACTTGTTTATCAGTTTGTTACTTCCCTCTCTAGGTGGGATCAAGGACAAGTTGCTTTGCCCTTTTTACATCGTTGTGTGGCTATGGTTTCCTAAAATCTGGATTGCTCACACCACTGAGATCATGTCCTTTATCACTTAACCATTCTTCCACAGTCACTGGCAAAACAATTTCGATTATCCCTTACATAAACTCGCAATATTGTTATGGCCTGTTCTGATTGTCAGCAGTTTCAACCTCTACTTGCCGCTGTGGGCACCAATCCGAGAGGATTACAGCCCAATGCACTTTGGCATTTGTTATTCATTTTGCTGCTTTTGGTGTGTTTAAATATGTACATGTTACTGTTGATACATACTCAGCTTTTCCAGTTGCTACAGCTCACCGCGGTGAGAAAGCATGTGATGCAAGCCATCATTGGTTGTCGGCAATTGCTACACTTGATATCCCACAAAAGATCAAGACAGACACGGGCCTGCGTATGTCTTATGATGTGCATCAGATTTCCTTGCCGCTTGGGGTATTGAACATGTGACTGGTATTGCTCATTCTCCTATGGGCCAAGCCATTATTGAACATGCTCATGCCACTCTTAAAGCGATGCTTGCTAAACAGAAGAGGGGGAATCCACTCGGCATGACCATGCAGAAGCAATTAGAGAAAGCTACTTTTGTACTTAATTTTTTTAAATACATTCCAATCAAAATCTTTGACAGCTCATGAGCATAGGTGTTTCCAACCCCCTAATTTTGAAGAGCCACAAGTGCTCTATAAGGACGTACAATCAGGATTATGGACAGGACCCTTATTAACACGAGGCCATAGTTATGGTTGTGTTTCTTTACCCACATTGGCTTCCTGCATGATGCATTAAACCAGCTAGTACAGACAGTCAAGGAACAGAGGGAACCAGATGATTGACAGCAACCCCTCAAGATGACATGTGGTCACAGAACAATGTGGACAGGGGGTATATGGATAAGTTTTCTGCTCTGTATCAATGTGCCAGGGGGGCACATGAACATTTATTGGGCACATTTATTAGATCTGCCAGTATTTAAGGCATTGACATGGTGGGATGCTCTTTTACCTATCAGCAATAATGATACTGTATGGATGGGAGGTGTGTGGTTACCTCCCTCATCACAGGACTTAACTAGTAACTTTACAACCAATCAGATGTTCTATAGGGACCTTCCTCCAATGTGTGTTATACAGTGTCCTGGTTTGGGGTAAAATGAACCAATTTTCTGTTTTACAGTTTTGCTTTCTTAGCTAG
>VZRU01002875.1:56524-118574 GCA_013398155.1 Pedionomus torquatus | reverse complement strand
CTCCCCTGCCCCAACTTCAGACCATTCCCTCAGCTCCTCTCGTTATTCCCTTGGGAGAAGAGGCCACCACCCACCTCTCTGCACCCTCCTCTCAGGGAGCTGGAGAGGGTAAGGAGGTCTCCCCTCAGCCTCCTCTTCTCCAAACTAAACTTGCCCAGGAACATTTATTCGAAGTAGGAGACAGGAGAGGAGAGGTACCGAGCCTGAGGGAGGTCACGAGAGAAAAGCAATAGCGTGGTAGACGCTGGTATGTAAATCTTCCCAGTGTTTAATGCGATGCTAATTAATTGTAAGCAAAGGATTCACAATATGAATAAATATTCTTCGCTGCATCAACAGAGACTTCCATGATCACTCCTCTGCAGCTCACAAGGCATTTTTTAAGCATTAACCAACCATAGTTCTTTCCCTCGGTGACTCAGGGCAGCCTTTACCTCCAGGGCTGAGGAAGAGGAGAGCCACAAAACATTAACATTGCACTCCGCGATGGTTTGGCTGCAGTTCCCAAATCTGTAGGATCCGGCTAAGCTGCTCTGCCAAAGCAGAGGATCTGTGGGATCCTCCTCCCATTTGCCCCTATCCCACCTTGGGTTTTTTAAGTGCTCCCGTAAGGTGTTACTGGAAATCACAACCCCGTTGGGGAAATCACAGCCCCGTTGGCGACCTGAAGCATCAGGAAGACGATGGCCAGAGGGAGAGGGAGGAAAATGGTGGTAGCCGGGCAGAGTCACCAGCAGCAGCTGAGAGAAGCTGAATAATGCTGCATGGAGAGACATGCTGCTCAGGGACAGTGCTCACGTTTACAACCCAGTGAAACAAAACCCCACAATCGAATTAAAAATGGTTGTTTTGATCTTTCTTTAAAGACTATTCCTGTAACTCGTTTCCTTTCCAGGGCTGCTTACCGACACAAACAGGTCCCTACTTGCCCAATTCAAAGTTAGGCAAGGATGTGCAAGAGGTATATGTTTCCTAGCCAAAAAAAGACCAGGAGCAGCAGACCCTTCAGTTGTGGCTGTCCCATCCCTGGAGGGGTTTAAGGCCAGGATGGACAGGGCTTGGAGCAACCTGGTCTGGTGGGAGGTTGGGCAGGGGGTTGGAACTGGATGGGCTTCAAGGTCCCTTCCAACCCAAACTACTCAAATGATTTAAAAACTCCCCAAGTCAAGCCAGTAACTTTCTTCTCAGCAAGATGCTCAGGACGCTGATGGCAACATCTCAGAGCTTTACAGTGCCACTCATCACTGCAAGATCAGAGCGTACTCCATGCAAAATTCAACAACAACAAGTGTCCCCAGCACAGGCTCCAGTGTTTTCCACGGTGTGGGGGAGATGGGATGTCTAGGGCTTCTCTGGCTGAAATAATTGCCTGGATGTGGATGGTCGCTTATTACAGCATCGCTGCTTTGTACAGAAATGAAATATTTGGAAGCCTAGACAAGTTCCTGCACAAACTGATCTAGGAGGACCTGCTTTGGTAGGGGGTTGGATCCCCAAAGGTCCCTTCCAACCCCATACAATTGAAGCCACGTAATGAACACACACCAAAAGGAAGAGAGCAGATGCTCACAAACCTCTGGTTTCCACATCCCACCAATTCAAATCCTCTCCAATCACAGCTCTTGACCAGCTGTGCCATTTCCAGAATGAGCGGTTACACCATCTAACAACCGTGCCCAAACAGAGCAGATCCAAAACAACCCACAGCAACAGCGTGAGGAACAGCAACATCTGAACAGGCACAAATTCAGAGGCTGGGGAGAAACCCGCATACGAGCACAGACCTGAGCATCTGCCAGGGGAAGAGCCTAAAATCTCCATGGGAGCCCAGCAGGGCAGGGAGGATGAAGACAGGCTGAGGGAGATGGGGAGGATCAGACTGGAGAAGAGAAGGCTCTGGGGAGACCTCATAGCAACCTTCCAGTATCTGAAGGGAGATACAGGAGAGCTGGAGAGGGACTCTCTGTCAGGAAATGTAGTGATAGGGGTAATGGTTTCAAATTGAAAGAGGGAAGAATTAGACTAGATACTTGAAAGAAATTCTTTGCTGGGAAGGTGGTGAGACCCAGGCCCAGGTTGCCCAGAGAAGCTGTGGCTGCCCCATCCCTAGAAGTGTTCAAGGCCAGGCTGGACAGGACTTTGAGCAACCTGGTCTGGTGGGAGGTGTCCCTGGCCAGGGCAGGAGGGCTGGAGTCCCTTCTAGTTCCCAACTCTAACCATTCTACGATTCTGTAACTGCTACATCTCCCCTGGAAGCTGAAGGTACCAGAGGCCATTAGTAGGAGGCTCTGGAGCTGCTGAAGGATCCAAGGAGCCCTGGAGATGATAGCAGGAGGGCTGGCCGGCCACCACGCTGGCGGAGCAGTGCTCCCAGCTGCCAGACTGCTCTGACACTACTCAACACTCCCTACAGAAGCCTCCGTGGGCTGCCAGAGGGACAGCCTGCAAAGGAAAATGGGAAGGGAAATAATTTTCAGAGCAATTACAGAGAAAAGATGAAAGGTACCTGAAGTACAGAGCAGGCTGAAAAGCAGGATGTGTGTCAGAAAGGCATTTACACACACAAACAGTCGGGACCAGCAGAGTTTTGCAAAATAAAAACGTGAGAACTATTCCGGATTTGCCCCCCACCTGGGCATACATGAAAAACGATGGAGTAAAAGCCATCCTTACAAATTATCACCCTTCCAAAGCAGAGCAACGACCCCGGTACAAAGCAACCCCCTGCTCAGGGCTGTAATCCAGATGTTTAGTGCAAAATGCTTTTCCCCAGGAGCTGCTGTGTGCAAGCAGCCCCTGAGCACTGCCCACACGGGGCCTTCTCTGCCTGAGAGCAGGGAAAGAAGAACCTAAGTCCACAGGGTTGTACATAAAGACTCCCAGAAAGGCCACCAGCAGAGCTGGCTTGCGGAGGAGAGAAGCACTGGAACTGGCAAGTTGGGTCAATAACGTGTGTGAGTGTGATGGGGGAAAGGAGGATCCTGCATGGGCAGACATAAATTAGCTCAGTGTTTTAGCATGCAGCTCATTTAGATAATGAAGGAGATAGTGCCTACCACGGAAACAGCATCAGCAGCTCCTGGTGAGGGCGGAGGGAAGAGTTAAGGCTGCTTGTGGTATCTGCACCCCATCAGATGCGGGGCAAAACGGGCCCATCTCTGAGAATTATACCATCGCACAGAGGGTAGTTACACCATCACACAGGGCTGCCCCATTTCCTTGGGCTGCTGATTCACCACTGCTGCTTCCTCTCAACTACTAACATTCCAGTAGGATTTGGTGAAGTCCATGCCTTTTTGAGTTTGGGAGCCGTTTGCTCGCAGGCTCTGGCTCATCTCTGAGCCCCCAACCAGGACACAGAGACCTCCGGTGAAGCCCCCCCTGAAGACAGACCCAAGACACTCCCCACAAACAGCACTTTTCAACCTTTACCTTCAAAAAAGCATTTTACCATCTGGCACCTCCCAACCTGGAAGAAATACTTGGCCGATTCACTGCAGGTTTTTCTTTTCTTTAATTTTATTTATTTTTTTTAAATTCTGCAATAATCTTCCTCAATTCCTGCCCCCCCCAACTCCACAAAGCATCAATGACCAGTTCTAAAACACCCGAGCACCCACTTCCATGAAGGGCAGGAGTCCAGCCTTATTTAAAAAGTCTTAACTCACTGCAGGATTGCAATGAAGAAAACACTTTCCAAAATATCTAATAAAATACATGCACTACTTTAAAGCCTAAAAACCGTGGGGTTCAACAGCAGTTTTTTTTCATTTGACATAAATCTGCACATTTTTGTTCTTAAGTACTCTATTGAATCAGGGCCGAAACGTGTGCTCAGCGCCAAGCGCTTTACTGTTTTGCTGAATCAGACTAAAGCCAGAGTGGTGACACTGGAAAACCTCTTGAGAAGTCAGTATTGAAACAGAAAATGATCTAAAGAAAGTTGTTCCAAATCGCCTTGGCCATAAACGTCCCACATCCAGAGGGAACACGTGAGCTGAGCACATTTGCAGCACGACCCAAATCCGCTTTTTCCCCCCCACCGCTCGCGTTTCAGAGAGGCGAGAGCCAAGCAGAGATCCCAGCGAGACAGAGAGGGGTGGAGAAAGCTCGATGCTCTGAGGCAAAGGACAAACAGAGCAGGAAACGGAGTCAGGAAAGCCCTGACAGAGGGCAAGCAGCTCGATGCCAACAGGATTTGCGTGAAAACCTTGGAGAGGAGCAAACCATCCTGGCCCCCGGGAAGTGGCGCCTTCGCGGGTGCTCATGAAAGCCAAATAACTTACTCGCACACAAAGGTTCCCAGTGGAATGTCTTGCATTGTTCGCACACCCCAGCCCATCTTTTGTGTCCGATAAAGCTGCAATCGAGTCCTGGAAAAGAGAAAAGGAAGCCACCTTAACTCTAGCACTCTGCAGAAAGGCAACGCGCTGTCACAAAGAGAGGAGCAAAAAAAAACCAACCCAGCAACTTCCATCAGCACAAACCCAAAGATGATTTCGATGCTCAACCCCCCCCAGTTCTAATGCTGGCACCACTATGGGTACGCTCCACATCCACCGCTGCTCTGATGCTGGGAACTGCTGGGGACGAGGGATGGGGCACCCACCAACCCCTTCTCCCTGCCCAGCTGCACCTCGCAAGGTCACACCCGGGGACGGTGGAAGAGATGGGGCTGGGTGCTCTGTGTGGTTACGCTCTTCATTTACACAAGGGTAGAGAGGAGATTTGGATTAGATATAAGGAAGATATTTTCCCCTCTGAGGGTTGTGAAACACTAGAACAAGTTGCCCAGAGAAGTCCCTGCAGTGCTGTGTCCAGCTCTGGGGCCACCAACATCAGAAGGACCCGTTGGAGCGAGGCCAGAGGAGGCCACGGAGATGCTGGGAGGGCTGGAGCCCCTCTGCTGTGAGGACAGGCTGAGAGGGTTTGGGGGGTTCAGCCTGGAGAAGAAGCAGCTCTGGAGAGAACTTAGAGCCCCTTCCAGTTCCTAAAGGGGCTCCAGGAGAGCTGAGGAGGGACTCTTGATCAAGGAGGGGAACCACAGGATGAGGGGGAAGGGTTTTAAAATAGAAGAGATTTAGATTAGACATTAGAAGAAATTATTTAGGCTGAAGGATGTGTGAGGGTGGTGAGACCCTGGCCCAGGTTGCCCAGAGAAGCTGTGGCTGCCCCATCCCTGGAGGGGTTCAAGGCCAGGCTGGATGGGGCTTAGAGCAACCTGGTGTGGTGGGAGGTGTCCCTGCCCAGGGCAGGGGGTTGGAACTGGATGATCTTTGAGGTCCCTTCCAACCCAAACCATTCTATGATCCTATGGGACACCAGTATCCCACCACCAGCATTTTCTTTCCCTTCCCTGCATACACTCAGCAGAAGGCTGGGAAGGTGGAAGGGAACCCAAGGCAGGGGAGCTCTGCAGGGAGAGGTGTGGCAAGGAGAAGGCAGGGAGCTCCTGATGAATTAAGAAGACCTTGAGTTAAGTGCTCTGATCCCTTTGCCCTCTGCTGAGGCCAGTGCATTTAGCAACTCCATCATATCCAGCTCCCTGGCTGAAAGACAAGGAAGAAACGCTGCAACTTGAAACTTCTTGGTGTAATAGCCGCCCTGTGGAATTTTACTGATGGAGTTTATAGGCAGAGAAACAATCCTGTAAGTCATTTCTGCCTCCTGCTCAGCCAGAACTTGAGTTAAGTGCAGGAGGAACAGTCTCCAGGGCTAGGGAAGGCTCGCTCCATCCCTGAGGGAACCAAAACCCGCTCTCAGCAGTGCTGTTATCGGAACGAAGAGAAATCCGATGCTCACCTTAACTTCACCCTGTTGCTTTTTCCAGTACTTCTCTTCCCCCCACCCATTCCCTCTTTGCACCATCAGCTCAAACCAGGGGCTGTGTGTTTTCTCTTATTTGCTCACAGCTCCTGGAGCCTTCACCACTTCAGGAGACTGACTGCTGTCAATGAAACTGGTTATAAAGCTGCATCTCAGGCTCGAGGAAGCTCCCCTCTGTCTTGCTCTGTCCATCGCAGCGGAGCAGAGCCAAGCTCAGGTCCAGGCTCCCCTGTCGGGGCCCGACACCAGCACCGGTGGGACCGCAGCTCCCATTTCAGCCTCCCAGCTGAGCTGGGCCAGCCTGCCAGATGGAAACGTGTGCGCTGCCGAGCGGAGTTAATTTGGACCAAATCTGATAAAGGAAGAGGTGAAAATGGAGCGGGAGCACCCACGTGCCAGCGCTGCAGCCCAAAGCCAGGAGATTTCCTCCAGCCACCTCCCCAGGGACCCCCAGCACAGCTCTGCCGAGCACCCGACCTCACCCCCGGCTTCCCCAGGCTGGCTGTCGGGTTTCCAACCCTTGCCATCTTTCAGAAAAACATTTTATAGCAAAAAAATGCAAAAGAAAGAGCTCAAGCTGCACAGCTCCTGAACAGACACCCACACAGACACCGGAGCTCTGGAGCTTGGCAGGGAAAAGTAGAGAGGGGTAAAGTTCTGTGGAAACACATCGAGCTTTTCCCTTACTTATTTTTAATGTTGCAAAATGTCATTGAAACTACAAAGCTTGCAAAAAAAAAAAAAAAGTAAAAAAAAGTGTTGTCAGTAGTACAAAAAATTGNTCAGTGGGATTCTTTTTACCTTAATGCAGTGGCAAACTTCTCCATAGCAGAGGTCCAGAATAAAACATGAACATTTTCAGCCTGGCACCCAAATCCTACCAGCCTGATCTGCAGCACTGAGGCCAGCGGGTACTCAGGTGCCCAGTTCAGGGGGAGTTCGTGCCCAGTAAGGTAGAAATTCTAAGCAGCCCTGTCTGGGCACACTGGCCTGGCTTGCTAATACAGGCTGCTAACTTCCAAAATCTTCTTATTTAAGCTTTTGCAATTTCTCTTGCTGTTACTTTCTCCACAGATCTTCACATCCAGGGTGTTCGTGCAGACCCAAAAGCCGTTTCTCCGTTTGATGGTCAGGCTGATGAAAGAACACTGCAGTTCCCACGTGATGGCAAGAGGGACAGGATGCAAATATTGATTGAGCTCCTCAACCCACTGCCACTTCATTCCCACCAGCAGGACACAGGAACCCACTTGCACCCCAGCACTGGCTGGTGGCGCCTGCCCCAACTTCTGTCCCATCATGTGAAGTCCTGGGTTTTGGGGTGAGCTGACACTAGAAAGCCAGAAAGCTCACAAGTTTGGTGTTGGTCTTGCCAAGACAAGCTGCGTTTGGATCCTCCTCACCTGAGCCCATTCTGCACCACCCGGTTCCTACAGGTCCTCCAGCAGGAGCACGCGTGGTTACACTCAAAGATCAGCGGCGGCTCAGCCATGTTGAATTCAGGCAGGAGTCGGCCGTCCTAAAGAGGAGAGACATTCCAGACTGGGTTAGTTGTCTCTTCCCATCACCCATTTTCTCCAAAATGTAGAAATTCCCCCAGCCAGAGAACCCCATGGCAGAGGCACACCCCAACCTCCCCAAAACCAAGTGTCAGACGTCAACTTCTGCAGTGGTTTTGCCCCACCCCGACAGTGGCACAGTCGTCACCGTCACCAACAGCTGACAAACATCTACGTTTTTGCTGCCTGGCATCACCCTACACACCACCAAAAAAAAAACCCAAATGCATCTTAGAGCGCTGTGCAAATAAACCAACGTGCATCATCATTAGTATCCTTTTGCAGCGCTGGAGGGGAGAAGCAGATGCTTGGTCTGGCTCTGGAATAGAGCCTAAACTTCCAGATTACGAGGCCAGTACACTCAAGTGAACCACATTATCTGCCCAAATAACACTCTCCCCAAAAAAACCTAAAATTCAATTATTTATCAACCATATCAAGGAAGCGACAGACGCAGCTCATCATATTTAACAAATTTGGCTTTTTAAGGCTTTGAAAGATGTAATCACCTATTAACATGTAAATAAAAGGGCTACAAAGCAAAGAGAGATGGCAACAGTCCCTCGGGAAAACTTGCAGAAATTCACAAAACTTCTGATCTTAGCAGAACCTGTCCAAATATTAACCTCAAAACCTCCCTGGAGGAAGGAAACGAACTTACCCAAAACAAAAACAAACCAGGCTTCTGGCAATGTTGAAGTTACAACTTTGCCTTCATCCAGAATGATCACAATAAATAAAAGCAAAAAACCCCCCAAAAAACCAAAAAAAGAATCCCTCTATTGCCCTCCCCTTGTTTACATATTACAGCGTTTTCTGTCTTGCTCTGAAATGGAAGCTGATTTCATGCCTGGATTATTAAATGTTCTCTATCACATGGGTATAATTAATGGCTCGGTTGGAATGACAGCAACACAAATCACTAACACCAGAAAACCTTCCCCGAGTATGCATTAATGCATTTTGTTATGATCACATACATCCCAAAGCTGAGGCTACAACTTCAGGCCTTTGAAAACAAAAAGGAGAGGAGTTGTAGAAGGCACTTGTTCTTAAGGTGCTGTTACAAACCCAGATTTGTGCAAAGTTCAGCTCACAAACACCGGTTTGCCCATCAGGAGGTTCTGGTCCTCACCTTGTCATACCAGCAGCGCATACTGAGCTGGCCACACATGCAGTTACTGGAGGAGCAGTCGTCTATACACACACAATACTGGAAGAGAAGAAAAGGGGTTAACTCCTTGAGAGTAACTCCTGCGACAGGGTCAGAGAGGAAACCACAAGCCTTCTCCTTCTCCTCCTGCAGCTCATCAAGCCAGAAAGATAACCAGCCTCATCGGCTCAGGGGCAGTTTTACTCCGTTCTTTCTTTCTGTGTGCAATGAATGTCCAAGTACTCCAGCCAGGAGGAAAGGAGCCCACACCAACCCATCCTCATCACTTCCAAGAGGAGGACTCCTTGTGTTAACTAACGTTCCTCTGAGCCCTGTGAGCTGTACCCCACGCTTGAGGACAGGGAAGGCTCTGAGGAAGAACCAGAGCTGGGAGATGATGGGAGGCAATGTCTCAGCCCTCTCTCGCTGCTCGCTTCATCTCACAGGGGTGGCTCCAGCTGGCTGCTTCCCCAGCACTTCCCAAACCAACATGGTCCCACCAGCATCTGCTGCACAAAGGGCTTGGGCATGAGAAGTTCACCTCAGCCATCCCAGAGCAGTGGGTCACCTTCACACTATGCTTCCCCATCTCTGCTTTCACAATGCAGCTCTGGAGTCCTTAGCACAGGAAGGACATGGAGCTGTTGGAGCAGGTCCACCAGAGGGCCGTGAAGATGCTTCAAGGGCTGGAGCACCTCTCCTATGAAGACAGGCTGAGAAAGTTGGGGGGTTCAGCCTGGAGAAGAGAAGGCTCTGGGGAGACAGCAGAGCCCCGTTAAGGAAAATTCCCTATAGGAAAGCTGGGGAGGGACTCTTGATCAGGGAGGGGAGTGATGGGACAAGGGGGAACAGTTTTCAACTGAAAGAGGGGAGATTGAGGTGAGATCTGGGGAAGAATTTCTTTGATGTGAGGGTGCTGCGACCCTGGCCCAGGTTGCCCAGAGAAGCTGTGGGAGCCCCATCCCTGGAGGGGTTCAAGGCCAGGTTGGAGGGGGCTTGGAGCAACCTCATGTGGTGGGAGGTGTCCCTGCCCAGGACAGGGGTGGGACTGGATGGGCTTTAAGGTCCCTTCCCACTCAAACCATCCTATGATTCTATGACTCACAATAAAGCCCTTGGCCTGGATGCTGCAACCAGCAGAAGACAGCATGAGGAGGGTCTCAACAAAACTCTCCAGGTACAGAACAGAGGAAAAGCCAAAGCAGCAAACACACCAGCCAGCACCAGAGGGCTGATGACAGCTGAATACAGAGATTGGCTTAAGTCTCCAAAAGGAAAAAAAGCAGAATCCCATCTCCCAGAACAAGAGCTGGAGTTTAGGACCAGAGCTTTAGCTGGGATTTGGTGGCAGTATTAGGATTTGCATTCCCATTTTGCACCCAAAGCCTGTTCTGAGGTGCAGCGCACCGCAACGTCGCTGAACGTACCCACCAGGACAGGAAAATACACGTGGCTACGCACGGTCCCTCACCTGTAAATGAGTGATGTTTCTATCGATGTCCATCGGGGAGGTGACGCAGTTCTGTGAGACATATTTGTAGTTGCTAGGACAAGGCTCGCTGTCCACTGAATTGATGCAGGGAATCGGGATCCGCTCATAACCCCGGGCAATGTCTCTGGCAGGGGGAAAAAAGAGAATTGTCACAGAAGGAAAGCTCCCCCTGAACAAGGGGCCCTTCAAATGCCATCCTGGGACAGAATTACTGTCTTTGATCGCTGAGCATTCAAAGCCCGAAAGCAATTCAGACTAGAACAGAGTTTATTTTTTTCCCACCCTGCCTTATAGATTTGTGCTTGAGAATATTTCCATTTGGAGGATGAATTTACAAACCACGGTCTTAATCAGCACGTGCTTAATTCTTGCTAAGCTCAAACTGACCTTCACAATAGTTTAAAAAGCTAAGTGTGCCCTGACGGTCCTTTCTTAAACCAGGCCCCCAGCCTCCCCTGTGCCAGGGCTTGATTTCGTGACCCAGAAGCAAAGCCAACCCTATTCTCACCTGCTCACGACCTTCTCTATCTGGGGAGGCTTCTCAGTAGATGATTCTCTGAGGGTCTTGTTCATCTGCAGGGCCACCCAGACCTGAGAGTTAAGGCTGGAGCACTGGAGCGGGGTCTCACCCTCCTTGTTCTTTAAAGTGACGTCCGAGCCACGGGAAAGAAAGAGGCTGCAAAACAGCAAGAACGGATCAGCATCCCCTAGGAGAAACCGTGCAGGGGAAAATGAGCTGAATCCCAACCTCCAGCCAGCCCTTATGGGGCAAGGAAGAATCCATAGTAGTGAATAATCACCTGAGTTTTCTTTATTAAGCATGGTTCAGGGAATGCTTCTATGTGAAGGCGCTGGCAGAAGCCACAGACTGGAGCTCTGGGCACTCAGGAGTGCTCTGGGCAAACCTTGCCTTGCTTCAGGCGTGGCAAGTACCTTGTTGGTACCAGCCTAAACTTCAGACAGGCTTGAAACTCTCTCTGGCAGGGAAAGATACGGGGTGGGAAGAGTAGGCTGGAAATGGAAAAGTGCCACGGGAAACTGGTGTTGGACTCAGCCCCTGTTTATACTCACCATGTTTTGGTGAGTAGACATGATGACTTTATTCAGAGCAATGATGAAGCAAAGGAAAAGCCCTGTTACGATATTATGCAATATAATTGCAAAAAAAAAATAAAAAATAGAAGAGCTTTAATGAAGGATGCCTGATGCTTTTGTGCTGAGAAGGCCAGGCTGACCATCAAGGTCTCTGCCCAAGACTCCAGGACCACTCCAACTTTTCCAACCTTCTTTAGCCCAGCTCCGGCAGCAGCCAGTATTTCTGACCCACTGCCCCAAGGAGCGGGACGAGGGAGAAACAAGCCCTCCATCCCGATGGTGTGTTTTGCGCTTCAATGCCCAAACCATTCCAAAGGATGTCCCAAGGCTGGCAGCCAGCATCCCGGGAGCGGAGCGAGGAAGGGGAAGGGGGGGAAGCGGCAGGGCTGGGGCCGTACTTACACCACGCATTCGTAGCGGTTCTCTCTGGCTGCAATATGCAGGGGTGAATCCCCGTGAATATTCACGGCGTGTAAATCACACTTAGCAGCCAGCAGTATCTCCGCTATGTCAACGCAGCCCGAGAAAGCAGCCCAGTGCAAACAAATATTTTCCTCCTGGAGGGAAAGAAAACAGAGTAGAGGCTGGTTAGTGGATTAAAACCCTATGGCTTCGGGACTTCACCACCCTTACTAGCTCGACACCTGCAGCTTTCCACATGTGGTTTGCAGGCTCCTGCTCTATGTTGCTCCTCCTGGCTGGGACCGGCAGGGAAATCTCTGTGCAGACAAGCAGGGAGTTCTCACTCCCGCCGCCTCCGCGCGCACCAGAGACGGGGAGGCTGCAGGCAAAGCGGTCCATCGCCTCCCTTAGACGTGCAGGCAAATCGTCTGTCTCTAAACCACAAAACAATCTGGATCGATCCCCGAGAGAGGTGACAGACATGAACAAACACGCCAGAAAAGGCTAGAAGCTGAGCTTCTCCAGCCCAGAGAGACAGGGACGCCAGCGCCTCTCCCAGCGCTACGAAATTAAAGAGAAGAAGAGCACAGCACAAGCTACGGGCTGGGTGAAGGTGCTGGAAAGCGAACCACGAGCCGCAGGGAAAGCAATCAATCCGACTTTAGGCATCTCTTAAATACTGTATGCCCTCATCCCTCACCAGCAGCCCCAGAAATAGCTGAACACTCATCTTTTTGATGGAGGTATTTTAAGCGATGATACTCTGTTTTCTGTTACGGTGCAATTTGCAGCACACTTCGAACCCTTCCCCACGACGAGCTCTAAAGACTCCGATTACAACGCTGCAATGATAGTACCGATCACCTAACGAACTTTCCTCCTTGTTTATTTTATAAAAGCAAAAATAAAGCACATCTTCTAATCCTCCCAACTTAACTTAGACCTTTCCTTAAACGGGGAGGCCACTGACATACACCAGGGTGTGGGGAAGCTTCTGCCTCCCATTATGTTAACACCTAGAAAAAAAAAAATCCCTAATCAGCATCACACACCAACCTACAGAAAAAAAAACAGTCCTGTTGATTGCACAGCACGTGCTGCCGCTCAGACAGGTTACAGACACCGAGTCCTATTTTGCCCTGCCTTGGCTACTGATAATGGCAGCCTAATTACAATCAAAGGCGCTTCTCCTGGAGGACGATGCTTCCCAGCAGAAGTGACACTGCTGCTTAATGACCGCAATCAGGAGGCGCCGAACGTAGGTACAGTAACGGATATGCAATACGTGCATCTCCTAAGAAGGTATTTTTCTTTCAAGTAAATTGTCGACTGACTGATGTTGTAGACATCATCTACTGTGTGATCTCGTAGCTGGTAGCCCAAAGGTTTCTACGGCAGATCAAACAAGTCAGTGTTGTTCTGAGTCAGCGCTGGGGCTCTGAAGCAAAGCAACAACCCAAAACTCTCCTCTCTCTTTGCTTTTAGGAACAGTATCATAGAAACATAAAATGGTCCAGGATAGAAGGGACCTCCAAAGGTCAGTTAGTTCAACCCTCCTGCAGTCAGCAGGGACACCCCAACTAACCCAGCTCCCCTTGAATATCTCCAGGGAAGGGGCCTCAACCTCCTCCCTGGGCAACCTGGTCCAGTGTTCCACCACCCTCAGAGGAAAGAACTTGTTTCTAGTACCCAATCTCCAATCTGTCAGATCTGGACCTGCCCAGGAACTATCTAAGCTACCAAGCAAATAAAAGCTCCTACCATGAAGGGGCTTTCAGAATGGGGACAGTGACTCCTCAGGAACAGCTGGAGCCTTTCTGAGTCCCATGAGTCAAACACCTGCCCCTGCTACACCCAAGACACAAAATGAGGCATTTAGGGAGACAAATATATCCCATGGATTCAAAAAGCATCAGGAACCTTGGACAAGAAAATACATGAGGCACCCTGGAATGTGAACTGATGGCGGGGTAGGTACAGCTCGTTCAGGAAGCAGTAACTCTTCATTTATCAAACTATCTCACATCTACTGGCCAAAGCCTGGAGTAGTCATCGCCTCCCAGTTCACACCCAAGCTTCTGGGGTTTCAGTATCCTTAGAGACAGGAAGGGGAAAAAAATGAGAAACGTGCTATTAAGAAAAAAAAAAGAAGAGGAGCAGTGCTGATAGAATGAGTCTCCTGAAGAGAAACCTGGATGCCTGGGGGAAAAAAAAAGAGACAGTATCTCCCTTGTATCTTCTCTGTTTACTTGAAAATCCCTGTGAAACCAGCTGGTGCAGCCCAATAGGCAGCGCTGCCGGTCCCATGGAGCTCCCAGGGACTCAAGTACGGAGCACATCCCACTCCAGTGGGATTTAGGGAGGTCAAGAGCAGGCCAAGAGGCAGCTCCAGCATGCTGAGCCGCCAGCCTGGGCACGCTCTGTCCATATTGGTGGCTACGTGCCTTGTTATGCCTAGGAAAAAACAGGCTTGTGATACCTGCTGGCAGAGTTATCTGCCCAAACCATCCAGAAAACACAAGTACAAGCTTATGTCCCCCTCAAAAGGCACACAGGATGTCTCCAACCCACACCCAGTGCACGCTGGCCCATGATCAATGAGGAGCTGGTAAGGCTGGACTCAAGGGGGATCTTCCTGGTGCAGCGTCCAAGTGGCAGCAGAGTGGACCCAGGTGGATTAGAAGCAGAGAGACAGACAGCACCCCTATGAGCTACGTCAGAAAAACTGAAGGAAAAGGACTTCTTGCTGGAATATGGAGGAAAATTCTGCTCCCAGACACCATTCAGTCACTACCCCAAAGCACCTGTGTCAAAGGACCACGGCACCTCTCTGCACTGAGCCCAAAGTCTGCCTCCTTGGGCTTTTTCGGACTTCAAACAGAGATTGTGGCTAATTTCTGAAACAGATTGCAGGGAGAACCTCACATTATCACGGATGTTGATGTCCGACCCCTTTGCAAGCAGCAGCTTCACCAGCTCAATATGCTTGTACTCGGTGGCCCAGATCATCGGCGTCCAACCTCCATCATCCTGAGGAGGGAAAGGAGAGGGTGAGGCACACAGAACGGGCAGGACACTTTCCTGCTGCTTTCACAAGCCCCTCAGTAGCCACAGCATGGTGCACCATGCCCAGGAGCCACAGACCCCTTCCCTCCCCCACATCTGTCCCTCCTTTGGCCCCCGCTGCTGCAGGGAGAGGTCCCCCCAGGTCCTGCATCCCTGGCGTCATTCCATCCAACACGCCTCAGCAGGCTGGAGTCTATTTGTAGCTCAGCACACAGGCAATGGATCTCCAGGGGGTTCCAATACAGCTGACTGTCCAAAAGACACGATGAACACTCAGCTCATGTAAAAAGCTCTTTACAGAGCTCCCTGAGTAGCCTGGGGAAGCCGACCTTCCCCCACAACGAACCCCAGTCCAGCGCTGCTTCGCCCCAAAGGAATGGATAAGCTCAGCGACGCCAAGTGCCAGACTCAACCCATCCCACAGCTCGTCCATGATCCCACCCCACCCCTGCTTGGAGGAGCTCAGGAGCTCCCTTGAGCAAGAGGTTCCACCACCAAATTCAGGCTCAAGGAGAAACTGCAAACCCAGGGAGAAGGTAGGAAAGTTCCCATGAGGTCAGTGGAGGGGACTGCCTTCTGTGGCAGACTGGGATGCCCAAGGCACCGTCACCACATGATGTTTTCCAGGTGAGCCCCAGCAGGATTGTATTTGAGTAACCACTGCACAGACACACTGGTGAGACTGGGGTCCCCGACCTGAGAGAAGCAGCTGTTGACCCTCACAGAAAGGCCTCACCTGGCAGTTGACGTCCATCTTCCCGTTGGAGAGGAGGTACTGAACAACGTCGTAGTGCCCCTTCTTGGCAGCCAAGTGCAGACACGTGGAGCCCTCCGCATCCTGGACACAACCACAGAACAAGCGCTCAGGAGACATCCCTTCCCAGCGTTTCCCATGTCTGTATGACACCAATGACGCTTAGGAACAGCAGAGAAGTTCACAGACGGAGCAGAGGACGCCACAAGCCGCGGGGGCACTGCCAGGAAGGGAAAGGGCAGCAGCGACCAACACCATGATGGAGCAGAGGGAATTTCCCACAGAGCTCCAAGGTGCAACCTGTGCAGAGCAGGAGACTGAGAGCACAAAGACTGCAGGAAGAGACACCTCTGCAAAGCCAAGGGAAGGTGCCAGCCCCAAACCTTGGCAGACCGATGCTCCCACTTCCCAACAGACCTTCTTCAACCCTTCTCCACGTGCAAGGGGAGGCAGGAATCCCTTACGGAGTCAGAGCTTGGACTTTACATCAGAAAAGTAGCCTTGCCTCAACCCAAAATGCTCTGTTTATACAAGTTTTGGGTTTTTTTGCTGTGGTTTAGTAGCACAAAGCCTTATCCCAGCACCTGGCAGCAGGGCATAAGGGGTGTCCTGCAGAGGGGCTAGGAGCCTCCCAAGAGACCGAGTCCCTGGCGTGCCCACAGCCGGCTGCTGAGACAGGAGACAAAAAACAACAATGAAGGCTGAAAGGAAAAATGCCTTTGGGAGCTGAGAATACAAGGTCTGGTGGAGCTGGACAGGCTGTGAGTCATGACGGAGACACTCCCACACCAACACCAAAGAGCTCGGAGCCTGATTTTTATCAGGCGTTTATATCCCAAGAGCTTAGCAGGGCCCAGAGAGCAGGAAATAAGGAGGAGGAAATGAAAGACTGAAAAACCAAAACGATTCCTTCCTGCCTAAGCCCCTGGAAGCAAGGTCAGAGGCAGGAGCTTTGGGATGGAGCCAAACAGAATGTACGGCACAGGGCTAGGGAGCAACCCCCCCCCCCAACAAGGATGGGAGGCTTCAGGTCAGGGATTACCACTGTGGGGGCTTCTTGGGGTAAAAAAGGGGTTTCTGCACCCCCGTAAGTGCCCGTCACACCTGAGTAACGCCACAGCTTTGCCCTGAGCTTACCATGAGCCACACGCAGCTTCTCAACCCTACGCAGAGTGTTATTCTGATTTAACATAAAGTTTCTGCAGGTTCTGAGTAGTAATTTTACATCACACTAACAGGACAGAGAGCTTTGTGCTGGGTCTGAGAAAAGCCCCCCCTGCTCCCCCCCACAGTCCTGGGCAGGCTCCACACACACCCGCAGCAGCGACCCTCCCCATTTCTCATCCAAACGCCTGGAGTTGATTTTAAACTTCAGTGATATCGCTTTCAAAAAGATGACTAATTTGGTGCAAGAAACTAATTAACATAATAAACTAGTCTAGACTTCAGACGTGATCTCAGGCTTCTAATTTCCTTTTGTGAGCTCATCAGGATTTTTTTTCCCTTCCCTTTACCTTTAGAAGTGAAAAAACCCACCCTTTCTTTTATCTTCCACACGTATAGGTCAGGTGAGAGATGTCTCCAAGATGCTCAGGAGAACGGCCAGCATGAACCCACACATCTTCATAGAGTCATAGAAATTGTCCAAGACAGAAGGGGCCTCCAAAGGCCATCTAGTCCAACCTCCCCGCAGCCGCAGGGACACCCCCAACTAGACCAAGTTGCCCAGGGCCTCGTCAAGCTTCGCCTTGAGTATCTCCAGGGAAGGGGCCTCAAGCACCACCCTGGGCAACCTGCTCCAGTGTTCCACCACCCTCAGAGGAAAGAACTTGTTTCTAATATCCAATCTAAATCTGCTCTTCTCCAACTTAAAGCCATCGCCCCTCGTCCTGTCACTGCAGGCCTTTGTAACCAGACTTTCCCCAGCCTTCCTGGAGCCCCCTGGAAGGCCATCATCTTATCTTGCCTGTTCCCTGCTCAGAACCAGGCTCCCAAGGATGCTTTTAAGACTCGGGGGTGGGGAGGGAGCGGGCAGCACTCGGTATTTTGTGCCATCGTCCTGGTCCCACCAGCTCCTTTACAAAAAGAGCATCTCAGCCCTGCCCTACTGCCCACCGGTAGCAGAGGAATGTGCCAGGAGCAGCAGGTTGCAACCATCAGAACTTCACGTGGGGAGGGTTCTTGGGCTCCAAAAGAGCATCCTGATTTAAGGGACTAACAAACAATCTGTTTTCCAAGATTGCAAAGCAACCAGAGCGTGCTAAAGGCAAACAGACAGCTGCATTTTATTGTATTTGTTGAAATTAAAGGGTAGGGTTTAAAGACGGGGTCCAATTCAGCCACCGTGGCGTGACTGCAAGAAACCGCACACCAGGCCTTTTGGAAAGCAAAGCTTCCTCTGTCATTTTTTTTGCTGGCTTGGCAAGCTCCAGCCCATTTTCAAAATGCCACCCCCAAAAGCTTGTTATTAGAGTCTGTAGAGAAGAAAACTCCGAAATCAAACTCCTAACACACTGCGACCGATTTGTGACACTAATCCTCAGTGGCCCCAAATGAAATCAAATACCCGCTGCACTTGGTGCCACAAACTCATGTAGGAAGTGGCAGCACTTGCCCCAAACTGCTCCCAGAGAGGAAACCTCATCGTTACAATGACACCACCGACACCCACAGCCTCGCCAAGCCCTCCCACCCGGCACAAGAGAGGCCGTTTCCAAGGCTTAAAACACATCAAGAAGGAAACGGCGGACAGAGGCTTCCCCAGGAGAAAAAGGTAAGGAGTGAGCTGCTACCTTAGGATCTACCAGTGCTCCAGCCTTGATCAGGTATTTCACAGTTTCCAGGTGGTTGTTTTCTGCTGCTTCCATCAGTGGGGTCCTCTGGTCTTCAGAGCAGGTATCTATATTGGCCCCAGCCTGGGAGGAGGCCAAGGAAACACAAGGACAATTACAACCAGCCCTGGTCAGCAGAGGAAGGATGCGGCAGCAGAGATTCAGTAGCAAGGACGAAGGCAGCCCAAATCCGCCTGTTTTAGAACGCAGCACACACCAGCTGCCCTCCCTCCTGCCTTCTACAGCCAGCAACGGGGGCACAAGGAAGCCAACAGCTGCTGTGAAATAACTCTTGTTACCAACGTGTTTTGTACTCCTGCTTTCTGGACAGAATAAATTAGAAAAATCGGCCCTTCTCCTTTACCCCACAGTTTTGTTTTCCGTCTATTGTTTCTACGGATGCAGTGAAGAAAACAACCAGCTCTTCCCTCATCACAAGCAGGAGGAACAACTTGCTGATGGCAACAGAGGTAGGAGTTTTAAAAAAAAACCTCTGGCGACTGCCTAACCGTTCCTGTCGGAGTCAGAGGGAACATTTCTACGGAGGTCTCTGAGCACACGTTCAGCTCAAGACGGAACGCCTTCGACCAAAACCTTAACTCTTTTCCAAAGCACTGCTGTGCCATGTATCTCACCTTTTGGCTTTGCTCAGTTACCCACCTGATTTTAAAGCAAAATCTTGGCAGGCCCCGCGGGCGCAGGGACACGCGAGCACGGCCCCGCTCCCAGCGTGACACGCTGACTCGGGTTCACCTGGCACGAGGAGCTGCCCCCACGGCTCCCAGGCGTCTCCCACTGACTGCATTTGTTTGGATTACTTTTAACCAGCTCCACCTATTTAAACCCAGGCCAAAGAAGAGGCGTTTCAAGTTTAACAAGCTGGGGACATTCCCAGCCAAATACTGTGCTACTGCAGCAGCCAGACACCGGCAAAGAGATAAGGAGGATTTGGGGAACAAACCAACCCTACTGATACTCAGTTCGGATTGTTGGTAGTATCTCACAAATTTTGTGCCTTTTACTGATCCAAGTCTTCACATGCAGTGACCGGAGTGAGTGAGGGCAGCAGGGCAGGGCCACGGCTGCATCTTCAACCAGGACTTCGAAAGCCTCTGACTCCAGATGCTGGAACACAACACCCCAGCAGGCTCATTTGCAAAGACAGGGATGGCATTGCTGTTTTCTCCAAAGCCCTTGAAGGTTTCCCAGCCACAGAGGGTAAACAGACCATACTCCCAGCCACTCCAGACAACGTACACCATGAAAAAGGAAAAAATTATTAACTATTTTAATCCTCTTTTGTTCTTCACACCATTTTGGAGTGGGTTCAACAAAAGCACCCCTGTGTCTTTGACCATCTTCCCTCAATTAGAATCCAAATCTCAGACACTAAACCAAACTTGCACCTTTCCTTCTCTCCTTTTCACATGCAGGACAGTGTGGAGGAAAACGGTGCTGAAGTTACTTGGGTTTTGAGAGAAGGGAAGACACGAGCCTGCCAGTTCGTGGACTCGAGAGCCCACCCGCCTTCATTACAGTGAGTGAGTTGGCAGTGGCTCGTAGGTGACCTGCAGCCTGGCAGCGGTCACCCGTGTGGCACATGTGGCACCTGGGTGTGCTTAGACTGAAGAGGTTCCACATGCTTCACATGCTTGTTGCCCAGGAAGTGAAGCTCACTTGGAGAACAATCTAGGAAGACAGCTTCAGTCATCTCCTCCCAGACTTCACACTACTCTCAGAGAATCATTCAGGTTGGAAAAGACCCCTTGGGATCATCGAGTCCAACCATCAGCCCCACTCTACAAAGTTCTCCCCTGCATCGTATTCCTCAACACCACACCTCATCAACTCTTAATTACATTCGAGGATGGAGACTCCACCACCTCCCTGGGCAGCCCATGCCAGTGTCTGACCACTCTTGCTGTGAAGAATTCCTTCCTAATGTCCAGCCTAAACCTACTCTGTTGCAGCTTGAAGCCATTCCCTCTCGTTCTGTCACTGATTCCCTGTGACAAGAGATCAGCACCAACCTCTCTACAGTGTCCTTTCAAGGAGTTGTAGAGAGTGACAAGGTCTCCCCTTGGCCTCCTCTTCCTCAAACTAAACAGTCCCAGCTCCTTCAATCGCTCTTCACAAGATTTATTCCACTCCTCCCTCGGGAGAATTAAGAAGGTATTTATAGGAGGGATGTTTCAGTGCTGATTTCCAAGCATGTTTTAGCCATGTGGGGCGGGAGACCAAAAACCACAGCAAATTGCTTGTGCAGAAGGAGGTAAGCGGAGACAGACCTGAATCAGCATATGGCAGATGTCCACGTGGCCGGATTCGGCGGCAGCATGGAGAGGGGTTCTCTTACTCTGATGCTCCATTTTAAAATTAGGGTCAATTCCATCCACTGAAAAACAGAGTAGAGACGCTTTCAACCACAATTCAGAGATTAGAGGAAAGCATAACAGGAGAACCAAGTGTCAGCTAAAGGCTTTTACAGGTCGGGTGATTCACAGTTCACCCTCAGCTCTTCTCACCACTCTCTACACGTTCAGGCCAGAAAGCCCTCAGGGTAGTCCCAGGGACATTCAATATCCAACACGTCTCAAACCAAGAGCTTCAGAAACACCATGGAATTTACTACCTTTAAAGCATTGCAATTCCTACACAGGCCACCTCCCTCAGATTGACAACTCCCCACCTCTCAGCGCCACAAAACCAACCGACACTATGCAAGGATTAAATAGGAAAAAAAATAATAATTGCTGCTTTGATTAAAGCAACACAGAAGCTGGAAACAACAGAGAGTCATTAGGAAGAACTTCTTTGCTGTGAGGGTGGTGAGACCCTGGCCCAGGTTGCCCAGAGAAGCTGTGGCTGCCCCATCCCTGGAGGGGTTCAAGGCCAGGCTGGATGGGGCTTGGAGCAACCTGGTGTGGTGGGAGGTGTCCCTGCCCAGGGCAGGGGTGGGACTGGGTGGGCTTTAATGTCCCTTCCCACCCAGACCATTCTATGATTACTACCTGGCCTTTTTATCTCACCACAATTAACTGCAATTAGTATTAGTGATCCTCGTTATATCACTTCAAACATGGGGCTACAGAACGGATGGAGCATCTCCAACTGAGAGGAGCTGGGGATCTGGCCAGAGCTGCTCACAGCTGTGCGGAGAAAGGCAGATGACGACGATGGCCAGACAAAGATGTCTGGGCATGATAACATGTTGCGTATGATGAGGCCATCGTTAAATATCAATGAATGACATTTCTGTGCTATTGAAGACATGAACAATGAAACTGACACTTGCTAGAAGAAAAAAAGAAGAATCTGATAAATGAAAAGAACAGCGAGTATCCAAAAATGTACCGCAAAGTATTGGAGTGGAAAGGAAATGATCCCAAGGAAACACTATGTCCTTCAAAGGGGCCAATTCCTCGGCAATGACTGTTGGTAAAAACAAGCTCAACAGCTTAAGGTCACCTTGTGACAGACAACTACGTACCCCCAAGACAAACCCTATGTGTGGAAGGGCTCCTCCTTTCTGCTGTCTTACTGATGGATCTTGGCTTAAGCCACCTCCCATCTTTTTACCTCTTGACTGGATGCAAATCCCCAACTATCCCATTGCATGGGGAGGAAAAAGTTCCGTTGGACTGCAAGAAATCGCATGTAGGTCATTTGGGGACATAAACAGCTTCTCTGGGTAAAAGCATGCCCAAAACCAGAAACAAGCTGGGAGCAGGTTCACATTTCACAGAAAGACGAAGCCCTTTCCAGTGACACATCACTTGCAGAAGTGGCTTTCTCCTCCAGCACAGCTCACAGGGGGCAGTGGGGAATATGATGTGTGGCCGTGCTGGGAACTGGGCCCTGGCAGGAGCTGGGAGTACTGCCAGCCACACAATTGCTTGGGAAGGAGCCACCTACCCAGCATAAGCAGGACTTTTTGCAATTCTCCTTGCCTCGCAGAGAAGTACAACTGCTTCGGATGGAACCGTAACTTCTTGGGTCTGTAGAAAATGGAGAAAAGAAGTGTAATTACCACTCACTGAGGAACACTCCCAGCATTTCACCCCACCTCATCACTCCCCCATGTGCATGACAATATCTGCTCCTATGGTATAGATCCATAGCGGCAGCAAAACACAGGGAAAACTCTCCAGAAGATCTTCAGACTTCCAGCTTCCACCCCCTTGATCTAGCAAGGGCCGTGTCTATTCAGTTGTTCTGGGTATTACTACTGTAAACAGGAACTCCCAGTAGTTACAGCTGCGGTTGGAGGGGCAGTGAAAAACTAAATCCTCCAGATAAGTCAATAAGACATTTGGAACGATAACTGTTCTTGTGAATCTGGAATCTGCTGGGGGTAACAAATGACCAAGGTGAACAAAACCCAGTCTGAGTGAAGCCAAAATCCAGAGAAGCTACATCTCAGTTTTCTCCTGGGAACTGGAGAGACTGTGCAATCATTTTCTTACTTTTCAGAGTCCAGGGCAATCAGGGCACTTTCCAGAGTTTCTTTAACTGGTCCCTGGGTCAGGCTCGTAGTCGGCTTTGGATAAACTGAAGACCCAGCCATGTCAAACCCCTCAGCAGCCGAACTTTCTGGCTTGTCTTCCTCTGACAACCGCGTCCCAGTGCCACTGAAGAGAAAAAATGAGAGACAGCCAAAGCACAACCATTAAAAATACATAAGGGTGTGTACCTTATGCCAGAGAAGGAAAAGAAATGGATTTTAAATACAGAGAAGTGTAAGTGAAATCAAAACACAAACCAATATATTTTACAGTCTTAATATAGGCTTATAGTTTACAGTAAGCACTTGCCCCAGAAAGGAGCTGCACTGCCCTAAGATTACATTTGGATGTACTCTGTGCTACAAGAAATCCAGGAGCGTGGAACAAGTCATAAAAGCCACCAGAAGAAGATCAGATGGGAAATCGGGGCACTGTTCACAGCGGAGATGGCTTGATTTGTGTTCTCCTCTGCATTTTCATCCTCTCTTTAGACTTGTGTTCCTTGGTGCTGCAACTAGGCACCACAGGAACCTCCCTGTCCCTTAGCAGACCCGGCAACACCAACTCAATCCACAATTATTGCATTCCTAACAGTAAGAAGAGGGAATGGCTTTAACTCCTGAACCTCTCCTATCTTCACAGTCTCTGTCCCAGCTCACCCTGTGGCTGCCACGCTCTCCTCTGCCCCAGAGAGCAACACAAAACATGCTTGCATGTTCCTGTAACTGAATTTGGTATGTCAGAGCAGGGCCAGAAGACACCATGCTCCATCAGGAGGAGCACAAGCCTTCCAAAGCACGGTCTGGCAGGAGGCTTGAGGTCACCCCGTGCTCTTAAGCTCACCTTCCCGTCGTGGTGTCGGCCCTTCCTTCCACAGCCACAGGTTTCTGCTGCTCGTAGGTCAGGGACACCGTCGAGGTTGTGTCTGCTTTTGCTATTGTCACCTCCTTTGCCTTGGAGGCCTCTTCCCCGCAGTGTGGGCAGTAGCTCATGTCATTGACCTGGGAGGCACAGTTCTTGTGGAAACGGTGGGAGATGCTGCTCTCCGGCTGACACTCCATGAAAGTGCCCTAAAAAAAGCCACGGAGAAGAAATTCACACCTTGGTCACTCCAGGCCTCACCCCCTTCCACATGCTTCATCCGCAGATCTCTTAAATACTTCATTCATCACCACTCTTGGCCCTGGCGCTTCCAGTACAGTAAACAAGCACTGCCACTTCTTTAGAAGAGAACAAAACCAAAGTAAAAGGGAAAAAACTCACTTGGTTAGGGACCGCAAAGCAAGTTCTTCAATTGTGCTTGGGAAACAGAACCAACAAGTCCCAATTTCCAGCTCTTTCCTCTAACACTTGAAGTTCTTGCTCATGTTTCTAGAAGTGCCAGTGTACTGTAAGGACGCCCCCAAAACTGGAAAAGGAAACTTCAGGCCTGTGTGCTGAGCCAGCATTAAAACTACCTAAACAAAGCTGCACACAAACCACTCAAGGACCTACATAACTATAAATAAATGAGCTGTTAACCCCGATAGAACCTGAAGCTTGAGACTTCTCTGCTCGCACCAGCCCCAAGAAGGTGGCTGACTGCTCATTCGACAGATCCGGGCAACTTTTCTTAAAATTGTTTTCCCTCTCTGGCAAAGTTCTCCACACTGAACTGAAGGTCCCCCAGAACTCTCAGCCTGTGCTATCAGAGCTGCCTGAAGCCCTACTGTGCTCTGTGTTATTCGTGACCGAATGCACAGACACACACTCCCAGGTTCACCTCTATGAACCGTGATGTGTCCCTCAGATGTGTGAGCGTGTGAGGAAAGGGTAGTTAAATTCCATTCTTCTCCTGAACTCACGGTCCTCCCAAACAAACTAATTAACTCTATTTCCGCTTTGCAGAATGTGTTTAACAGTTGTGAGGATTTTATCTTTTAAATGATCTTTGACTCAGCATGAAAGCCCAGGATGGCTCCATTTATTACGACTATGATAATGCTTGAGACTTCTGTAGCATCCTTCATTGAGACATCTTGAAGAACACCAGCATCAGACAATTAAACCTCCCCATCACCCTGCGAGGCCCTCAACTGGTGTTTTTCAGCTTTACCAACAGGGAAACCAGGATGCTGAGGACTTAAAGGACTGGATCCACGCTATTAAAAGCCTCGGTGGCAGAGGTGGAAGAAGCAGCAGGAGATCTCAAACACTGCTTTGTTCCAGTGCCATCATTCAGGTTGCTTGTCTAAGCCCTCATGAGCGGGCAGGGGGACCAAATCACTCTTGTGTACACAGATTCATTTAAAAACCAAGCTAATACCATTTTTAATGTGGTTGATCTGTACAGAAAAAGGAAAAAAAAAAAAACCAAAACACAACCCTTGTTCCAAAGAAATCCCTAAAACAAGACTTCCACTGTGTGAAATCCCAGCAAAAACCCTTCAGGAACACCCCTTTGGGGTCTTCCAGGAAGACAAAGGTGACGATTGTAGCTACCCTCGCACACATTTCTCTTGAAAACACCACCTGACATGCTGTGGAACCAGGTGGAGATGATGCCAGGAAGTCAGTAAACCCCTTTAGGTACCATCTCCACCTTCAGCTCTTCCAGCTACTGCGACAGGTACCCCCTCTTCCCTAGATCGAGAGCACGGACTTACTGCAGTGCAAAAGTATCCACAGCCAGGGCAACACTGGTGTTTCACCATCCTCCCTCTATGGTCCTCACACAGCACCAAAAGCTGGACTTTGTTAGACGGGCGCATCAGTTCATACTTAACCACACTGTTTGTGCATCGGCCCAGCTGGAACGGGAGAAATTAAAGGAAATGAAATTACTGGAGACCAAAACACTCTCTGTGCTTGTGCGGAGGAAGATTTTGCAGCGCACCGCCTTGATGAGCCCTGGCTTTTTCACAGTAATTCAGACGTGTGCCAGATAGCATTAGCAGTGCAGCAGGAAGCTGTGAAAGCTGCTCTCACAGGAAGAAATGCATCATTTACTAACTAACATGCATGTGGACCCCGAGCTGTTTGTTCCTTCGCAAGGAAAAAAAAATAAAACCAAAGGGGAACTGGAAATAGGCAACGGCCAAGCAGCGGCAGAAGGGGCAGTCCCAGGGGCCTGACTCACACAACACACACTCTCCTCTCGCCAGGAAGAGCGGGTGTCGGTGACCAGGAGAACAAGACCATCCGCACTAAATCTTGTTAGCGTTCAAAAGTATTAAGTCACAGGAAGATAAAGGGGAAAATAATTGCCCTCCATTGCCAGTGAAGTTATCGTCTGTACTGGTTCCAGCACTGGCCCCTGCCCAGACCACAGGGACGAAGAGCCAGGATTTCAGGAGCGCTCAGCTGAAGTCACGTTTAGAACATGTTTTCCGAAGGATTTCACCCATGTACAGCTCTGGGCTTACAAAGCCGGCTTCTCGTGCACCACCTGGTTCTGTTAATGACAGCAGCCTCCGTAACCGGGGTTCACTTTTCCCGACCAGCCTTACTCCCTCTGCTGCGTCAGAAGGATCAGCCCTTCCTTCTGCTGCCCCCGTTCAAACATCCACAACATTTTCACATCCCCGTTGGCACCCGCCAGCGTGACGTGACACTGTTTGGGTTCTGCAAGTTCCTCTTGATAACAACCTTGCTTTCCCCAGGTGCTCAGGCTAAAGGACATTTATAAATGAGAAATATATAAACGTGAAAGGCTGCTAGAAGGAAAGGTCCTCACCGAAATCTGGGCACAGTTTACCACGTGCTGCCACCACGAGCAGAGGAGTCAGGAACACGGCGCTCACTCATCACCAACAGACTGTCCCTCTGGTTTACCTAAGGTTTGATTTGCTGCTTTTTTCTCAACAAAACTAGACTTCCTATTTTTTTGTTTGTTTTAAAACTTCACTTCTCCTGCACAATCAACACCCCTACAGAAAAAGAGAAGGGATTTTGACCTAAGCTCAATGCTCACCCCTACCATCTCTGATCAACTTACCCAAATTCCAGCTCCAAAGCCTACCTGTGGTTGTGATGCTTTGGCTAAACTGGTCCCTGTTATCACACAGACCCAGGGGACACACAGACCCTGCAGGGGTGGCAGGAGAGGACCCTTCCATTGACTTTTTACTTAGGAGCTGAGAAAATCTGATTAACACATGAAAAACTGCACTGTCCGTGTGAGAAAGTCCCTGCTTTATTATGTCACACTATATCCTTTGTTAGAAACTCTAAAAAAGTACAAAACTATTAATTGCTAATTTCCAACCATTAGAGAGTGCAGCAGGGTGCTCAGAACTATTTATAACATTCCCCAAGGACACGACACAGGCAGAGGCCAGGCTGGATGGGGCTTGGAGCAACCAGGTCTGGTGGAGGTGTCCCTGCCCAGGGCAGGGAGTTGGAGCTCGATCACCTTTAAGGTCCTTTCCAGCTCTAACCATTCTATGATTCTACGACAGTCTGGAGAACTCACCATTCCCACGTATAATATTCTTATTAACATCTGTGAGTCACTTAACCCCTTATGAAAAAGAACCTAAGATAAACCACGGCCTTCACTATCCTTCTCTCTGATCTATCCAGGGACAGAACTACCAAACCAGTGTACACACAGGGAGGAACTCTATCAGTCACCTGTTTATTCAGAAACCCTGGCGTCCCCCTCTCTCCTGCAAGTCTCCTGGGCATTCTACCTCTTTAATGAATTCATTTTGTCATGCTTTGGAAATTCCTTTCTCTGTAGCTGCCAGCACGTACTAACAGAAGCAAAGCTGGGCTGCAAACTTGATTATCCCCTTCTCCCTCTACCCACCCTTCTCCTGGGATCCTACAGAAGAGCTGGAGATATTCTCACTCCTTGGCCTGCCACACCACCAAGTATCCAAGCGCTGCGGTGGGACTGGGACTGTGGCTCAGATGAAGCTTAAAAGAAACCCAAGTGCCTCCCAGTAAAAGGAGAATCTACCAAGTATGTTCCTGTCCTGCTGTTTCACTTCCCAGGTTCTGGGAGGGAGTCACTTCTGCCAGTTATTTCCACACTTCTGGCACCAGTAAAGCTCAGCTGGCCCAGCTGTGAGGGACTGGAAGGCACGGAGTGCAACGGTGTTCAGTCAGTCACACCTGGAGGCTGCACGGGGTTGCCAAGACATGGGGAGCTTTGTAAGAGAAGCCTCGTGGGGGAGGAGGGAAGAGGAAGGCTGGGGCAGGCGGAGGGCATGCCAAGTTCCCGAAACTCAAGAGCTGGCAACAGAAAGGTTTGCATCAGCTGCTTCGTAGTCAAGGGAAACCCCCTCCAAGCTTCCTCTGATTGGATTTTCCTCACTTTGATGCACACTAATGTATTTTTAGCCCACTTGGCCTCAAGCGGGGCTGTTACATCAAGCTGATCCAGCCACACAGGCCAGGACAAGGAGGAGAGATCCACCCAGCGCCTCTCCAATTGCAGACCTCACCACCGCCTCCCTTCCCAGTGGCTTCAACCCAACTGGGCGCCACACGCAGAGCGCTGGAGCCCATAGCTTAGCGAGCGAGATGTTTGCCCTGCCATTCCCCCACACCAGTGGGTTCCCAGTCTAGCTGGCAGCTGAGCCCCCGCGTGACCCCACAACAAGATTCCGGCACAGCTTTTTATTCTTTATCTCTCTGTCCTCAGCAGAAAATTCTGCAAGAAGCTAAAAGACAGGTTCCTACCTCGTTATCCACGCTCTCCGTGGCCATGCACTGGTTGTTGGCTAGTGTGGTGATTTCTCTGCTTTTGGGGGTTTCCATTCGACAGCTACAGAGGGGGACTTCCTGGAGACCATCCACTTCCATTGCTTCAGGACCGTTGGAAAGACCTGGAGTACAGAAGACCAGGAAATGAACTCTGAAATTCTCTTCCAGGAGAAAGGATCCATCCTGGATCAACACCACCTGCCCTGTGGCATCCTCCCCTTCCGTGTCCTGAAACACTTTCAAGGCATTATCCAAACCCTGTGAAAATGATCCCTTTGTTACATCAGCTGGAGTTTGCCAAAGCATCCTGCGCTTTTCGAAGTCCAGCCACGCTACAGATGAAGGTGCTGAAATCAAGGATAGTAAGTTAACAACAGATCACTCTGAGAAAACCTCAGGAAACCTAAGGAAAAGCCACGAGGAGGTACACGTTTCTATCAGCCAGTTTCTCCTCCCCACCTGCCCCAAAACACTGTGGTCTGGCACCGGAAAATTTGTAGGAAACCCCTCAGAGTTGGAAATTTGAATAGTTAGCGGAGTGATAAATGGAAAAGATCAGGAAGGCACAAACTTCTATTTGCAGAGGCTTATAACACAGATGGGAAAACAAAATTCCTGGGACTATTTGGTCTCAGACAACCAAGAATTATTTATTTTGGAAAGAGAACAAACCAGGGAAAAGCAAGCAGCAAGATGCTCAGACATCTTCTTTGAGGCCTTCTCCTCATCTCTCTCTCTCAGCTTTTGAACATTTTCAAACCTCTTTAAAGGCGGAGAATGGTTTTAGAGGGGGCTCACTACCAGGTATGGGGGGGCACAGCAGGAATGTTCTTGTGGTTCCTCTGCATCCAACTCAATCACTAGGTTGCTCATGACTGCAAATCACTGGCCTAGTGATAGAGGGGTTGCTTTTAGTCCCATGCTCCTACTCTTACCCGACACAATCATAACATCTCTTTGCAACGTTTTCACTACAGAAACAAGCCCTCAAACACTCGCCTTTGGACTGGTTTGCCCCAAAGCTTCCCAAGCTCTCCATACCCAAGCCTGCTATGGGATTGAGTCCTAGGGAGAAGATGACATGCTGCTGCTTTTTAAGCTTTTGAAAGGAGAGTTATTTTGCTGCGAATTTTCAAAGGCTAATTTCATTCCTGAGAGAGATTCCCATTCAGCTGCCCTGGCAATGGCAGCAGTCCCCCACAGCATGGCTACGACCCTATCTGTTGAGCACCAGCTCCTCTCATCTTGTAAGGAGTTTCCTTTAACCAACAAGTTGCAAGACCCAGCCTGAAGAAGGGCCGGGATATTTCAAGACACACACAGGCAGAGGGAAAGTCCTTGCAGTTTTCATGTAAAATCCTGTCAAGATCTTAAGGGTTTAAGAGCTTTTTCTAGGACCACAAATCACAAAGCTCATTCCTCGCCTTCCAAGCTGTCAGTTTCATAATCTTTTTGACATCTGGAGGCTCCAGTGAAAGCATCCCTCAGCCATCCTGACCCTCCCTGGGTGGTGAACACTCCCACCCGCTCTTTGATGTGCCTCTATCAAAAAAGCCAGACACCTTTTGAAAACGAAAGAGCAATGGGGGACAGATGTACAGATCCAGGTCAGCCAGGAGGGGCTGGACCTGGACGGGAGGCAAGTTCAGCACTGGGAACAGTGGCTGGGGGTGAGAGCCCAGGAACCACCCTTGTTCAGCCACAGGATGAGGAGGGACAAGAGGAACGTGAGGGGGGAAGCACTGGAGAGATGCTAAATCAGCATCTTCAGGAAATGGAGGGGAGCTGCTAAGCAGGGACAGGAGGGCTGGGACAACACCTTGGACCTCTTGTCCTCCTCAAGAATGGAGGGAAGCTGCCAAGCAGGACAGGAGGGCTGGGACAGCATCTGGAACCCCTTGCTGGGTGTCTTCCCGAGTCAACCTGCTCCACCGAAGCTGGGGACCTTGTCCCCATCCCATCCCCACCCCCATCTCTGTCCCTGTCCCCTTCCCACCCCCACCCCCATCTCTGTCCCTGTCCCCATCCCTGACAGTGTCCATCCCATCCCCATGCCCATCTCTGTCCTTGTCCTCATCCTGTCTCAGTGTCCATTCCATCCCCATGCCCATCTCTGTCCTTGTCCCCATCCCTAGCAGCATCCCATCACCATCTCTGTCCCTGTCCCNTCTGTCCCTGTCCCCATCCCATCCCATGCCCATCTCTGTCCCTATCCCATCCAATGCCCATGTCTGTCCCTGTCCCCATCCCATCCCAGTGTCCATCCCATCCCCATGCCCATCTCTGTCCCTGTCCCCATCCCTAACATCATCGCATCCATGCCCATCCCATCCCATTCCCGGTCCCGGGCGGTGCCGCCGCTGCCCGGCCGGTCGGTCCCCTCGGCCGCCAGGGGGCAGCCTGGCCCCCGCCACCGCCCCGGCAGCGCCCGGCGGAACAAAGCCCCGGTCCCGGTTCCGGTTCCAGCCCCGGTCCCGGTGGGGCTCAGCCCGGCCGCCCCCGCTCACCTCCCGCCGGCGGGGAGAGGATGCCCTTCACCCGCAGATCCAGGGAATCCAGAGACACCTCCATGTACTCCATGCTGTTCTCCTGCCCGGGGCCCTCTCGGCCTCCCAAGGCTGCTTTATAGGCTTCGGCACCTGGATGGAAACACCCGCGTGTTCACACAGCCAAAACTAATCATCAAAATAAAATAAAATAAATCCATCGGGTGCAAGCACGTTGCGGGCGGAAGGGCCATATTTTAAGGCTGCAGGCTGTATGCAGGCTCCTCAGAGGCCATGAGTGCAGATGCACACAGAAGTATGAAAATCCAACATCTGGGCACACATGGCACGAGTGATCTCTTGCCTCCTCCCGTCTGATCAGACAGATTGTCCATTCAGGTAGGTAACAACTAGAAAAAAAGATTTAAGTTCTGCCTCTGAAAGGCACTTCTGCCTGCTGCTGTACTGCATCGGCAGCAGAAGATTAAATGGCACAAGGAAGGGATGAAACCAGGGCTCAGAGCATCCTCTTGTCTCTGACCTGCTGCATGGGGGCTCCAGGTACACCCCAGCCAGGGACAGAGCTCTGGCTCACCATGGATGTCATCAAGAGGATGGGACAGGGGACATCCAGCGTCATGGGAGGGGGAAAACATAAAAGCTAAGTCCTGGCTTTAAGTGAACAAAGGTTCTGCTGAGAAGAGATCGTGCAGGGCATTCTTCACTGGGGAAGAGATCGCGTGGGGACCTCCCAGAGCCTTGGTGGGAATCATTGATCTCTTCACACTCCCTTGGCTTAGTTTTCTCTCTTGGTTAGCTTCTCCCACTCAGGCTTGGCCAAGAAGCTTGTGTTAACCTGAAGGACTGGCTGCCACCTTTATTGAAGGGGCAGAAAACCAGTCTGTATCGGAAATTAAGGATTAGCTGTTTGTTCTGAGAGGGATCAACGACCCCCACTTCTAGAGCAAGGGGCCACCTTGGGAGGAAGAGGAGCAAGCCAGATGACTGACAAACCCCAGGCACAGACCACAGGCTGAAAGGTGCTCATTTAGCTCGGAAGCAGCCACAAACCCACTGATTAAAAAAATAAATGGCCTGTTTGCAAAGAATTAACACAGACGAATAAACCCTTCGATGGCAATGGATGTGCGACACCTTAATAACAAAACTGGAGGCACAGCTTCACTTAGAAGACTGTCTGCTTTTTTTTACCCATGTTGTTACCTTTCCTGAAGAAGTAGTATCACATCCAGCCTGCACTGCTGGCTCCCCCCACCCCACAGCTTTGAGGAGACAAGGCCACGGAAACCTTCTTTTGAATGCTGAGTAACTTGGGTCAAACAAGAATGACCACCTGAAGGACGTCCCCACCATGAGATGGGCCAGAGGTAGCTCATTACAAATGTCATGGAGCTTTTGGAATCGGCAAAGACAACCTGCATATTGCATTCAGCTGGACAAAAGCAACTGAGCATCACTCTGGGGTGGTTCTTCTCCCTTCTGCATCTAACCACATTCCACATGGACTTGAGTCCATGAGGTCTTTCTTGGATACTCTAAAATAAAGGGAGTTCATGAACCAAGCAATGTTCCTCCAGCATGCCAAGCGTAAAACCACCTCATATTTATCCTGCTGTTAGAGTTCACACCACCAGTTGCCAGGGAGATGCAAGTTCACATGCTGGTTTACCATACAGACCATCACTGAGAAGGAAGAGCGAGCTCTGCAGAGAGCCCTGCGGGCCTCAGGCCTTCAGCCCTCCACCTGGAAGCCTAATTTCTGCGTAGTTAATGAACAAAACACAATCAATTACCTAACACATTGGCTTGTTTCTTTTTATTCCTCCGTCTCCTCTTGCGGGTGGGTTTCAGCCATGGACTGTCCGTCTTTCCTTTCCTCTTCAGCAGCTTCTTCTTGATGCTGGACTCCGAGCTCTGAAGAACCAGAGAGGCCACGTGCATGTAAGGCATGTTGGCATCAGCGTCCCAGCAGTCCCTGGCGCCCATGCGAGAGAGCCTTCTCCCAGCTTGAGTCGTGCAAAAAGGCCTTAAGGACTGGGGAGGGGGGTGGTGGTGGTTTGAAATCAAGTGGTGCTAAGATGTCTTTATAGCACGGAAAAGGAAACACAAGCCCACGTGTGGGTGTATTTCCTGTCGTTTCAGTAGTGCACGCTTCATTTTCTCTTCCACGTCGGCTCTTACACCACACTCGGCGCAGCACCAGCCGAGCACCTTCACGCAGCAACGCAGGCACACGCGTGCTTTCACCTCCTCCCCAGAAAAAACGGTGGGTTTTTCAAACTAAAATATCCCCATGTCTCCACAGCCGTGCTAGAAAATGCCATAAAAACCCCACCCTGCCTCGCACCTAAAGGGCCACCTTACAGGGCTGGGCTGGACCCAGGGGAGCTCAACTCTACAGCAGCAGAGCAGCCCCCTCCCTGAGCAGGGGGTGCCCCAGCAGCACGGACCAGTCATGCAGCAAATAGTTAGACACATGTGAATCTAAAAAGGTGTTGGGGTTTGGGTTAGGAAAAAAAAAATACAGTTGTCTGGGGTGGGTTTTCAAAGCCAACATCGGAATGGGGAACTGGGGATCCTGTCCCTGTAAGGCAGCCTTCAATGCAGCGAGTGTAAAATCCACATTCAAACGTAAACTGCCAGCTCCTGGGGCTTATCCATCTCCCACCAAATGTACAAAAACCCTCCTGCTACAGCCAACAGCGGCTGGATCAGGCCCTTCCTCCTTCGAGAGGAAGCTGATGCCTCGCCATGCCCTGTTATCACGGGCAGCAAAGCCGGGCAAAGGTGGTGCTGAGCCCTGGCTCCCCAGGGCAGCTCTACGGTGCCTCTAACACCGTCCCCAATAACTGTCCTTGAAAGTGGGCTCAGCCGTGCCCCACCACGGGGCTCACACCAATTGCATCAGGCTGCTTTGCTTTAGAGCCAGTCCCTGTCTGGGGAATGGACTGACTCACCAGGTAAAGAGCAGAGCAAAAGCCACCGTGTAGGATGTGGAGATACAACCTGGGGAGATGGTCTTGACTGCAAGCCTTGCTTTGGAGCTAAGGCTACAGCCCGGCCTTGGCTACCCAAAGAAAGGGGGAGGTAACACACTCCCCTGCTGCTCTGGCCTCTCTGGCTCCTGTTGTGTCAAGAGCACAAGGAACATGACCCTAAAAGCTTCAAAAATTCACTTGGTATAATCATTCCAGTATCTGAAGGGAGCCTACAGAAGAGCTGGAGAGAGTCTCTTTGTCAGGAAGTGTAGTGACAGGACAAGGGGTAATGGTTTTAAATCGGAAGAGGGGAGGTTTAGATTAGATATTGGGAAGAAATTATTTGCTGTGAGGGTGGTGAGACCCTGGCCCAGGTTGCCCAGAGAAGCTGTGGCTGCCCCATCCCTGGAGGGGTTCAAGGCCAGGCTGGATGGGGCTTGGAGCAACCTGGTGTGGTGGGAGGTGTCCCTGCCCAGGGCAGGGGGTTGAAACTGGATAATCTTTAAGGTCCCCTCCAACTCTAACCCTTCTATGATTCTATTAAGCATCAGAACAGGCTGCCCAGGGAAGTGACTGCATCACCATCCCTGGAGGTATTTAAAAGCCAGGTAGACGTAGTGCTCAGCGACAGGGTTTAGTGATAGTTTCTGTCAGTGCAGTGTTGACGGTTGGACTAGATGATCTGAAAGGTCCCTTCCAATCTAGGCCCTTCTAGGATTCTATGATCATTTCTACTTTCAGCTCAAAACATCAAGAAAATGGAGCCAAAGATTTTCTCAAAGGGTCCTGAAGGGTGCCTTAAATGCTGCCTCCTCGACTTGAGGTGCTGTGGAAAGGGAGCAAAATTTTTAAGTAAAGTGGAGGGTGGGGGACGGAGACAATCAGTGAACAACAATTTAAATAAAAATCAGGTCCTCTTCACCAGCCATCTAAAAATCACCAAGAGTTGGTGAGAGTCTTGCCCTGGCACTATAGAGACACCCTCTAGGGAGTATGTGTCTGTCTGTCTGTGTGCTCTTTGGACGTCTCCCTGATGAGAGGAGGTTGCACAGCAAATCGATGTGAATTTAGGCTGTGGGTTGGGCCAGTGAATTTGGGAACAACTTCACCTGGACTCCAAAAAAGCCTGCTGAACTTCAGATTGTTCAAGAAAACACTGCTGGCTCCTTCCACTCCAAGTCAGCATCTCAAGAATTTAATCACCCTTAAATATTTCTACCAACACTCAAATGATTAAAAGCAGTCGACACCTTGTTGAAAACAACAAACAAAAGCCCATCAATTAGCAGCAGAAAGCAATTAATTGTCTTGCAGATCAGGGTTAAGCATCTTGTGGAAAACAATAATCTGTGTGGGTGGTTTCAGATAGTGAGTTTTGTCAGAGAGACCTGAAACTACACCGTTCTCTTTCTCTGGCAGCAGCACAAAGGGGAAATTATTGTTGACAGGACAAAGGCTGAAAGACACATTCAGCAGCCAAACTCACCAAGTCAGACTCATCTCCATCCTCCTCCTCCTCCACAGACTCTCCAGACTCCTGTTCCTCCTCAGACTCAACATCATCAATCTGCAGCCACCATTTGCCCAAGAACAGAAAGAATCAGTCAGGTTGGGTCTCTCAAAGCGGGGCATCCCCCCTGCATCACCCTGGTGTGCCCCCACCCAGCACAGCATCCCCCCCATCAACCCGCACATGCACCAACAGAATTTCCTCTCCAGGATGGGAACTTCAAGGAGGCTGTTAATGCCCATCATGGTACATCCATGGGGATGGTACAGGGAAAATAAACAAATAAATAAATAAATAGAACCCAGAAGAAAGTTTTCCAACCAAATATTAACTTCCACAATCATCCAAAACCAGCCTCATGGCCACATGATGTACCATAATTCAGGGGGAAAATGCTAAACCAATTCTAGAGCTTTATGAACCCACTGCAAGCAAGATTTGGAAGACATTTCTTACTGGTTCAGTGAATCTCGTAACTACTACATGGTGGGGGTTCGGCATGTAAAGGGGACCACAGACTTATTTAACAAAGCTGAAGCTGGGGGGGAAGCTGGGGAGACTCCCACAGGTGCCATGGGGAACAGGAAAAGGTCATCAAAAAGCCTCACTTCCACTGCTGTGCTTTCTGCCGGCTCACAGGCTAAGAAAACCTAGAAATTGCCTCAATTCACACCTCTCCTACCCATTTCATACAAGCAGCATCCCATCCTGCTCCTTCAGGTCCTGCACAGGGCATGTGAATACCTTTCTGGTGTTGTCTGCATCAGACGCGCTGTCTTTAGAGGTCCTGTTATCATCTGCAGGAAACACAGCTGCCTGTTCTGCTCCATGGTCATCCTCCTCTTCCAAATCATCCGAGTCTTCATCTTCAGAATCTACATCTATGCTCTCCCCGTTCACGTGAGGGCTGGCATCACCCAGGTCCTTTTCACTCTGAAAGTCACCCCACCACAGGAGCCACAGAGACAACGTCAATTCATAGGACAGAGCAGGTGAACCCATCTCAGGGGCTGGCTACGTGTCCCTCCAAGAGCTCTTCAACGCTGTCAGCCAAGCCAGCCCAAGAGCCTGCCGTATGTCACCCAACCCTGATGAGCTGGGGAACGAGGAGCCACGAGGAGTCCTTCCAGACTCATGGGCTGTACAAGGCACCGAGAGGAAAAGAGCTGCTGGGCAGGAGCCTTCAGAGCCCTGCGGTCTAACCCAGACAAGAAAGCGAGCTCCACCCTGGCATACCAAGGGCGCAAGAAAGTTTCTAGAGAATGGAACGGGAAGTTAAATCAGAGAGAGGGAATTTTGTTCCATTCCATGAAAGCCTGGCACTGCTTTCCTTGAGTGCAAAGACCATGGGTTGCAGCAAAAGTGGAACTGGACTAGAAGGAAGTCCCTGTAACAAAGAGGTTACCATGTGGGGTATGCTTGAAATCTCTCCAGTTCCATAGGAAACGTATTCCACTGGAAAATGTTTAGGGGTTGGTATTCGAACAGCCACCCTTAAGGAGCCATTCCCAAAGCAGCAAGGCTGCTACAGGGAGGATAGTGCCACCAGAGGGAAGATGTAGACTCAGAATGAAAGGTGCTGATGGTAACCAGCCAGCACCTTCCCGCTCCTGGAAGGAAGCAGCAGCTCCATGGGGCTGGTGTGGCAGGACAAGGGACATTTACGGTGACAACAGACACTTCCAGTGGGCTCAGTGCTCCCCTCACCTTGGCACCCGCAGAGGAATGAGTTATGCTCTTAAACATCTCAATCATTGTTCTCTGTTTTAACACTTTGGTCTTTTTCTTGGGAACCAGGCTATAGGTTCCCATTCTCCGTTTTTTCTTCCGAGATACTGCAGCAGCTGGAAAAGAGAAACAAAAGAAACCCAAAGTTTGCTCAGGCACAAGAAGGACAAGGGATAGAGAGCAGAGGCTGTGCTGGGGGAAACCACATTTGAGGGCACAATCTCAGAAAAAGATTTTCCCCCTCCAACTAATGTATTTACAAGTCAACCAAAAGGTGACACACACATAGGTGCAAACACACAAAGAGCTTTCTGCCAGTGCTGCAAAACCCACCCAAATTCTGAGCATCCTCTCCATGTTCCTTCTGGCCCCTGTATCACCATAGACAACATTAAATCCTTAAATTAGCCTGCACTGGGCAACGCTGCTGATGCTGTAGGAGGCTGACTAGAACCACCTTGCCCAAATAGATCTGCAAGGCCAACAATGCTGACTTACAATGAAAGCAATCGTACAATAACTGAAGAACACACAAGGAAAAGGCACCTTAAATAAAGAGCCATTTGCCATTTGACTTCATTTCACACCTACTACGAAAGTTTGTTTGCTTCCTTTCACTGCTTTGATTCGGTCTTAATTTGTTAAGTCTCCCTCCTGGCCTTCTAATCAAATCAGTCATCACACCTCGCTGCCTGATGCTGGCGTTGGTGAAGTCACATCAGAAGATGCTTAGTGGAGCAGCATCAGGAGGGAACAGCCAGGCTCAGCACCAGCGCTGGCACTTGCAGCTACACAGCTTGTTCCTTGAAAGCATTTCTTCATCTCTCTACAATGAAATTTCCCCCAAAAAATCTACGAAGAGACCTCCCCCAAAGTCTGTTAACCCAATTTAATTTATTTAAGGATGAAATTTACAGCAACCGGTCATGGTGACAGAAGAAGTCTTTCACAACTAGATAGAAACCCCTTCAGAATATCAGACATGAAGATGGGATGGAAGTGTCTCCTCTAACAACAAGTGTCAGCAGAAGAGTGATCCGGGCTGTGGTGGTGCCAGAAGGAGCACATCTACCTGCCCACACCGAGCATCCTGCAGAATGAACTGGGAGACTTCACTCAGGAGGCTACTTTAATGGGGGACTGCAAGAACATACCCTCTACACCACCCACCGGAGACCAGGAGGACACAAGCATCACGCTTGCAGGGAAGTGGCTGCGTGAAGCAGTGTCTGTCAAACCAGGTCTGATGCCAACAGGAATGGGATCCCCCAAAGAGATGAAGTGGGAAAAAGGTACTAACAAGAGGTTTCAGTCCACGTGAACCTGCCTCGTCTTCCACTCAACCCCATACACACACATCTTAGGAATTTTAACTCTGCCCTTTTTACCCGTCTGCGACTTCGTGGTGGCCACATAGCTCTGGTTCTGAGGTAGTGACTGGTGAAGGCCCGGGAGAGAGGGCAACGGCAACGGCTTCCCAAACTCCAGGATGTTTTTGTTGCCTTCCTCCTTGGATTCTTTTTGATCTCTGCTGTCTCTCCCATCTTTGGGGTCTTTACTTGCATGCTGGAAAACAAAATGAAGTTAAAAAGAGCTGGGGAGGAACTCTTTGTCAGGAAGTGGAGGGACAGGACAAGGGATAATGGTTTTAACTTGGAAGAGGGGAGGTTTAGATCAGATCTCAGGAAGAAATTCTTTACAGTGAGGGTAGTGAGACACTGGCCCAGGTTGCCCAGAGAAGCTGTGGCTGCCCCATCCCTGGAGGGGTTCAAGGCCAGGCTGGAGGGGGCTTGGAGCAACCTGGTCTGGTGGGAGGTGTCCCTGCCCAGGGCAGGGGGGTTGGAACTGGATGATCTTTAAGGTCCCTTCCAACTCTAACCATTCTATGATTCTATAAATTGAGCCTCCACATTCAAAAGGAAGAAAAAACCCAAAACTATCAGGAAAAAAAACAACTTAATTCCCTTCTGTCAAGTACAGTCACCTTGTTTTGCAGACAGCACCACACCTTCAAAGCAAATTCCCCCAGCCCTTTCTCTAGCAAAGACTATTATTTTGCCTAAAGACTGACGAGAAACACCCTCATCCTGCTGCTCCTCCACTTGCTGAAGGTTGTTGCCTTTGAAGGGGAAAGGCTACCCTGCAGAGGCAGAGCTGGCAGGTCCAAACCAACCCCGGGTAAGGAAAAGGACCTACTGCTGTTTACACAGGCATTCGGTTGGCTCTGGAGAAGACGAACAAATGCAGCAAATACACCCAACTCCCTGAAACATGCCCCAACCACATGCTGTCACATCAACTGTGAATTTTACAGAGGCAATTAGGAAGAGTAGGCAGTAACAGGCAACTAGAACATCTACCCCATGAGGAAAGGCTGAGGGACTTGGGTCTGTTTAGTCTGGAGAAGTGAAGGCTGAGGGAGGATCTGATCAACGCCTACAAATGCTTCAGGGGTGGGTATCAGGAGGATGGGGCCACTCTGTTTTCAGTGGTGCCCAGGGACAGGACAAGAGGGAATGGGCACAAACTGGAACATGGGAAACTCTACCTAAACACGAGGAGGAACTTCTTAACTTTGAGGGTGGCAGAGCCCTGGCAGAGGCTGCCCAGAGAGGTGGGGGAGTCTTCTTCTCTGGAGACATTCAGCTCCCAACCGGACACGTTCCTGTGGGACCTGCTGTGGTCTTTGGCAGGGAGTTGGAGGAGATGATCTCCAGAGGTCCCTTCCAACCCCATATTGTTCTGTGATTCATTCTGTGATTCTGTGACAGGAAGGGATCCTTCCTTTTGGACAGCATTTGGCACAATCAGCATTTAGCAAAGGCACCTCTACTGTAGTACACAACAAAACACAGGCAAAGTATTTGCTTGATAACCACAGGTTCACCTACAGTGCGGCCGCTGCCCAGCAAAGACCTGTCCAAGCCTACTTAATACCAGGTTGTCCCCATTAGAGCCTGTTGCAACACCAAACACAGGGCAGGCTCTGGGCTCCTGCTGGAAACCAAGAGAGCTTTGTGGTCGTTAATACTCTCCCCATGGCCGGAGCCAGGCCCCCTTGGCAGCTTCCACCTGCTGGGTGAAGCTGGTGGAGCTGGGGCTGAAGTCTCCTTCTGCAGGGTTCCCACAGCCCCACGTCCCCCAGCGTTGCACCTCCTGCAGCACCCACTGCATTAGCAGAGTGAGGGTACGTGCTGCCACTCTGATTTGACATTCCATTTTGACACTGGAACAGGTTGCCCAGAGAAGCTGTGGCTGCCCCATCCCTGGAGCGGTTCAAGGCCAGGCTGGATGGGGTTTGGAGCAACCTGGTGTGGTGGGAGGTGTCCCTGCCCACGGCAGGGGGGTTGGAACTCAATGATCTTTAAGGTCCCTTCCAACTCTAACCATTCTATGATTCTACGATTTACACTGGATTTGCCCTCTGGATTAACCCCAGCTGCATCCATGCTTCTCCATACATCTGTCCACCCAAGTGTCAAGCAGGAGGCAGGTTTGGCCGAGACACCCCAGCAAATGAGGAGCAGAGTTAGGAGATGACAAACTCTGTGGTGGGAACGTTTCAGGGTTTCTCCACTGGCAGGAAAATAATTCTTACAGGACTTCTGGAGCAACAGCTGAAATACCAAAAGAGGAAGAGGAATCCAGGCAAAAGAAAGAAAGGAATAAAGAGCAGCAAGCAGCAAAATCACTCTTTAAATTCCAGGTTCAGATAAGACACCACTTTTCAAGTGATGTGACCTTGCGAACAAACCGGGAAGTGGCTGATTCTCCTAATGACAGCTCTGCCGGCAGAGAGCAAGGACTCGGTCACAGGCAGAGAAGCTGTAACGATAATCAAAACCGACCCCCACAAAAAGGCCATCAAATTGGCAATGATTCCTGAACCAAGCCCATAACTTCTGGCTGAATTGCCACATCATTTCTTAAAAGGCATCTGGTCTTGGATTAACGATTTCAAAAGCGACAGATCTACCATATCCTTTGATATGTTGTTCCAATGCTTAATTGCTTTCCCTGTCAAATAATTAAATGCATTATGCTTTTTCAACTAAATTAAAATGCCCTGTATAGTCAGAAACTCTCACTCCAAGGAGATACTTCTGGACTACAACTGACTTTTTTTATTTTCTCTTCAATAAGTTGAATAGAGAGAGCAAATTAAGTGTCCATAGGATCATTTTCTGGACATTGGCTCACTCCTGAGACTGCTCCCAGTTGTTCTACCCCTTCAAAAAAATGTGTATCAGGAGTGCTGGGCACAGCCTGCCAGTAACAGTCCCAACAATACTATTTACACCTCTTAAAAAGCTCCTAGTTTATAGATGGAAAGGTTAACAGTGACTCTTGGCTACAAGATTATTCTGAGAATTCCCGAGTCCCTCGGAACATCCACTGCTTTCCATTTTTAACTTAAAATTAGAAAAATTGGAGCTTGGGAGAGGCAGACGGGACAAAGAGCTGCCTTCAATAAGGGCTGCGCTGTCTGTCCTTTAAGTGTAAGTTCTTGCAATTGGTCTCTGATAAAACCTGCTGTTCGTCCCAACCACCGAGAATTCACATCCAGACCACGCCAGGCTGTTTGGAAGAACATAATCGAATTCTACATGAAAAAATAGTATGTTATTAGCTTGGGGTTTTTCTCTCCCCCTGTAATTACAATATGGAAATAAATTAAAAATCTTCAATAGGGCTGCATGACAACTGTTAAATGGGACTTTTTCATGGCAATTCCAGTAAAACAGCTTTTAAAAATCAAATTAAGCCTTGCAAAATCTGGATTGTTACTTGGAGGCAGATACAGCGATGCTAAAGAACAAGAATTCCCACAGAGAGGTGACCAGATCTCTCCAGAAACCTGATGGCACAGTGAGCTGAGCAGGTCAGGATAAAAAGATGTATCTCCCTCATACATGTGTGTGTACATATATATATACATATATTATAATACTAAATCTAGGGATTGTAATAAAAAGTATCTATCTATAGAACTGCTGGCAGCCCAGAATCCATCCAAGCAAACTCCTACCTGGAGTCCTGTGTCCAGCTTTGGAATCCTCAACACAGGAAGGACATGGACCTGTTGGAACCAGTCTAGCGGAGGCCACGAAAATGATCAGAGGGCTGGAGCACCTCTGCTGTGAAGACAGGCTGAGGGAGTTGGGGTTGTTCAGCCTGGAGAAGAGAAGGCTCTGGGGAGACCTTATAATGGCCTTCTAGTACCTGAAGAAGGCTCAAGGAGAGATGGGGAGGGACTCTTGATCAGGGAGTGGAGCAGCAGGTTGAGAGGGAAGGGTTTTATATTGAAAGAGGGGAGATTGAGTTGAGATCTGGGGAAGAACTTCTTTGCTGTGAGGGTGGTGAGACCCTGACCCAGGTTGCCCAGAGAAGCTGTGGCTGCCCCATCCCTGGAGGGGTTCAAGGCCAGGCTGGATGGGGCTTGGAGCAACCTGGTGTGGTGGGAGGTGTCCCTGCCCAGGGTGGGGCATGGGACTGCGTGGTCTTTAAGGTCCTTTTCCACCCAAATCATTCTATGATTCTAAGAACACAACATTTTCTGTGTTTGTAAAAATTAAACTCAAGTGCTTTCTACATTCTAATGGGATCAACCACTTTTCTATTATCAGAATATATTATTTCTATATCAGAAACCATATTTCTATTATGTTGATAGTAGTCCTCTACAGCAGCAGGGAGAAGTTACTGAAAATGGCAAAAGACAGAATACCTTCTTTTTTCTTTTTTTTTTTTTTCTTTCCGAAAGCAAAAATACAGAACAAACAAACCTTACTAATTAAACCCCGCCTTGGTTCAACAGACCGCATGAGGCATTCTTCCCACAGCCTAGCAATTAAGAGGTCCTTCCTTACCAAATGAGGAATTTAACAACATCCAAACCAGCCCAGAACTCCAGCCCTGTGCCGGCACAAGGACACAAACGGTCCTGCAGGTCCCGCTTTGGAGCGGGGCAGCTCCGAAGAGCACTGCAGAAGGACCGACGATCGCTCTCAAGACCCAACATCATCTCTCTCCAGCTTAGACCTTAGGAGCCGTCTTGTTTCTCTTCTTTTAAGGACTTTCATCTCTGGCACGGTACGAGCTTGAAACCAAAGCCCAGTAGCCAGGAAGACTTGAGTTTAGTCCTGCCACTGGGCAACACGGCGGCTGTCACGGTGCCACCTTCGCCTCCCCAGCCATCAACTGGATGCAGAGGGGTAATGAGATTTGTACCGAGGCGCTGCCTTTGAACAGCACAAAGCTCCAGCTCCCAAGGGTATTTGCCTCCAACAACTGCTGAATGATATTTAAGCAAGAAATATCAGCCTGCTATAAAGAATTTATCACAGGCAGCTGAGAGCACCTGTAGGAGCTGCAGCGGTGCTGCTCTCCCTTCCCTTCCCGGCTGCAGAACTGTAGCTTCACTACCGAATTTCACTGCAGCTGCTGGTGGGGAGATCCTGACCCCTGCCTAAGCCTTACCTTGGAGTGACTAAAAGAAACCTTCAGGGCTCTGGTCTTAAACTAGATCACAGAAGCCACAAGGCTGAGCAACCTATTAATGCCCTTTCATCTGCAGATTAGCACGTGCCCATTCAGAAGAGCGGATTCTGCTGCGACGCGATTACAACGGCACTGATTTGCCTGTGGTCACGTATCTGGATAAAACTGCATGGGTTCAGGCTTTTGGGCAGCTTAAACCGAGCTACAAACCTGCAGGTCGTGGGTCTAAATCCAGCATCACCCAGGGGGTGGACTCCTCACCCCTGTCCCTCCCAGATGAAGCAGTGGGAGGGAAGGGAGCTTCACACACCGGTCAGAGCAGCGGAGCTCAGAGCAGCATCCGTAACGAGCCTCTGGACAGAAACAGCTCTCCTGGGGACCTGGGAGGGTTATTTCTCAGGCTGTTGTCTGGGGTAGCCACTTTCAGGTGGTGCAGCCAAGCACCATCACGCGAATATGGAATTAAAAGTCCTGCACAATGTACATTCATTTTTAACCTCCCTCTACAGGAAACCTTCTCTAGGAGAAGTCTGGTGGTAGGGTCTACAGCTTCGTCACTCCTGAAGGACGTTTCCCACAGGGGATAATTAACTGTGGCCATGCTCGCACACATGGACTTCACGCCTTCAATGCACCGGCACACGCAGGGACCCCTCTGCAGAGGGACGCACCTTCAAGGTCCAGCCGAGCTGCCAGCAGCACCTGCAACCTGACAGAGAGAGCTCTGCTGCGCTGTGCCCTGTACTCTCAGTTTTACTTATTATCCCCCACTTGCAAGGAGACAGTGTCATAGAATTGTCCAGGCCAGAAGGGACCTCCAAAGGCCATCTAGTCCAACCTACCCGCAGTCGCAGGGACACCCCCAACTAGACCAAGTTGCCCAGGGCCTCATCGAGCTTTGCCTTGAATATCTCCAGGGAAGGGGCCTCAACCACCTCCCTGAGCAACCCATTCCAATGTTCCACCACCCTCAGAGGAAAGAACTTGTTTCTAATATCCAATCCAAATCTGCTCTTCTCCAACTTAAAGCCATTGCAAACAGACTCTCCCCAGCCTTCCTGAAGCCCCCTTCAGGTACTGGAAGGCTGAGATTAGGTCTCCTCAGAGCCTCCTCTTCTCCAGGCTGAACAACCCCAGCTCCCTCAGCCTGTCCTCAGAGCAGAGGTGCTCCAGCCCCCTGATCGTTTCTGTGGCCCTCCTCTGGACCCGCTCCATCAGGTCCATGTCCTTCCTATCTTGAGGGCTCCAGCCCTGCACACAGTATTCCAAGTGGGGCCTCACCAGAGCAGAGCAAAGCAGTAGAATCCCCTCTCTGGATCTGCTGGCAACACTTCTTTGATATCCCCATCACTGTCTTCATCAGGACCTGCCCTTTGGTTTGAGTTTTCTGCATGCAGGATGGTCTGAGCCTGTTGAGCAACCCCCGATGCTTTGCAGACCACCAAATGCCACCTGCCTGGCCCCAAGAGAGGAACGGAAGACATTTTCAGGCCAGGAGCTCCTGCAGAGCAACCCACAGACCACATCAGCACATTCCCGCGGTGCTGCTGAGCTCCTACATGGAAAATGCTTTACAGCAACAGCAACACCTGTGTGCACCAGAAAGAAAGCAGCCTCCTGGTCCTGGTGGCAGCTCTGCTTCAAGGTATAGTTTGATGAAACTATAGATGGAACTATTGGGGTTGTAGAAACACCAACGTAAGCAAAGCGTCTCCTGCTCCAGGCTCCTCCTTCCTGCTTGCCTCAGGCTTTGCCTCTCCCAGTTAAAACTGGTACCCAACATTTTTGGCTCACACTGTGAAGGGGGCTGAGATACAGATTTCTGCATCGTATCTTCTGACAGTTGAGATCCCCTGACCCGCTCCTCTGCTTGGTATTAAAAAATACCACCAGAGACACACACCTCAACCCACAGCCTCGTGGGCACCAAGTCATGAACAGAAACCTAACTTGGGATTCCCAGTTCAGCCATCTGTTTCTCCCGTCTCAAAAGATAACTATGGGATGCTTTCCCTACTTTTATCACAGAATCACCTGGGTTGGAAGGGACCTTTTAAGATCATCTAGTCCAACCAATGGGAAAAAAAAAAATCCAAAAACCCCAACAACCATAAACAACACCCCACACCACCCAACACTAAGCCATATCCTTGAGCACCAAGTCAACTTCTCTCTTGAATCCCTCCATCCCTCAACCACCTCCCTGGGCAGCCCATTCCAATACCTGACAACCCTTTCAGTAAAGAAATATTTCCTAATATCTAACCTGAACTTCCCCTGGCACAACTTGAAGCCATCACCCTTTGTCCTGTCATCTGTAACTTGGGAGAAGAGACCAACCCCCGCATTTCTACAGCCTCCTTTCAGGGAGTTGTAGAGAGCGATAAGGTCTCCCCTCAATCTCCTCTTCCTCAGGCTGAATAACCCCATCATTTATCATCCTTTATCCTTTCCAGACACATCTTGGTGATGTTAAGCTCAGAAACAGCACTTTCTGAGCAGGAGGGGCCTCCTCCAAGCACAGGACACACACACACACACACATACACACACTTGCCTTTCAGTCTGTTTGTTGCCTGGCCCTAGAAACATTTGGGTTCTTAATGAGGTTGTAAATGGATTAGGAAGGAAAGAAAGATTCTTTCTCTCCAGGTGCAATGCCTGTGTTACTGCACCATTCAGAAGGGGAGTAGAAACGATGCTGCCAACAACTCCTCTGAGTCCCTGTTCAAAAACCACCTTAACATGCCACATCAATTAAAATTGTCACCTGTTTCAGATTCAGCTTCAATCCCAATTCAGGAAGCAACTCCTAAACAGAGAAAAAGCCAGTTATATTTCTGAGAAAAGGATTTTCTTCCTTTCAAAGAACAACCCACATGTGCAGGAAAAGGCTAACAAGGTCTCCTGGGGGCTATTGCATTACAGCAATTTTTTGGCCCCAGTGGGTTTCTGCAGGAGCTGGGGGGGGGAACAAACGGTGACACTTTGCAGGCAACAAAATACCTTCCTCCTCCTCCTTCTCCCAGGCAGCACAGGTCTGCAAGAAGAGTCTACCCACAAAACCAATGATGCTCTAAAAAAAGTCACCAAAGAAAACTATTGTGTGCTGTAACATGAATTTCTGGGTGATTTCCACAATTTATTTCCTGGAAAACAGCACCTGCTATTATCGGGGTGGTGTTGAAGGGGGGGAAAGGTGTGAGGGCTGGTGCAGGAAAAGCGACTGCAAGGCTCTGCTGCTGAGCCTCTTGGAAGCAGCTCAACAGAGAAATCATCAGGACAGAAAAATAAAAACTGGCATTGAGAAGGAGCAAGGACTCTGCCACTCAAAAGAAAACAGCATGTAAATGTGAAGGACAACGGGGAAAAATTAGGTAGTAATTATCAGGGAGGCTGAACAAAACAGATGTTTCATTGTCTTGCAGAAATGAGATCTTGAGTTTGCGTTCAGATGCAGAGGCTCGAGCAGAGAACAGGGGAACGGCCTCTTCCTACCATCCTCCATGTGAAATACTGTTCCTCCCCTCTATTTTAAGCCCTGGGGAAACAGCCAGAGGTGCTGAGGGAGAGACTGTGAGCTCTCTCCAGTGTCCCAACAGCTACGCCAGGCTTGGGTTTCTGAAGGTGCTGTTGCCCGTGTCAGCAAATACCCACGGGCAGCACCACCAGGGCCACTCGCGTACACGGCGCTGGAAGCATCTGCTGCACCCAGCTTTCTAGAGACAAACCTTGAAGCCCGTAAGGGGTGGTGTAAAAACATTCTTTTGATGTCTCATAAAATATGAACGAGGCAAACACTCCCCTCCTAACCTAGCAGTCGTCTTTTAGAAGGGAATTACCTCTTTCAGTCGCTCAGCCCTGAGGGATCTCGCTCTGTCAAATTCCGCAAGGGTCTGGGTATTTGCTTGGCCTCATTTAAGCGCACAAGAGGCTGCTGGAGGAAAGCTCAGAGGAAGGTTTGGTTGCAAAAAAAGCCTTGTTTGGGCACGAGAGAGCCTTACACGAGATTTGCAGCAGGCTGCAGGGACTGCACCCGGGCTTCCCCCTGCTTGCCGGCCAGAAAACACAGCAGGGGGGTGAGAGAATTCAAATGCAACCAGGCGAAGACAGAGGGGAAACGAGCGGTTGAGGAGAAGGGTAGGGAAATCATGGCAGGTGTGGTTTCTGCCCCACTTTAGAGGCTGGGTACCCAAGAGGTTCCTAATCTTGATGTGCTCTTTGGACTCCCCACCTGCTTCCGGAGGCGCAGGTGGTGCCACCGCCACCGGCACCTTTCCCCATCTGGGGCTGGATACCTGCCACAGGGATTTATTTAGGGTTTGAGGTTTTTCATTTTTCCCTCCTCTTCCCCTGCTCCAGACCGCAACGATTCACAGCTTTGAGACCTTCCCATCATGTTATCGCTGTGATGTCACTGGTGGGTGACATTTGAAGATCATTTCACATTTGCTGGTCCCTGACAGCAGACCATTGCACCAACCTTCACACGGCTGCAGGAGCTCCCCATTTATCCCTGGCTGTCACTCACTCTTGCAATTCTTCCTTTGACCTAGGTATAGGATACCTAAAGGCCAGTCTCTCTCCATCATCAGACACGGCCCCATGATCTAACTCATTGTAGCTAAAGATGGTTGATGGACTAGATGATCTGAAAGGTCCCTTTCAACCCAAGGAATTCTATGACTCGGAACACAGTGTCACAGGGCTGGAGAACAAGCACTCGTCCCAGAGATCTGCCTCTTCCACTATCTATTCCCTATTGGCAAAGGAACCAAAAGAATAACCGAAAAGAACCAAACTTGGCCAATGACAAAGAAAGGCCCATTTCTCTATGCTACAACATGAACGCACCGGATGACTTCATGTCTCCTTTTGCCTCTGAAAAAAAACAGGCAGAGCTGGGTTTTATTAAGTGGTGGTAAATCCACCCCCTAAGGATTCCGGAGCAAAGATTTCTGAACAAGTTGCGTTACTGCAGGCAACATACAGAGAGAGGCAGAGAAAACATCAGCTGCTTTACGACTATAACGATACGACGAGGCAATCAAGTTGCTGAACAGACCAGCTTCTTGACAGCTTCCAAAGCCTGGGAGCAGCCCCAGGTTAACATGCTATGCTTAATTTCCTTTGGGTCGAACTTCTAAGAAACCTAATTTGTTTCACAAGCAGCAGCTCTGGGTTTCAGCAGACGGCTGATGAGCAACACAGCCAGCAGAGCAAGGCCATTTAGTGTCTCGCACAGATCTGCTGGAGAAGGGAATCGATCAATTAGATATTTAGAAACACATCGGGGAAGGGAGCTGATGGTGGCCACGTGACTCTATTTTAACACCTCTGGCCCTCTGTAGGAAGAGAAAAAATAAATAAAATATATGAAAATAAAAACAAAGATCAATCCACTCACTGAAACACTTCCACATTATACACTCAAAGAAAGCCAAGAGCAATCGCAGCAGCACTGGGCAGATACATTACCAGGCTAGGGGTGGGTTTAGGCATTGTCTTCCGTGCTCTGTGGACCTTGACTTCAGCGTTAGCAGCGGTGGCTTTTTTAGCATCCATGTCCTTACTGCCCTCCCCGAGCTTGGCTGGCATCGTGGCTTGCATCTGAGAAAAGGAGCCCACAGTTCTCCCTTTGCTTGCTCCTCCTGGAAGGGTTTTTGCAGCATGGCCGGTGAGAGAAGCAAAGGTGCTGGTAGTCCTTAGAGGCTGCTCCTGTGCCATCTGCTTGGTGAGAATATATCCATTGCTCCCCGTTACAGAAGTCTGTGTGAAGTCATTAGCTTTCATATGGTTTTGCTTCCCAGTCTCGCCATCTCGTTCAGAAATGCCGTTCTCTGCTATCCTATTTAATTTAGTACTAGAGTCCTGCTGGCTCACTTTTGTATTGTCCTGAGTGTTTTTAGCCGGGTTTGGGTGGCTCCCAGCTTCGCTGTGCTCACAGGAACCGTTGGTTTCACCATCTACTGCCATTTTTGGTTCCCCCGCTTGCTTTTCCATAGCACTTTCATCTGCAGCCATGGCATTAAACCCTGGAGAAAGAGGGAGAAGGAGGAAGAGAGGAGAAAGAAAAGGGTCACAAGTGGTAGCAGAACTCCAAAGAGAAGGTACAGCTGCTTAGAGCCTAACGAAGAGCAAACCTCTCCCCTTGAAAACTTCTTGCTGTATAAATATACATCCCTTTAGGCTGCTCGCTCACCTACCTGACCGGCTCGCCTGGATCCTCGTATGGTGAGCACCGGGGTGGGTGGCTCAGTCGAAAGCACCGCACTCATTCTCACGTCCCTCAGCTGCAGATGTGGCCATTTATTTCCCAACTATGGATTTTTTTCAAGGTAAATATTATCTTTAGCTTTTCCAATAACTACATTTATTGGACCGTACGTCAACAGCTCGCACCTCAAACAAAACACGGCCCCGTCTTGCACTTAGATCTCCGGCAAAAGGACTTGGACTGGCCCAGGAGGAGCTGGTTGGCAGGGCTGCGCAGGTGAGTTTTTGTGGCATGGAGGCGGCTCAGCAGCCACATGTGCACACCAGGACTTTGCTGCCACGAGGAACACGGCAACCCCCCCATAAACATAGCCCTCCTGGAAGCATCACCCAGGGGGAGACCAGATCCTTCACCAGAATGAAGCGGCGCGGGAGCGGGATTCATGGTGCCATTTCAGAGGCAACAGCCAAAGTCAACGCCGGGGTGAAGCACGTTAAATGCAATTTCAGACTGAAATAATTAGATTGCAACCAGATTTTGCAGACTGACTCAAAGCTCACACACAGAGAAAACAGGAGTGTGAATGTAAAAAGGGTTTGGGGTTTTTTTGGTTTTTTTCTCCCTTCCAAACATTTCTGTGCTACCCCCAACAATGTATGTGTCTGATCAGACCTGAGCATCAGACGTGAGCTGAAAAAATCCAAGTACAAACACCATGTACTTGCAGGAAGGTTTCCGACCTGACAAACTAGGAGCTCCCCAGGCAACCAAGAGTGATAACAATTCATTGGCACGTTTGGTGAAACGATTAAATTAACCTGCTGGTAGGGATTCCTCCTATTGTTTGCCTTCCAGAAGCCAGACAGTTATGAAAAGGCATCACAAGGACCAGGAAAAGCTTTGTCCAAGTGGGCTGTCAAAGCAGGTGGGGCTGATTTACAAACCAGCTCCAACCAAAGCAATTTTTGCCTACAGCGTTCAGAAGAGCCCAGAGTCAAACTGGAGGACAACTCTGCACGTTGGTCTCATTTCACGCTGCTCTCGAAGCCCAAACACTCAAGGAAGACAGAATCCTGAGCATCTCCGTTCATGATGCGAGGCTAAAGCATGGAGAGGAACCAAGATCCTCAATCCCAGGACATCAAATCCCCCACACCTGCTTTGCTTTCTCAAAAAGCAGCAAATTTCCTTTGCAGTAATGGGGAAAAAACCCTTTCCTCAATTATTTGAGGGCTACCCACCCCTTTTTTTCCTGCCCTTTTAAAATTCAGTCAGTCAGTCCATCTCCTTACTGTCGGGTTGACATAAAAGATTTTGATACAAATTTCTTCACAAACAGCACTTGCAGATCAAAACTCTACAAGCAATGAAATCTAGTACCTAAAACAACCCTCGAAATTCCTGATTTTTGGTGCTCATCCAATGATTTAAAGACAAATATTTCCAGCATCAAAATTAAAGCTGTCTTCAAACTGGCCAATACACTTGGAACAACCAACCTCTGGTTTAGAATCCAACCTCTGCCTTGAAGAAGTCACTGCTGAATCCAAACCAAGTTGGCCAGGGCTCTGCCCAGGTGGGACCACAGCACCTGCCTGGCTCCAGTCTAATCCCACCAATAAATTATGAGGGGGACAGTCCTAGTCCTGCTCCTTATTTCCACCTGAAAGTCACAGATACAGGGCACTGAGCATCCACCTGGAAAATGTCTTCAAATCCCAGGGTTCTCCAGTTCCATGCATCTTCTGGGTCTGGGAAATTTCCCGTCTTTGTTTTGTCAGATCTCCAGTTGTACAGATTTGGAAGGCTGGTATCTGTTTATAGGGGATTGATGACACTGCTGCAGTCAATCATATTGCATTTTGCACACTTAATAAGAGCATGGGGTGGGGGGGAGACTGTATGTGGGATTTTAATTTGAGCCTCATAGATTTTTCATAAAGTCCATGATGCTTTCTGGAGTAACGCAGTTATTCTTTCCCCTAGGGCAGTGCTCTAATTTACCTGGTTTTGGTTGCCTTCGTGACAGGTAGAGCAATTCCCACCCTCTACTTATTGGGTTTGTCTCACAGTCAGCCACTGAAGTTATTTGACAGTTGTGGTGGGAGTATTTAAATCCACAAATATTGAAGGCTTCAATTTGGCCAGATGCCTGGTGCTGAGCACTAGGAACCCCCATCTGTGGTTGGGGAGCTCAGTTTTTGTTTTCTTCTGGCATTAACTTCCCTGAAATAACTGCTTAAACAGCCACAGCACAGTCTTTTAAAGACACCAAATGCAGAAAGAGAAACAGGGGTTTAAGACTACAAAGATCACGAGGGGCCTGGAGCATCTCTCTTACGAGGAGCGGGTGAGGGACTTGGATCTACTTAGTCTGGAGAAGAGAAGACTGAGGAGGGATCTGATCAACACCTCTAAATACTGAAAGGGTGGGTGTCAGGAGGATGAGGCCAGGCTTTTTTCAGTGGTGCCCAGTGACAGGACAAGAGATAATGGGCACAAACTGGAACATAAGAAGTTCCATGTAAACATGAAGAGGAACTTCTTGACTTTGAGGGTGGCAGAGCCCTGGCAGAGGCTGCCCAGAGGTGGTGGAGTCTCGTAGACATTCTGAACCTGCCTGGACACGTTCCTGTGGGACCTGCTGTGGGTGACCCTGCTCTGGCAGGGGGTTGGAGGTGATGATCTCCAGAGGTCCCTTCCAACCCCATAGCATTCTGTGAAAATAGATTTTTTTATAAATTCAGATCTCACTGCTTGGCTCAGGGAGACAAAATAAGAAAAACATGCCTGTGTTGTGAGCCCTTACGCTCCAGGCCAAAATGCAATCATCACTGGGACCGAGGGGGAAAAAAAATGATGAAAAAAATTTTAAATAATCCCACAAGCAATTGCACTATTATCTGATCTGGAAATTTTACAGGTTTTTCTGCCCATCTTGGTGCTGAGCACTGGTAGAGCTGAGACGCCTTGGTGCCCACACCTCGCCTGGTATTTTCCACGCATTCCCAGTGCCCCCAGCAGAGCCGCCAGGCTTCAGCGGCCGCGAGAGAAACATCAAACTCTGAACTAAGCAAAGGCAGCGTTTAAACGAAAAGCTCACGGCTCTGAAGTGCAGTGCAAGTACTGCACACATCCTTCTTTAGATATATACATACACACATTTCGCAGCTGTTTTACCTTAAGCGCTTTGCAGATCAGCTATAACCCGCCAGATACCACCGTCGCTTATTCAGTACCCAACTGGATAAACTTCTAAAAGCGAGAAAAGCACCTGCTTCTAGTCCTTGTGTTACAGCAGTTCCCTCCCCCCTTCTTCCTCAAAGTCAAAAACTGTAAAGCAGAGGGAAGCCCAGCTGACAAAAAAAAAAAAGGATGACAAAGAGATGGGGACCAAAACCGTCCGGAGCAGGGAGAACCAGTGGCTGGAGCTTCCGTACCCACAGGAAGGAAAAACACCACCTCTACCGCTCAAAAAAAAGCATTTTCAAGCAAAGAAATGAAGAGAATTAAGCGTTTCAGGCCAAATTTCCTCTCTGGGGTGAATTATTGATGGTCTTTTCTTCCCTCCACCCTTTTAATTCCGTGGAGGTGGGTGATAACCATCCAAGAGCCTGTATTTCCAAAACAGAAGGTGCCAGCCCTCCCCGAGCCCCAGAGCACCGTCACCCCGCGGCAGGGCCACCACGGCACCACCTCCCAGCTGAGACAGGAGACTGGCCAAGAGTCAAAACAAGGAAAGCAAAGAAGAAAAGTAAAAACAAGAACAAGTTCTGCTGCGAATGCCACTCGACGCCAAGATGACACAGGGCGAGTAAATGGGATTCAGCATCTCTCCAACAGTTGTCTGCAAATACCGGTGGAGACTCAAAGCCCCCTTGCCATGGGACAGGGTCCACGGTGTCACACTGAGCCTGCCCATGACTGAGGAATGCTCCTGGCTCCAGGGCTGCCAGGTTCCATGCACTTTCTGCTCCCACAGCCTCCCCAGAGCAGGGCTCTTGCAGCACCTGGGAGAATATCTAAAACACCTAAGCATCATTCTGCTCTTTTTGGTCTCCTGGCCACCAGTTTCAGCTGAGGAGCCCAGTGCCGAGTACGGTGAGGTGAGGAGATTATTCTTTTTCTCCTTTTAAAGCAGCCATCTCTGCACCTGGGAGCACAAAGGCTGCAGCTGCGCAGTAGAAAGCAGAGCTCTCCTCACTCATGGCAACCTCTCCTCTGCAATGAGAGGGGGAAAAAACCAAACAAGACCACAAAAAAACCCCAAAAAAATCAAATAGAGAAAAAGGCCCCTCCAGGAATTTAAAACCCTGACACTCTCTGAAAGCAGCATGAAGTTTATTTGAGAGCAAAGAGACTGGGCACATGTCACGCAGCACCACTGCTCTTGTAAAACAGCTGCCGGGGGTGAAGTCCCGGTGGCGCCGAGGCTAAGGGAGAACTTCGGTACCAGCTCCCCTTCCCGCTCCTGCCTCTGTGCAACTTTCCATGGCTGGGGCCGGGGAAGGAGCAAAAGGAGTGGTTTGCCTGGAAAGGTCAAGTGAGATGCGGCCCGGAGCCAGGAGCCGTGTACATTAGGAGCAGAACTGAAATTGCTTGCAATTCTTGCAAAGAAAACACTTTTTAATTAGTTTCTCTCTGAGTCAGGCTAAAGACAACGTGGCCTAATAAAACACGAGAGCAACTTTTCTTCCTGCTCATCTTTTCCATCTCCCTGCCCCTTTCAAAGAGAAAGATAGACCTAAACCCACACCCACATGGAAAACAAACTGAACAGGAACATTTCCCCACAGACAACAAAACTCAATCTCACCCACAGCTTTTTTTTTTTTCTGCTTGTATTGTGCAATTTTACACCGAAGGGGACACTGGGTCCAGAGAACAGCTTGCATGAAGCTTTCCACAGGCTGGGGCTCAAGCCTAGAACTGGAAATTAAAGCACTTGCTGGAACATGCAAAGATCTCCTAGAATCATTCAGGTTGGAAAGACCCTTGGGATCACTGAGACCAACCATCAACCCCACTCTACAAAGTTCTCCCCTGCACCATATCCCCCAACACCACATCTAAACCACTCAGAACACCTCCAGGGATGGGGACTCAACCACTTCCCTGGGCAACCTATTCCAGTGGCTGATCACTCTTTCTGGGAAGAATATTTTCCTACATTTTTCATCTCATTCCTACAGACGTTGTGTTGAATTTATAGTTCAATTATTTCTCTTTATCAGTGCCTGGATGCAGCCAGAAGAGGACAGCCCAGCTGGTGACAACGGGGCATTTCTTAACACCTTCCACCTGAGGGGCAAAGAGGAAAACACAACTGCCCACCCAAGGGCCACCTACTCCCCAGCTGCTCCCCAAGAGCACCCACCCAGCTCCCTGCCCCACGACACGTCCCCTGGGGCAGCAGCCACTGAGCTGTCACGAGTGACAGGATGGCACAGTGAGGACAACCACGAAAGGGGATGCAGTGCCTCCAAACAGCAGATTATGAACTAGGGCAGCTCAGCGGTTGCCCAACTCAAGTACGAGCCTTCCATGCAACAGGAGATCCATGTGCAGATCTACAACACGATGACTTTCGTCAGTGGTGAGGCCAGACAGCAGCTGCAGGCACTACTGCAGCGGTGACAGCCTGCCTTCCTTCAGGGACAGACCCCTAAATTTCAATCAAGTTTGCAACCTACCTGAATTTCCCGGCTCATCTTGGACACAAAGAAATCTAAGTCTGTACAGACGGGTGTAACTCATAGAAGAGCCTTCAGAGAGGCAGCATGGGAGCCATGGTACCAGGGTTCAAACGGGGATCCGACACTGACCATCAGTACACTGATAAGTGTAAGATGTCACTGATAAGTGACACTTACATCAGCACCCTCCTGAGTCAAGGGGGAATGAAAGGAGAGGAAAGAGAAAAAACTTCTGCCCAGAGAAGCTGTGGCTGTCCCATCCCTGGAGAGGTTCAAGGCCAGGTTGGATGGGGCTTGGAGCAACCTGGTGTGGTGGGAAGTGTCCCTGCCCAGGGCAGGAGTGGGACTGGATGGGCTTTAAAGTTCCTTCAAGCCTAAACCATTCTATGATTCTATGAAAACACAGTAATTGTCTTTAGCCACCAAACAGCACCTTTAGTCAGTCTTTGGACATGCGAAATTCAAACCTCAGATCCCAGGTTTAATATTCACAGATAACCTGCCAAGAGGATTTTCCCCAAAGGGAACAAAACCCCGAACAGATCTGTCCTACGTTACAGGTCATGGCTCCCATCAAACACACGTTCAGTCCCCTGCAGCAGCTCAGCCTAAACTAGAACCCAGGAGCAACAGAAGACTTGTGTGGATTCTCATTCCCATACATCATGGTGTGGTCTGAGTTGGAAAGGACCTTTAAAGGCCACCTACTCCAACCCCCTGCCATGAAAAGGGACATCTTCAACTAGATCAAGCTACTCAGAGCCCGCTCCAACCTGAACTTGAAAACCTCCAGGGATGGAGCAGCCACAGCTTCTCTGGGCAACCTGGGACAGGGTCTCACCACCCTCAGCATAAAAATTTTCTTCCTGGTATGTAGTCTAAAACTTCCCTCTTTTAGTTTAAAGCCATTACACCTTCTCCTATGGCTCCCCTCTCTCATCAAGAGTCCTTCCCCAGCTCTCCTGGAGCCCCTTTAGGGACTGGAAGGGGCTCTGAGGTCTCCCTGGAGCCTTCTCTTCTCCAGGCTGAGCCCCCCAGCTCTCTCAGCCTGTCCTCACAGCAGAGGGACTCCAGCCCTCCCAGCACCTTCGTGGCCTCCTCTGGCCCCGCTCCAATAGGTCCATGTCCTTCTGATGCTGGTGGCCCCAGAGCTGGGGGCAGCTCTGTGCAGGGGCTCCCCAGAGCAAAGCAGAGGGGCAGAATCCCCTCCCCACCCTGCTGGCCATGCTGCTGGGGATGCAGCCCAGGATGGAGTTGACTTTCTGGGCTGTGAGCACGCGTTGCTGTCTCATGTCCAGCTTTTCACCCCCCAGTAGCCCCAAGTCCTTCTCAGCGGGGCTGCTCTCCAACCCTCCATTCCCAGCCTGTGCTGGTACCAGGCGTTAATACAACCCAGGTGCTGGACCCTGCACTTGGCCTCGTTGAATCTCATGAGGTTCACATGGTCCCAGCTCTCCAGCCTCCCTAGGTCCCTCTAGATGGCATCCTGTCCCCTAGGCATGTCACCCCACCACTCAGTTTGGTGCCATCCACAAACTTGCTGAGGGTGTGCTCAATCCCACTGTCTGTGTCAGTGATGAAGATACTAAACCCCTGCCAGTCTCATTCTCCTCACTAAAGGAAAATGACTGTTTAGGTTAAGAGAGACATCTCAGACTTTGGGGTGCTTTTCTAGCCCATACATCCCAGCTCCATACGATTCCACCCATCCCTGAGTCAGGAAACAGGGCTCAGCAGAACTGTTCCATGCCCTCTTGCAAGTCTGCTGTAATGATTTCATATTCACACAACACTCAAAAACATGAATTCTTTGCCAACACCAAACCCTGTTATTAACATAATTTAGGGACATTAAATAATCGAACTTCTATGACAATCCCAGCTGGGTAACGAAGGTTAGTGAAGAACACCACATATACAACCACCACCATGCAAAACACTGCATTTTACACACATTTTACGCTTGGGAAGAGAAGGACACAACCTGAACAAGGATGAAGTTCACACTTAAGGACCCTTCCTTCCCCGGTTACAGAACTGGATAATGAGCTGAAGTGCATGGAATATGAAATCTCAAGACTGCTCCTGCACAGGGAGGGCTCTCAGCTTCCTTTTGATATGCAGCTTTAAGTCAAAAACAGTCAAGATGCACAAAGGACAGAAACATCTCTCTTCCCACCCTCCTGGATTTTTACCTCCACAGACTCCTTAAGATCAAGCAAGAGCTAAGCAAACCAGCTTTACACTCCCGAGCCAAGCAAGGCGAAGGATCAAAGGGAGTCTCCTCCCAGAGCAAGGCGACCTCCCACCGACATCTCAGGCTTCGTCTCTGCTGTGCCCAGACCAGAGGTCCACACGCCACCGGCACGGGCACCAGCACTCACGTGCTCCCAGTTAATATGCAAGCACCGTGGCCACGTCTGATGCAGCATTTGGTATTTTGCTCTGTTCTGAGCTTTACTTTCTAACCAGAGTAACCTGACAAAACATTACGCCGGACAGAAGAGAAAGAAAGAGCAATGCTCTACTCTCATGCATCTGAATTAAGTTCAAAATTTTGTTTCTAGCTAAGGCTGGGTATTTTGATGGGGTCACTTCAGTGCTTTTCTAATGTGCTATTATGGAAAGAACAAAAATACAACAAATCCCTGCAGAGCTATGAGAAGTAATTAGTCAAGGAATAATAAAGCCATGGAAAGAAAAGGGGGAAGGGAGAGGAAGATAAAGGGTGGTGGTTTTTTTTTTTTTTTCCTAATCCCACCGACACATTTATTAAGCCCTCAGATTGGTGTGAATGCGACCGAGAGGCAACCACGCAGGAAAAACTTCGTCAAATTAACATGTGAGTCGCATCCTGCAAAGTAAAAGCAAGCAGGAACAAGGCAGAAGCCACGAAGCATCCCACAAGGGCAGGAGGCGCAGAGTGTCTAACCCCACCAGCCATCCCACAGCCACCAGTGCCTGTTTTGGAGCAACAGAGAAACTTGTCGGAAAACAGAAAGTTCACTTTAATAGAGGGAGGAAAAGGGCTCGGTCGCTGCGCGGTGGGGATCAGAGTTCAGTTAAAACCAGGCACGGGGAGGAGGTTCAAAGGAACTCCTCTGCGCTTCACAGCCACAGCCAAGCAGACGGGAAAATTAGGTATCGCTCTTGAGGTGGGTGGTGATGGATGGACTGAAAAGCAAATTCGCCTCTTGTGGGGAAGAGCCTTGCTCAGAATAAACACAGAAGAACTGTGTTCTTCTCCCACTCTGTCTGTGGGAGCACACCCGAGACCCTCGAAGGACAGGGGACATCTCCAGGCCCCCAGTTTTGCTCCCATCGGGTGCCAACCTCAGGAGCAAGGGCTGGCCATCGACCGAGGCAGGTGCTCACCTTCCTCCTTGTTGTTGGTGATATCTTTCAGCAGCTCAGTCTTCATGCAGGCGTCTTTCCTTGTCTCTCCCTTACTCAGCAGTGTTCGCTAGGGGTGGGGAGAGAAGGGACAGGGGAGGGAAAAGAAATACCACAGTTTAGCTCAACGTCGATAGACACGTTGCACTGAGAACAAGAGACAATCGTGGACACATCCTGTTTACATCAGGGGCAAACCTCGTTCTGCAAAATAAGGCTGCCAGGAAACTGCCACCTCGGCACAGGTCAAAGATAAAAACCATCATCGCTCGTCCCAGCTGAGGGCCCGTCTCGCAGGAGAAGCAGAGGGACCTCGAGCTGACACCTCACCCACACCTTCGGTTAAGGTGCAGCCAGTCTTTCCCAGCATAACTGGGAAATCCAGCGGGAAATCCGTGCCTGGGAACCCAGGGGAGTACATCCGCACAGGTGTGGATTAAAATGGTGGCGAAAGGCATCTCAAGGAGGTGACCCTTATCCCCCCAAAACTACTTAGGGAGTTTGGATCTGGGGAGGCAGCTCAAACTTCTCACTGCACACCATTTAGCCCAAGTATAATTTTGGTGGTTTGGGGTTTTTTTTGTAGCTCATTCAAACGTAACTTATGAAACGCAAGCCATCAGCGAGCAGCAGCCAACTCATCATTCACAGCATCCGGTGTTTATTAACATTAATGAGCTCCATTTTTAATTCTATAGAAAGTAATTTTTCCTTTTCCCCCCCGTTCTCTTTTTTTTTTTCTTTAAATGTTTTTTCTAAGAAGGGAACACCTGCTCATCTCCTGCCTTTCACAGGCCTGACGTCACGTTGCTAGACCAGGTTTGCAGCCGTAATAACCTTTCCTTTTTTTATTTTTTTTTCTTTTTGAAGTGGTAAGACACACGCTAAAACAGAAAATAAAGCCACCAAAAGAAAAGGAAAAAGGTATAAAACCCTCCGAATGGACAAAAGAGAAGGGGGTCCTTTGACACAGCTCTGTGTTTAAGGGGACAAGACGGTCTGAAAGGTAAAGATGATGCTGGCCTTGTGTGATGGGGAGGCGGCGGCGATGTCCCCCTTGGCCGGGTGAAGGGCTCACCTCACTGCCTGCGACGCGGGAGGAGAATAAGCCTGGGTCAGGCCAGCACGGAGAGCAGATGGTGCCCACAGCCATGCAAATCATGAGGTTTAAAGCACACTGAGTGATAAAGAAAGAAAAGATCCCACAACCCAACTCCCCCACCTGCCCATCTCCCATAGAGAAAAAAAAAGAGGTAAGAGGCACAGATGAAGCCTGGCGTACCAGCCCCAAAACCATTCCCACCAGCAAGCTCACCCTTCCCCACGCTAGTTTCTGTCTGAAGCTGGCAGGAGAGATCAGTTTGGTGTTGCTACTGCTATTACCAGCCACCCTCTCATCTTTGTTTTCGAGTGGACTCCACTGCAACACCAAAGTTATCGCAGCTCAGGGTTTTCCTTCTTTCCTTCCCCCCCCGATCTCAGCAGCCCCCCGGCCTGTGCAGACCATGGAGGGCTCATCCAGCACTGGGTTCCTGCCCCTGGGCCACTGTGGCACCTACAGGACCACCTTGTCCTATACCTAAACACCACCATCTGCAAAGCAAGACCGAGCTGATGGGAAGGAGGAACCTCGAAGGGAAAGCCTCTACCACTTGCTCGCACACAGCTCAGGGCACCTTCAAGGATTGCTCCTCCAGCGAAGAGGAGGAGGAAGGTGGCTGTGGGTGGCCCCCGAGAGCCAGTGAACATCAAACATGGCCACATCTAGATGCTCTCAACAAGAGGGAACCTGTTCTCCAAGCGCATCACCTTCAGATTGCTAGAGGCACGCCAAAAAGCAAGCCATGAGCATCTGAAACCTCAGCTCAGCCTGAACCAGAACACACCCCCAGCAGCCACTGGCTAACAGCTTCCATCACCAAACGATCAGAAAAGCACAGCCCAAAATTTTAACATCAACCACCTTTTTAAAATGTATTTATTTGCCAAGCAAATAATCTATATCCTTGCTGCAAACATCTGCTTTCAAGCCCTACCTCTCCTCTACCCAGACTTCTTGTGCAACTGGTAAGAACTTCATTTTCCTCACGGACTTACCCCGCTGCCACACTAATGCAAAGAGAACTGCGGAGAGCAAGGGCTCCAGCGCGGCCCCACAGCTCCCACCACGGGAAGGGGCTCCCAGACCCTCCCCGCAGGCACCGGCAGCAGATAAAGAGCTTCAGTCTAACAGGGACCAGCTGGTTTCTCCCAACCTTTGTTGCAACAAGGAAAAAGTCTTGGCATTCCTGCTATTAAACTGACTCATACCGGAAGCCCCAGCATTTCCAGCAGGTCACTCTTACCCATTCGATTCTTAGTTTTTCTTTATTTTATAAGCAGCGCCCCCACTCCACAAGTCACCCACGCTCTCTCCCTTGCGCAGAGGTGTTGCTGCCGCCCAAGAACAGCCACAACAGCCGGAACCCTGGAGTCAATCAGACCCCAGCACTTAACGACCACCCTCCCTCCTCACTCCAATTACCAGGAGCTCGGGGCTGCCCCAGGTCCTGGCCAGCGGTGGAAACCCTCCAAGTAGATTTTCAAAGGCCAAGATAGGAGAGAGAGAAATCACAGCTTTTTCCCTGAGAGAGTAAAAAAAAAAATAATAATAAAAAATATCTTGGTGCCAAGGCAAAGCTAATGAAGGTGGCACCTGAGCAGCTCTCCTGGTCCCTGTCTCAGAGACACATCCCTCACCAGCGGCTTTACAACCTCCATGCCTTGCTCTGAAACAAACAAAACTCAGCATCACGGTAGAACATAAAATAATAGTAAAACCAGCCAGCTGTCATTTTTGAAGCATTTGGATCCAAAGGAATCTACAGGAAGCGCTCGAAGCCTCTTCCCCCCAGGTCAGTGCTCTCCCCTTNCTCCCTCTACCCTCCCTTAAATCCAGAGCAAACTTCCCTTTCTGCTCACACTCCCCATGCCCAAGCTGTCGGCCATGGATTGGCAGGGAAATCCTATACCCACCCTCCCCGCCGAGAAATGTCTGCTCTTGCAGCAGTCCCAACAAAAGCCAACTGCCAAGCTCGGGCTGCTTCACAATAAAAGTCTCGCCCTCCCCATTATTTTTTGCCTTTTTTCCACCCCCCTCCCTC
>VZRU01002875.1:9111-23931 GCA_013398155.1 Pedionomus torquatus | reverse complement strand
GTCACTTCACAGCCACCTTCAACACCAGCCCCATCCCTCCATCCATGCATCCCTCCCATCCTCTCCTCCTCCCACAGCCTCATCTCCTGCGTTTCTGCTCTCTCCCTGCTCTGTTTAATTCCATCTTTCCCCTGCAGGTGGATGCAGGTCTTTTAAAGCAGGATTTTTCTTCCCTCTCCCCCTTTCGCCTCACACCACATTTTCCCAAGCATAACGTATCGCTTCTCTAACGCTCAGAAGCCCAAACGTGTGTCCTCCAGGCTGATCAATTCATTAAGCCTCATCCACCAGGGGAATGCAGTTATTCTACTAATTTCACAGCCAGGTTACAAAAAATGCAGCTCCTTCCCCCGTGGCCATAACTTCACTTATTAATCCTCAAGGAGAAGGGGTGGGGGGGGCTGTAGAAGTCCCCTTTGCCAGCGGCTGCTTTCAGGCTTGCTCCTGTCCCCTCTCAAAGCGGGGCTCCACCAGCCTCCCAGGACATGGGGCTCGCAAGGGAGATGCCACCAGGACCTGGAGAAGACCTAGAGCCCAGGAAGAGGCCTTGGGGCAGAGGGAAAGGGCATGAAATAAGGCTGGAGCAGCGAGGAGCTGGTTCGAGGTGCTCAGGAAGCTGAAATGCAGTCATAACCTAGATTTCAAAATGGCCAGGAAGGTAGGAGAGCAGGAGATCAAACTTCTCCTCCAAAGAGCGCCTCGCTAAGGCACGAGGGTGGAGAAACGCTGTGCGTTACAGAAAATCCTTCCACACGGCTTCACAGCGGAAAAAAGTTTGCTTCACAGCAAATAATTACAAGGCTTCTAGCATAATGTCTGGTTGTAAAGTCATTGCCCATTGAGCCAAGGTTGGCTGGAGCAGTTAGAAGGGAGAGAAGCAGAGACACCAGGCTCTGAAGTGGTCATCGCTTGATTATTAAAGACTGGGACTTTGACGCAAGGTATTACCCAGCAGAGTAGCTTTCTCCTCCCTGTGACCACCCGGGCTGTGTAAGATACACTCTTTAGACACACCTGCAAGATTCAGTTCCATTCTGTTTTCAACACGGTCCTTGACTGCTACGACACCAAGGGGGTGAGCGAGTCCCCACTTTAGGTTTCGGTTCCTCCACCAAACAACGTTAGGCTGATGGAGAAAGATACAAAACTGGCCACAGGAGCTGAATTGTTCACAGAAAGCTAAAGACAGGACCCTGCAGGTCCAGGCGATGCATCCTCCTGAGAAGCCCGTGCTGCCCATCCCTGCGCTGCGCTCCCCGAGTTAAGCACCCAGGGTAAGGTTTTCTCCAGCAGAGACCCACAGATCTCCTGTGGCACAGCCCAAAACCACATCCACAAACTTTAAACCAAGTAGAAATTCAATTTGGATGTAGCCATTTACTCCTTTCAGATTGATCCATTCCAGGGCTGAACACCTCCTCAGGTGGGACAGGAGGTGGGCAGGAGGGACGCGACCGTGGGCTGAGGCTCTCGCAAAAGCTGCCCTGGTCCAGAGGCACCAAGTCCCCAGGTCACCATGAGCCTGTTAAGGCTGAAGCACAGTGCTCCATGCTAGGGACTCTCCTCAGCCACTGGAAATAGCTCATTTTCTCCATCTTATTCTCAAAGGAGAAGAGGAGGAGGGCTGTGCTCTTGGGCTTCGAGCCAGAAGGCATGGCACTAAGGAAACAGTGTCACCTTTGTCCTTTTGCTGAGCCTTTCCCCTGTCCTCTGCTGCCAGAGATGCTCACCCCGGTACTGGAGAGCGTAGGAAAAAGTTTAAAGCTGGTCCAAACCATTTTAGGGCTGAACTTGATTCCTTTCCCCAGTGAGGCTGCAATAAAGAACGGGACGATGAATCCAGGCTTCTTAATGTCTCCCACTGCCAAAGGGAAAGAGAGCGATGGTCTCCAGTGGGGACAGCCAGGGAGAAGCACCTCGTCTCCATATGGACCAGTCCTTGTGCCACAGAACCTCTGGAACCTGTACTGGTCAAGCAGCCCCCCACCTACACACTTGAGGTTAAAGATGCGTTTGTCTTACACCCCACTCAGAAATAAATTCTAAAAATAAATCTAATTCTAACTTTCTCGCTTCCACCTTTGCTTCTCACAACCCGTCAGCCCTTCAAACAAGCGCACTTTCACCAGAATACGATCGTTCTCCTCTGAATTGAAAACCCCGTGTCGTGGTGACAGGTACATCGCTGGCACAAGACAAAGATGTGAAACAGAAAACACTCATCCACCACTGAGAAACACGCAACGCCGCCCGATCCTGGCAGAACCACCGTCCTCTAAGAGACAAATCTTTGTTCTCACCATTTCCCAAACCAGCACTCTGAAAACAACGTCCCTCCCTATATAGATGTCTATCACTATATCTCTATCATTTTCCTTACACCCATCAAAACGAAGATATAATTAACCCATCCTCAATAGAAATTACAATGATTTTGAAACAGCAAGAAACAATCTATTTGCATTTGGTAGCTAATTATTCCCCCTACGCACACAACCATCAATGTTCCCTAAACCCATGCACAGAAGAGACAATCTGTGCTAGCCAGAGCTTCTGGAACGGAGGGGAAAAGGATGGACTAAGCAAAAAAAAAAAAAAACCAAAACAACAAAACAAAGCAAAAAACTTCAACATTGGGGTGGCAAATTTTGTCTTCAGATAGGCAGCACCTCCAGCTCAGCCAAGTCTGGAACAGAACTGCCCTTCTGAACTCAGCCGACAGCGTTAGCATCCACCTGCGCTGACAGCTACCACAGGACAGGTCTAGTGGGAGCCACTGACATCTGCAAAACCCTTGAATTATTATTCCCTTCTTCACACCACTCCGAGAAGCTACGAAGCCATTTTCCAACACCGCAAACAGATCCTGCTGCCATTGGACATGGATTTAACAGCGGGAGTACCGTCACAGCCCCGCAACACCCGGATTTTCAGTGGCACAGGCAGAGTTGCATCTGTTATTATTCTTCTTCACTCCTCGAAGAAGGAAGGGTGTGCCCTTCTTCCTCTCGTACAGTCCCGGGGACTTGCCGAGGAGCGATCTCTAACAACTGGAGCTGGAGGGGAGCCATCTATCCCAGTGGGGTACAGAACACCCAAAGCCATGCCCATCCNCCAAAGCCATGCCCATCCTGCCCCCCCCCCAGCCCCAGCCTGGCAAGTTTTGCTGACAGTTCACCTCCAGTTCCTCATCATTCCGAAGGACTCATTAGATGTTTCTAAGAGGTAAAGATGCAAGCTGTGGTTAGAGAGCACTGCCTCTCCCAGCCCAAGCGCTCTGCTCGAAGCAGCCCGAGAAATAAAACAGAAACAAATCAAGCCACCCAGGTATTTCTGCTGGAGGTCCTGGGAGCTTGGCCCTCCATGGCTTGTGCTCTAAGTGTTCGGAGGAGGCTGATATGAAGCATGGAGGGCAGTAAATCACAGCCTCCTTCACCCACGCTTTCTGGAGGCGAGCAGATAAAAAGGCTGTTCGCTCACTGGGAACTAACAGAGGTTTTCCTTCCTCTGGGATGCACCCGCACGGCGGTGGCCGGGAAGGAAGGAGCTGGGCTTCACCTTGACGCAATCCCTGTGCCTGCAACACTTACCTGGCCGGCACGGCACTCCCTCCTCAACACGCGAAAAGTGAGCATCCTTTAAGGCAAAACCAAAAACATCTCAACGGTTATTTTCCTTCCCCCATCTGACACAGGTTTGCAGCTCCTCAGGGATGGGGAGGAGAGGGAGCAAAATACATATAAAAAGAAGAAAAAACAAAAACCAACCAAACAACAAACCAAGAAAAAAACCCCAAGACTATTATTCTGTAGGCAATCAAAGCTTATCCCTTTATAAATTTTCCTTCCAACAGCAGCCTGATATATCGAGTCCCACTGGGTTCTGATCGCAGCTAAACAGGGCTAGGTGTTTCCAGCTCCCTTCTGCCAACAAAGCTCAACGTGCAGCAGGCCTCACCTCCTATAATCATTTAACTCAACACGAAGTCGCCCTGGTGCTCAACCCCAGCTGGAGAGAGTCAGCCCCGCGCCTCAGCATGGCCTTGCACAGAAATAGGATTACTTTGGCCTGGAGGAAAAAAAAAAAAACCAACAAAAAAAACCCCAACAGAAACCACAACATGAAGGTCACCCATAAAAATCATTACATAGATCCCTCTTCCCCAGCTCTTAGAGAAAAAAACCTTTATCAAAACCCTCAACCTTAAAGTAGAAACACAAAAAGATATGTACATTAATCCCATATACCTCCGTCAATTTTTTTTCCTCGTGTCTTTAGAGCAGTTGTTTACTGCAGCCAACTGCAGAGAAATTACAGTAGCTTAACTCTCCAACTCCCTCTAAAGGATTAATCTTCCAGTGAGCATGCTCACGCGAGATCTTTTTTCAGCAGTTGCATCCATTTCATGAAGTGAGGGCTGCTGCAGACACGAGGAAATGCCATTTCAGGACTACAGGCAAAGCGAACCAGCCCCCAGAAAAAGCCAGGCAAAGCCTTTCCTAGAGCTCCAGAAAGGATCTCTGCCCAACCCTCCACCTCCAAGGAGGTTGAAAGATTTCGTGTTCGTGTGCCCTTTCAGGAAGAGGGGGGGCTAGTGGTTTCCCTGCTCCGCACGCTTTAAATGTCTGAGCTTGGCTTTTCCCTACAAGCTGGTGGACACTTCAACCACCAAATCTTAAAGTCAAAAACCAGCTTCTTCTCCCTGGCAGATTTTTCTTTTGTATCATCCCTTGTTGGCTCATCTTTGCTTGTTAAAATAACAAAATAAAAATAATAAATTAAAAAAAAAGTCAGGAAGATAATTTGGGGTGGGGTAGGGGGGGAGGGAAGGGCGAACATTCAAATAAAAAGGAACAGCTTTAAAAATCTAGTTCTCGACCCTGCAGCACGATAGGTAACAGATCCCGAGACACATTTAACTCCCCAGATTAAGGACCCATGCAAATGAGGATTTGCTGGTAGACAACAAATCCAGTATCTAAACAAGGCTGTTCAAGTAATCTTGTCCATTCTCTCCTCCTAGACCACTGGAGGTTAAAATGCTCTGTTGAAGGTATTTCCCCCTCACCCCAAACCAGAGCTTTCCTGCTGAAAACAAAGCTCCAAAATGAAGGACAAATATTTATATTTTAGGAACAGACTCTTCCATTTTCATCTTCCCGTATTACCAGGGCACTGCCGTTCCCCTTCCCATTTATCTATTTTATGTCCTGTTGCTTAATTGCTCTTTGCAGCCGATAAGAGGTCCAAGGCTCCCCCTCCCCCAGGAAAGGCTCTTATTTCAAGTTTTAAACCCTGCTGGAGCCTAGGACGGGGAGAGACCAGGCAGTGGCTGCTGGGGAAGATCCAGGGTGGGAGATTCCTCCAGAAACCTGGCGGCCACGCTTCCCCCCAGCCATTCCAAACATCTAAATATTTATTTCTTTTTAAGCAAATTAAGTCTCAAATGCCTTTGGCGCCATGAAGCCCTTTTTTATGTTTTAAGCCCTCCATGCAAATCCATCCACACACACAAAAAAAGGCAACATGTCACGATAGTGTTAAATAAGGGCTACGTCTGCTTTTTAAAATGAACCCTCTCCATAGAGACAGGCTCCGTCAGGAATGATAAAACGTATGGTGACACTGGATATTTTGTTCTGTTGTCACCTAAATAGAATCACCCACAGAAAGGAAATCTCTGTTACCATGCATTAAAATAGAGGCTTTGTTTTATTTATAAAGCATCCAAACTGGTTTGGTTTGGATGTGTCATAGCACAGCCTGCTCTGCCACCCCTCCCCGCTCCAGCCTTTGGGGACTCATCCTGCCCCGGCCTCCCACCAGCTCAGGTGGTGCTGAGGCTGCTCCAGCTTCTCTCTGGGAAGAAGGTTTGGAGCGAGGGTGGGATCTGCCCTTGAAAAGCCCTGCCAAGAGAAAGCCCAGGCTTTGGAGCAGGCAGATGCGTGAAAGCCTTGATGCAGGAAGATCAGGTCCTGCGCTTCCTCCTCCTAGTTGGGGTATCAGATATGGAGTTATCCTGACTTGTCATTCCCAATCTGGAAACCAGTCATACTCCCTGAGAGTTTAGGCTTTGAAGATTGACTCTATTGATTCTTCTTCAAGCAAACAGCCCAAGCTGGCAATCAGTCAATAATAAGCAATTACTCGACAGCCTCTTATCTCCAGATGCCAGCCCAGACAGCTCGAGTCATAGAGGCAGCAGGTCAATAAATCAAAGCTGTTCTCAACTTTTTTTTTAAAAAAAACCCATCATTTAAAAACCCACCCAGCCTTCAACCGGGCCCAAAATGGGACCAGGACCTACAGATCCCCATGGCACAGTATGGTGGCGTATCACTAACTCACCAGACAGCAGATAGCACGTGAGGTGGTGAGATCCACCTCTGACGGTCCTCATCAGTCACGAGTAGCACAGAAGTTGCAGCTGGATGAAGATGATGAGAGAGAGAGAGAAGGAAGCAAAACCCTCCTCCATCAAACAATCACTCGTAGGGAAGGAGAGCGGGGCAGCGTTCCTTAAGTGCTCACTGTCCCCGACTGGTTCATTTTGACCCCCCGAGAGCCTCAGAAATACCAACAAAAGCACATTTTAACATCACCATGACAGCAAATTGATGGCACCTTTCTAACGTTTCTGCTGTGACCTCTACACCCTGCGTACACAATTAATCATTTCATCCTAGGAAATGCACTCCTTTGCTCTTTCATGGACTAAACATGATGCAAGTATGTGAGCCAAAGGCTCCTCTTCCAGTATGACCCAGAGTCCAACGGTGCCAACACAGGGCAAGAGAGAGGAAAATCAGCCTTGCCAAAAACTCATGGAGGCATTTTATGCTCTCAATGAAGACTCCCTTTACAGACATTTCTATGGGAAGGGCTATTTGCAGGGGCTCATGCAGCTGGAACGCCAGCCTAGTGCGGTGGCAACCTCCTATCCAGTTCTGCAGAACCTAGAAACTCTGGCACCCGCAGCGCTTATCCACGGGTTGTCGCATAAGTCGTGTAAACAGCTTAGAAGTCCCAGAAGAACAGAGAGAAATACTTAATAAATAATTCTGCTTCTGCTGCTTAAGGAGGTAGGTGGCCTACAGGATGCTGCACCCTCCACGTCAGGTGTGGAGGCACAGGAGGAGGTACACAAGGTGCCAACGAGCTGCAGAAGCACCTTAAATCCAAGACCCTTACAGTCCATGACGTTCTCTGTGCAAGTGGAAAGAAGCATCCCAGCTTTGTTAAGCTTGGGGCAGCTCCACCAATATACTCCCGAGTAGCTGTGACCTCATCTAGGTAAGCTGCCAGGGATCTAAATACCAAAAAACTAAGAAAACCAAGAGAAGAAGGTACGACTTGGGAAAGTGCTATTTCTAAGTCTGGGGGAGCAGCAGCTCCCAACGAACACTGAGCATGGAGGCCTCTTGCTTCATCTGACATGATCCCTAGTCCCAGGAAGGAAGATACTTGTATAACGATGACCAAGTCTTGCAGACTGAGCATCTCCAGTCATACTAGCCTGGAAAAAAGTAAGTTTTTGAGCCCGATATCTAAACAAAAAAGAACAACCCACTGAACCCCATGGCTGTACTCACTCCTCACACTCCACTGGCCACAAAACGTGGGAGTCTGAGGATGTGGTCGAAACGTCCTCAGTCTTTAACACCTTACAGAGGTCTGGGAGGGATGCTCAGGTGAAAGGCAACAGATAATGAATTACTTCAATCGTACTCGCCAGTTGGGACAGACTTCTCCTGGAGGAGCCTGCTGAGGTTTTCAGCTCTAACTACAGACAGAGCACTTGGTTCTTTGTTTCACCAGTGCCTGGGAGGGCAGGAAGCTGTGGGAACGTATGCCCAAATCTGAAAAGAATTTCTCCTCCTCTTCATACCCACAGAGCATCTACAGGTGGCTTTTAGACTGTCAGAGACTAGTTGGCAACATCATGGCAAAGCATGGAAGAGCACTCAGGAAGGAGAAAAAAACCCAGAAGAGTGTTAACGCTTAATGCTGTATCACTGTCACCATTTATAGTAAAGCCACAAAACGCCAAACCAGCTGACAGGATCCCACAAACCACACTGCAGAGCAGCAGTGAGCTCCCGGGTTTTGCAGCCCACCAGAACGACGTTCACACAATACCTACGATTTGCTGGTATAAAATATGGTGCCCTTTTCTCTCCCCCTCCAAACGTAGAGCTGAACAGCACCCGGGCTGTAAGAAGAGTCAAAAGAGGAGTTGCCGCTTTGAAGAAGAACCTACAAAACCACCAAGGTTACTGACCACTGAAATAGTTATTTATTTCCCCAAAAAGGAGAGCTGCCATGCAGCCTGCTACTGGCCTCAACAGACACGGCCTCAGCCTGACCTGCATCTTCTTAGTCCACAAGAGGAAAATAATCCAGCATAAATGCAGTGGTTGTTTATCTTTTATGATGAAAACAACAGCAGTTGCAAGACGAGGAGCTACCCCAACCCGCCCATCCATCCTTCCCATCCCCAGGCATCACCATTTCCTACTAAAGCTGATGATCTCTGGTTGGGTTCTGCTTCCTTCTTTTGAACTGCAGGGTTGGGGCAGCACCAGGATCCCGCTGCTTTGGGTCCGAAAGTGTTGCTGGAGCAACAAATGCTGGAAACCAGAGCAGAGAATAAAAAGCCTCCGTGACCCCACCAAGGATGCTATCAAGGGGTCGTGATACTTCTCTCAGAGCAGGGAACCACCATCTCCAATACCTTAGGTGGAGAGAATGATAATTTACCAATTTAAGTTCCAGAAGTTCATTGGGCAGGGTAGCCAAAATCAGCCTCTCAATGTGGTCTCACTGAATTCCAGGCACCTTTTTAGAGTGGCCCATGGGGTTGCAACGAATACGGATGCTTTAGAAAATAAGCCTCAAAGCAGACTGATTCAGGGACTTTCCTTTGGTCCTTCCAGCACCTCCAGCATGGAGACACCACAAAGATGTGGGCACAGTGCCCTATTTGTAAATAGGACCCATTGGGGTATGGGGAGGAGGAGGAGGACAGCAAACTTCTGCAGGCTTCTGGGTGATGGTACCCACTGTCAAAATTCATCCGTGGTGGTTGGTGTTCCCTCCATCATGCTGTCTGCAGCACCAGCCTCAATACTGGAGACTTCTGCAAGAGCTCAAAAGATCCTCATACGTCACACACGCACGGGTTCATCTTGCCCTGCACTGATCGCAAAGATCTGACTGTGATTTCTCTCTTAAGATAAACAAACACTGTTTAAGGGGGTCCTTTTTCGTTCAGCGGGAACGGTGCCTCGGTGCCTGGTCTTCCCATCACCCACATCAAGTGGCTTTCAACCAACTAGACGCTTCCAGAAGGCTCTGAGAGGGAGCTAAGAAAAGGCAGCGGTCACGTTCGCCACACATACACTTGCACCCCAATGCCAGGGGATTAAATGCCACTCAAACTAGGCAGAAGTACCAGAGAAGAAGTCCTGGAGGGGTCTGGCTTCATGTATGAAAGCCAGGAAAAAAAAGAAAAAATAGATCTTTTTTTTTTTTCAAAGCGTAAGCAAATGGTTTAGTGAAGCTGACACAGAAAAGTTCTCCTGGTGGCTTATGAAAACGAGCATGATGGCCAAGAAAGGCAGGACCCACTTCGAGGAGGTCAGGCCCAAAGCCTGGCTCTGAGCTGGCCTCACCTCCGGCTTGTAACACCTCTAGAGGTTACAAACCAAGCACAAAGAGGATGAACGTTATTTCTCCACCCTCTGGATTAAAATTCAAAGTTGAAGAAGTTACATGAGCTGCTGAGGATCACGGCACCAAGGGACTGCCTGGCTCTGGGAAGAGATGGCCGAGCCCCACGCTCTCACGCCGGCTGTAACACCGGGAGAGAATCCAGACCTCAGGAAAACTGAAGGATTTTGCTGCAGCTCGGGCCCTGAGAGCCTGCAGTCTTCCAAAAGAGCCAGGTAGGAATGCAAAGATGCCTCCTTGTGAGCCTGCCTGCAGCTCTGGGAGAATCACTGCCCCCGAGCCTTCCTCTTTTCCTCGGTTCTGCTCAGCCACATACCCGTCACACCGCACGGAGAGCGAACCAGCACCGGGACACAGCCCGGCCTCAACCCCACCAGCAGCAACACTCCAGCTTTTCATTCGTACGTTTCCAAAATAACTCCTTCTCCATGGGACCCATTTAAAATAAACAAATAAATCATAGAATCATAGAATGGTTAGAGTTGGAAGGGACCTCAGAGATCACTGAGTTCCAACCCCCCTGCCCGGGGCAGGGACACCTCCAACCACACCAGGATGCTCCAAGCCCCATCCAGCCTGGCCTTGAACCCCTCCAGGGATGGGGCAGCCACAACTTCTCTGGGCAACCTGGGTCAGGGTCTCACCACCCTCACAGCAAATAACTTCTTCCTAATATCCAATCTCAATCTCCCCTCTCCCAATTTAAAACCCTTCCCCCTTGTCCTGTCACTCCACTTCCTGACCAAGAGTCCCTCTCCAGCTCTCCTGGAGCTCCCTTCAGATCCTGGAAGGCTGCTCCAAGGTCTCCCCAGAGTCTTCTCTTCTCCAGGCTGAACAGCCCCAGCTCCCCCAGCATATCCTCATACTGCTCCAACCCTCCATGGTGCTCCAACCCTCTAATCATCTTGGTGGCCCTCCACTGGACCTATTCCAACAGTTCTATGTCCTTTCTATGTTGAGGACTGGACATACATAAGAAAATACATAAGAAAACCCCAAACGCAAAGAAACACAGACACATGGAATGACAAACACTGAAATAGTAGAATGCTAATTAAAAAAAAAGTAAATTTATTCAAGGACTGATTGATTGCTGGTCCATCCACAATTTTTGCATCTTTTTAGCTACTCCTGAGGCATCCTCTATAGCATGATAGTTCTGTTGACACACAATTCAAAGGATATACAAAGTTATACCAATATAAACACGCCTCTGTCAACATGACTTGGGTCAACACACTTAGACGATGGCCACATTTACACCAGCATAAATATCCATACATCAACGTGGCTTCACAAGAATCAGCTTAACCAGTACAAAATGCTAACTTTAACTGTATGTTAATTGGGATTTGTAGAGGCTCAGACTGTATGGGCTGAGCTCTATGTAAATGAGCTCTCACAGTACAGTCTTCATTAATAATCATAGCTTTCAACATGCAAAGGAACTGCCATCATCATCCTGTCAATGGTTATTGCTACAAATCCAATGGCTCACAGCTGAAAACCTGCTGTCTAGGAGACCCCACCATCATCTCCCGCTTCCTGGCTTCTCCGCTCTGCTGAGGATGGCTGAGGAACACCCCTCTACAGGAGCCTGAGCCAGCAGCTCTTCATGCCAGGGAAGTAGACTGCGTCACTCAGGAGGGCTTATTTTGCCAGCAAAACTGCACCCACAACCAACCAGAACAAGACACCCACACAGCCTTCCCAAGGAAGCGTTCCTAGATGGAGGCCTGGTTCACACCATCCCACACATCTAGGGCTTAGACCTACAACCCTACATCCAAGGTGCAGCCACTATCCAAGCCATTATGTCACCAGTGAACACCTCTCCCTGTAACGCTGAAGATTATGGCATATTAGTAATTATTACTCAGGCGAGTAAATGTTTGCAAGACCCAAACCCACCTGTCCAGCCACGCTCTATAATTACAGAGCAGCACACTCGGCAGCACATGCTTTTGCTCCTCTTCTGTCCAATCTGGATCTGCAAGGGACCATTACAAGAGGCTCCACGGGCTCATCCTCACATAAAAATGACCCATGCCATGGGAAGACCACTCGGCACGCTCAATGAGGGGGGGAAGCTGTTGGGACAGGAAAGGATTTTGGGCACCACATCCCTGGCGAAGTTGATGCCATGACTCACACGATCTAGTAGGAAAGACAGAGATTTTAACTCGTCCTCCCATGCGCTGCCCAGCCCCAAAGGCAGCGATGCCACGATACGGCATCGTCACAGCCAGAGAGGCAGCCGTGACTAATGCCCCGGTGCCGCTGGGGAGCTAAGGGGAGGGGACACATCCCCAAGACCATGGCAGCGTCTGCATGAAGATTAGCTCTGGAACTAAACTTGGGTAAACAGCCCCTGAATTCACCTGGGGAGTAACACACATTTTGATCCAGGTGTTCCTGTAGGAAGAAACGGGGAAGTGGCTGCATTCCTAGAAATTTATTTGCAGAGGTTGCCTGCGTCTATCTCTGTCCAGCTCTGGAGTCTTCAACACAGAAAGGACATAGAACTGTTGGAACAGGTCCAGTGGAGGGCCACAAAAATGATTACAGGGTTGGAGAACCTCTTCTATGAAGACAGGCTGAGAGAGCTGGGGCTGTTCAGCCTGGAGAAGAGAAGGCTCCAGGGAGAACTCAGAGCAGCCTTCCAGGATCTGAAGGGAGCGCCAGGAAAGCTGGAGAGGGGCAGTTTGTCCAGAAGGGTAGTGACAGGACAAGGAGTAAGTTTTAAACTAGAAGAGGGACGATTTAGATTGGATATTAGGAAGAACTTCTTTGGTGTGAGGGTGGTGAGACCCTGACCCAGGGTGCCCCGAGAAGCTGTGGCTGCCCCATCCCTGGAGGGGTTCAAGGCCAGGCTGGATGGGGCTTGGAGCAACCTGGTGTGGTGGGAGGTGTCCCTGCCCAGGTCCAGGGGGTGGAACTCAATGATATTTAAGGTCCCTTCCAAATGTAACCACTCTGTAATTCTGTGTTTGGAGTCCTACTGGCTTTGATCACAGACAGCTCAGATGTTACAAAGCCCTTCTAGAAGAAGTTCCCTGTTTCTCTTCATCAGAGCCACCACCCATGTTCTCAAGGAACGAAGCCAGAAATCAGAGCATATAAAATAGCGAACATTTTGACAAATGTAACTTGCCTTCTCTCACCAAGCAAAGATAGCCTGTACATTTAAAAATTAACATTCTGCCAGTTAAAGCTTCTAACACCAAGTCCAGCCTTTTAAGTTTGTAAAATACATTACCTCCATGTTACATCAAACGGAGGCATGAAGGTATGTTTTTTGGATAGAAAAAGCATCACAGGGAACAAAACATCAACCGATCTGTCGCAGTGACAAGCCCTCGGGAGCAGCACAGGCTGCAGGACCCAGCCACCACGTTCCACCAGGACATTCAAAGGTGGGAGCCCCTGCTCATCTCGGGGGGCACAGCAGGGCTGTGTTCTCAGATGAAGCAACCACCTTGCAGAGCTCACAAGAACACAACCCATTCCAGATTCACACATCTCAGCTCAGCAGAGTCAGGGGACTACCAACCACAAAGATCCCAAACTGATCTGAAATATTTACATACAGATATATAAAAATACTGGGTGGCAGCACACCCTTTTCCTTGTGGATACGGGGCACTGGCAGTGCAAGGTGGCACCTTTAAGGCACAGAGGCAGCAAGGCCACCCTGTTCACAGCAGACAAAGCAGCAAAATGGCAGTGCCAGGGCAATTAGGAGAATTTCAATTCATTGGCGTTTAACAAGCCTACAAGTCATCTTGGGCACAGCGGCTTTTCAGCAGGGACAAATTCTAAATCTCATAATCAGACTCCGCCAGCAAGGACAGTACTTTAAATTCTTTTGTTTAAATTGCTGACCGCCCCATCGCTCGGGGACAGGGCAAGCAAGCCGATGGCAAAACCCTCCCCCCTTTTTCTCTGCTTTTGGATCAGGTCCCAGGTCTCTTTTTCATGTAGTACTCTACTTTAGTCCATGTAATCTTCTGTCTTATGGAGGGGTCAATGTTGCAAATTCTCCTTGCACTTAAGTCCTATTATCTGGCTGCACTAATTCTGCACACCGGGCGTTTAGAGGCCCGCAGCTCTCCGCTCAGAGAGCTCCACATTCACCAGCCCCACTCAGCCATGAAGCCGGGCATCTGCTGAGTGAGGTGGGAGGGGGGAAAGAACACAAAACCCAGAGATTTACCTTCACTTCAACATCTAACCGCACGCTGGGTTGTTCCCATTCTCTCGCACATGGCACAACGCACGCTTCAGAAACTCCGGGAAACAAGCGGGTTACCTCCTGCGCTTGCAAAGCAGCACCATCTATACTTACAGGGCAATAAAAATGAGCTTAATTAATAATACATCAGCAAGAAAATGTTAATGAGCACCCAGCAGGGAAAAGGGACTGCTGTCTAATCTCCTCGCGTGGACTCCTTGCTTCGGCAGCAATCAGCACCTGCATCAGCATCACCATCCCGGCGTCAGCCCAGATCTCTGACTCATCAGGGCAGGCGGGCAGCAACCGAGGGGCCCGTGTCACCATTTACATTTCTCTTTAAAAGCCGACAGTGTTGCACGAGGAGCAGCCCTTGGCAGCCCCACGCCAACTTCCACTTGTGGAGCTTTCGTCATTTAAAGGAGAATTTAGAATATCCCCGGGCACCCGACATATAAACACACATCGATGGGGCCTCCCGCGATGGGCTCTTTGCCGGCAGCCGCAGAACACAAAGCTCTGCACCAGCTTCAAGAGGCTGCTGCAGTCGGGCTGCTGGGTCACAAGCACGTTGCAGGGGGACCGTCCCAAACCTCCCCGCTCCTAGGAGCTCACCAAGAGCATCCGAGCCCCTTCCCTGGGGTGCGCCTGCCCTCGCTGAGCAGGGGCTCAGAGGGGGTGAGCTGCCAGCTGCCTCGGCAAGGTGCATTTCAAAGCGGGTAATGGAAAACCCCTCTTCCCAGCTGATTGTGGTTTTTGGGGTTTTTTTTTTTTTTTCCTTTTTCCTCCTCCTCGCAGGATGCTGTTTTGGCAGGAGCCAGCACCCCACAAGTAAGAGCCCCGGGGGCTGGCAG
>VZRU01002874.1:29709-49768 GCA_013398155.1 Pedionomus torquatus | reverse complement strand
GAGGCAAGAGCTTTCTAACTTCTGATGTGCTCCCTGGCTGCAGATAAAGCTCGTTAATTAATTGGGAGAGTTAGTGACGCTCCTTCACTGTAACGTGTGGGTGTAGCCGTGGCATCAGAATACTATTTTTTATTTCTAGTGTTAAATTCACCTTTTTTTTGTGGCAGAGGCCGTTTCCCCTGTCGTTCTGGGGGTGCTCTGAGGGGCCAGGCTGCTCTGCTGCCTTGAAACCCAGTTATGGGCGGGGAGGGCACAGAGAGCTGCATCTACCTTGGTTTCTGCTAAAAACCTTAGTAAAGTTTAGCTGGATCCTCATCCTTTTTGCCCAGGGAAAGCAGGTGTTCTTTTTTTTTTTTGTCCCTTCCTCAGCAGGGATTTGAAGTGTGGCTGTGGTGTAGTGAACTGGCAACCCAAGGATGTCTCAGATATTTGGTTGTTCACAGTGTCCTGTGGATTTGGGGAGAGCAGTGATGGTGTTGGGAACCCTGGGCTTCACAGTGCACCTTAATGTCGTCAAAGTCCTCCCTCTTTGTGCCAATGCTCTTTTTTCTCCCTAGCTTCTCTTCCTACTCCTTATATATATATATATACAGTGTAACTGTTCTGCTTCTGATGGCTGTTGGGAGCTTGAAAGGATTTGGGTGTCATGTTGTGAAAGATGTTGTGGTTTTTGATGTAGTGGAGCCCACGAGAATCGCTAGCTGTGTGTCTTAAGTGGTTATTGGGAAGGTGAGAACAGTCCTCTGCAGGAATGTCCGTACACTTGCTACACGCCAGCACAGGTACAATAATAAACAAACAGGTGTTTTCTACCAAGGTGATACGATTTTGTTGGCAGAAGCCAGGTCTGTTCTACTGGGTATGGTAGAAACCAGTCGCAGCTGTAGTCAGTGAGATTTAAAGTGGTAAGAATTGCATGAATCCTGCCAAAGATTGGCTACCTTATTGCTGTTACATAGTTCAAGTCTTATTTCCTGTAGATACTGTTTTTTCACAGGAGGTAACAGGCTGTTGGGACTAGTGTTCTGGTGAGAGTATTTTCTGCTGTTTCAGGAAGAGCACAGGCAACTCTTTGCCCTCCCTCCTGTCGCTCTGGGTAGCAGGACTGTGGCTCGCAGTAAAAGATGCAGGAGCTAAACCCATTAGATGAAAATACAAAATTAGTATTAATTAATAGGTGAAGCTAATCATGTGACATTGAAGCTGTCTGAGGAAGTGGGAATTAACACTTCATAATGTGTTTCTAAATGTCATTCTTAATTGTATCACCAGGATTGCTCGCCATCTGTCAGCCAGGTAGGAAGGTTATTTTTACGTGTACCAAGGATATCAGTAAGAAGATAAATGTGCTAATTCTATTTGGGGCAGACGTTTTTCCAAGAAAGACTGAGTTAACTTAAACTGTATTTTTTTGTTTGTTTGTTTATTCTTTTCACAGATGTGGCCCTTGTTTAAGGATAGCCCCAGCTTTCAATGCTCTGAGTAACAAATATCCCCAGGCAACGTTTTTGGAAGTAGATGTACATCAGTGCCAGGTGGGTATTCGAAAACATATTTTCAGTTGTGAGGAAAAGAGCAGGTAATGTAGGGGATGGGAAACTTGAAGAAAAACTGTGGCTGTTCATGAGCATTTGGAGAATCACAAACAGCTGTCTCGTGAAATTCTCAAAATCGGGATCTGCACTAAGGTGTGGACAAACCAGGCTTTTATTTCAAAAAGTATCCTTGCGGTTGTGATGTCCTTCATGTAAGCAGTGCACAGGCAGCTTAACAGTTCCCACTGCTTGTGCTGTTTAGATAATGCTCATAAATGCACAGCCTAGCACCAGTACAAATAAAAAAAGAGTAAGTTTTTCCAAACAAATATTGGCGTCATTTTTGAGCGAAATGAAAAATGCAATAAACTCATTTGATTAGTGGGACGAGATTCCTCTGGAGTGCTCCTCAGCTCTTTTTAACAGACAACAGTGTTGCAGATGAGCTATTGATTGACTTAAGGGTTATTAACAAAAATTAACAATGGTGTGTTGAAAGGAAGTGTCTTGAATTACTACAAATTATAATGTAGCGAGGTGAATATCAAAGTGGCAACAGTGTTTGCAAATGATGGTAAATTATGGGAAGCTTTGCGAAAAGCTCTTCTGGGTGCCTACCAGGTATGAATACAGGTAGGAATCAAATGGCTGCGGTTTCGGGTGCGCATCTCTGTGGCCCGGAGGAGGAGGGGACTGCAGGTGTAAAGAAAGCATGTAAAAAAAGTGTTAAAATAAGCCATTCTCCACTTTTGAGAGTGAATGAGGGATAAGATTTTTATGGTTAACTGATGATGTGAAGTTCATTCTAAGAATGCCCAAATGTGTGAAGGGTTAGGAAGATCTGAAAACTTTAAATGCATTTAAAATCATTGCCTGAGTTAAAGCTGTTTATAAGACAACAAATACTGTTTGTGATGTTTGAGGTGATGTGGTTTGATGAATATTTCGTGTGTACATTCTCGAGAAGGCGAAGCAAGCCAAAGACTTCTGTCTGCTGTTGGTAATTCTCTGTGAGGTAACACTTGTAACTCGTTTCTACCTTGTAGGGAACAGCTGCTACCAATAATATATCAGCCACCCCGACCTTTCTCTTTTTCCGAAACAAAGTGCGAATCGACCAGTATCAAGGAGCAGATGCTGTGGGCTTAGAAGAAAAAATTAAGCAGCACCTGGAGAATGATCCTGGAAACAGTGAAGATACAGATATCCCCAAAGGATATGTATGCATCTCTTGGCATGGTTTTGTGTCTTTGCTTTGTTTGCCTAACCTGAACGCTTAAAAAAATCTCTTGCTTTTTAAATGTGCCCTAAGCCAAACCTCAGGTCCCCCGTGGCTTTGAAATCACCTGTCTGGGTTTCCTTCTTCAGCCAAAATCAAGCGGTTGACATCAACGTATGTAGTATGTGTGGTTATAGAATTGTACAGTGTTGTAAGAAAAATCTCCATGCATAGACCGTAGTCGGGAAAATAATGAATTTCAGGCTTTTGGATGAAGCCTCTGCTGCAGCTGCGTGTTCTGCTTTTTAGCTCTTCTCAGGCATCCCAAAGTATCTTCCCAAAATGCTTTTTAAATTGTAACAATGTCTATGGTAAAAGACATTGTTAGACGTGATTGAGAAGTTGCTCTGGTTTTCCTTAGGAAATTCTCTCTTATTTATGTTTAGATTTCTGCCTTTGTCTTTTGGTTCCCTACCCTTTCTTTAATCACTTTTCTTTCATCGTTTGTTTTCTGTTGCTCTTTTAAAAAAAAAAGAGAGGCAGTGATTCTGTTGCCAGAAGAATTAACTTCCAGAACAGTTCAGCTCCATCTTCCTGTCTAGCAGCTTCCCCTGCAAATAGGCTGCCTTTGGGAGGGGACTGTTAGATAAACAGTGTATTTTCTTTCACCTAATTGCTAACATTTCCACAAGTGGGTGGTACTACACAGCACTCTCTTTACATTTATCCTCGCCTGTAAAAGCACGGCAAGGATGTAAAAATACAGAAATATGTCACAGGCAGACTTGGAAAGGATTATGTGCCCGGTCTGAGTGACGTACAAGAATTACTTTTTGCTAACTGTGAATTTGCTTTCAATGTCATGCTTAATGCACGTGGTTTCGCTTCTGTAGGGGCACTGCCTGTCACTCCTGTAATCGCTGAGCAAGCATTGGCAAACAATCTCAACTAAGGAAATAACTTCAAACTGCTTAGTAATTTGTAAAAAAGAAAAGCAAACGCTTCTAAATGTATGTTCTCAGATGGAGTGGTTTTTAAACCTCCCCTTAAAGTCTCGTAACTAAAAATTGCTTCTACTTTCTTTTTCAAAGAACTTAGAAGTTGTATTCATGATCATATTTTTTTTAAATCATTGTGTGATTTGCCTGCATCCTTAGGGAAATCAAAATTTAGTAGGGATGTTTGAATTTTTGGCCAAAGTTTCCAGAAGGGAGCGATCTGCTTAGAAATACCGGTGCTCTCAGGAGAAGCTTTTCACCCTGTTCTGTGCGTTTTCCTGGGTCCTCAAGGCAACTGTGCGTTACAAATCCTGAGCCTGTCTGCCCGCAGCGCTGACAAACGCGTGTCAGTGAGAACTCTGATGTGACAGCAGGCTTTCCTAGGGCTCTCCTCTTCTGGGGTGTTCTCTGAGCAACCCCTGGTGTAATATTACTCCTCAAATGGGATTGTCTGTTGTTCTGCCCAAAGTGTGTACACAGTTACTTCAGTGCTGTGTTATGTTTCACTTAAATCCGATGTCACAGCTGAGTGCTTGGCTCCTCGCTGTCGTGTGCCTGTTACTCTGCATTAGCAAATCTAATTCTCTAACCTTAGCTGGGATGACTTACCTGTAGAGCCAGGAATTCTGTTCTTAAATGCAAAACCAGGTTTTTTGGAGGTTGCGTAGTTAAAATTCCTAGCTGGCTGTATGCTCTCAGGAAGCTGTGAGCAGGGTGCAAATCCAGATGAGTATTTCTCATGTAAATAAACCTCAAGGGCACGGGTTGCTCCAATTTCTGGCAGTTCAACTACTTGGTAACTGTTCCACAGCATGCCTTGTGCTTCACTCTGTGTGCGAGCGCTTACTTTTAGAATTATTGCGAAATCCTCTGGGCAACTATGGGAATGTCTAAGGAGAAAAGTTTGGCTTCTTGGCTTTGGAGCCCTAAGCACGCTGAAAATCATTCCAGTGGCGAGTGCGGGTCTGCTTAGGTCCATTTTGAGATGAACGCACCATCTTCTGCGAGAAGCTAATCTCGTAGGAGGCGGTGTCTTACCCCACACATCGTGTCCTGAGCTCCCTTTGACACATGCCAGTGTAGCTGAAATGCTGGTTATGTTTGACCCAGACTATGGGTTTTGGGAAAGCATCCACATCCCCTCCTAGCTGTGCATTCCTTCCCTTCCTTTGGATTTCTAGCAGGTGTTGGAAGCTAAGCCTTCATTTGGATTTCGGGAGGGGGATGAGTATTTTTTGCTCAGAATACTGTAGTTGCAAGAGCTAAGGGAAGTGGGGTATGGAAAATGAGATGGTTTTTCTCTCAGCAGCCTGCTTTCAGCTTCTGTTTGTATTGGGAAGGTATGGCCTGAGTTGTGTGCAGTGATCTTTGAGCTAGTGTGTGCTTTTTTTCCGAGATGTATTATTGTTTGAGACCTAATACCTGCCTTTAAGGAGGATATTCTGGATTGTTGTCCTAAAAGCTCCTTCACGTTTTTCCACCCAGACTGTTCTCTGCACGCTGATGTCAGGTTTGTACCGTGGCAGCGTGAGATGTTGATACCGTGTCTTCAGGCTGTAGCATCTGAAATGCTTGATGTTGAGCCTGGCTCACTAGGCTTCCGTTGGACTTGGTTTGCTTCAGTCGCAGGCAAAAGATTCTGGTTGTTACCTGGCAGCTGATACAGATTATTCTGTCTCTGTGATAACAACACCTTTTAAATGGTTGAGGCTTAGAGCGTGCACGGTGGTCTGCTTTAATCTGGGAATGCCTGCGTGTTGAAGCTTTTAGATGGACTCTTTACAAGAGAGTTAAGCAAGAAAACAATCTGAAAAAGAAGTAAAAGGAGACTTACTGTGCATATAAAGCCTGATAAGAATTATAGTGGAGGCCTTCTAATTTGTTCAGCAGTATATGTTTTGGGGAGGTCCATTTGTGTCCTCTGGTGCGACGTAGGATGCAGTAGTGTGAAAACTCTCCCTGTGCCCAATTTCTTCCTCTCCAAATGGCAAGCCTGTGTTCTTGGGGGTGCGGGATTTTCCATGGAGGGGAAAAACGTCATTCAGTTACGAGCAGGACACCGTGTGAGTGCTGGAGTGTTTGTAAGGTCTTTTGATGTAAACCCCCGAGGTTTTCTGTGTGTCTTGTTATTTTAATCTGTTGAGTGAAGAATTTCATTCATTCCAATGCTTACTAATCCCCGGTGAGTTCATGGCACACTTATCATGCACTCAGCAATGCTCTTGCTTTTACTTTCAGATGGATTTAATGCCGTTTATCAATAAAGCCGGCTGTGAATGTCTTAATGAGAGCGATGAGCACGGATTTGATAATTGTTTACGTAAAGACTCTACCTACCTGGAATCAGACTGTGACGAGCAGGTACAGTAGATGTTTTTAAGTGCAATGTGATCAGTGATGGACTGGTCTGCAAGCTATGGGGGTTTTGGGTTTTGTTTGTTTTTTTTAACTTTCCTACTTTATATTTTTACGTTAGTGTAAGTAAGAGTGGGAGAAGGTAGTAGGATGTAATTAAAATTAGCATATAAAGGTTGTAGCATTTCCACTTTTCATATCCCTCTGTGTATGGAAAAAAAATCCCAAGTGGGGTAGCGTTTGCTGATATTTTAAGGTGACAGACCAGTGGAGGTGTGAATATAGTGACTTTTATTTCAGAGCCCAGACTTCTTTCTAGTGAATTGTTGTGCTGTGTTTGTGTTTAAGAATGAAAAAAACGGTATTTAACAGCAACTTCTTTCTCCACAGCTGCTGATTACTGTAGCTTTTAGTCAACCCGTCAAGCTTTATTCTATGAAACTTCAGGGGCCAGATAACGGTGAGTGAAGTGTCTGTTTAACTGGAGCTTTGAAACCAAACCTTTGCCTGTGTTTTCCTGCACGTTTTAAAACTGACTCCGTTGTCCCTGAATCTCCCAGGAGCTTCAGTGAATTTGTTGTAAATGAGTTAGATAGCAAAGGATCTCGTTCGCTTTTCACTGCCCTGGTGCGTGGGTATTTGGTATGATGCATCTGTAAGTATTTACTAGAGTTTGATAGGCTGCAAAGAGAAAATTACATTTAATTCAGAAATTAACGTGAGAGCTACTAAAAGGCGTAGCTTAGTTTTTACAGTAACGCAGGTCACAGTATCAAACGGTATAAAATGTTGGGGTGTCATATGACACAGCAAAACTATGATTTTTGAGGTTTTATTGAACTTTTTTGTGGGATTCTGTCCCCGACACGTAGCCAAGTAGCAGGGCCTTGGGTGCCCTCAGTATCCAGGGTGATGATGTGGGATTGGCAGAGAAACACTAGAACTGCAGAAGCTCCTGCCTTCCTTGAGCACTACGTAGAGACAGGGATGAGCGAGGGCTTCTCAAGCAGCCTTTTGAAATTGTGTTTAAACAGTGGAATACCACTCCTGTATTTTAACACAGGGCAAGGTCCAAAGTACATCAAAATCTTCATCAACCTTCCTCGATCTATGGATTTTGAAGAAGCAGAAAGAAGTGAACCAACTCAAGCCCTGGAGCTGACCCCAGATGATATTAAAGAAGATGGTATTGTCCAGCTTCGCTATGTAAAATTTCAGAATGTTAACAGTGTAACTGTAAGTAAAGTTTCTGTCCTGAGGTCTGGGCAGGCTGAAAACCCCATAGGCTTTTAAAACAGTGTGTGTGTTCGTTGATTTTGTTGCAAATGACTTTGCCCAGGTTTCCTGTAGGGTTTCTGACTGCTAAGTGTAATAGAGTTGATTGAATTAAACTATATTTTAGTGGCTGGCCGCAGAACTCACCGGCTTGTTGTGAGTTACAGGTAAATGCAGAACATCGCACCCTCAATCTCTTCGTTACAACTTTTTGTTCTGTAAAAGGCTTCTGGGAATTGATCTAAATTACTATTTGTGGGCTGTATTTTAGATCAGTCGGCTACTTTCATGTTTGGTGATGTTTTACAAGGAATCATTATAAATGTAATGGGAGGTGAAGGTAAAAAACCTCCTTTCATTTCTATCGTGTTACCTTTGCAACCAACTTTATCCTCCCCCAAATGACATGGAGGTGGGTCACGTAGACTTTATTGTACCAAACTGTGGTGACAAGTACAAGTTACGTATTTGTTCTTGAGTGAAACCCCGCGTCAGCTTTAGGCAGGGTGATGTGCAAACACCAGGCAAGCGATAAGGTGATTAAATAGGTGTTGTTTGCACTCTTTGCGCGTGGGCAGTGCAGTAGCACTCCCCTAGTTTCCTCCCTTAACCTGTATTTGGGATTTAAGACCTCATTTGTTTGTCTCTCTACTTGTTGAATGTTTCTTACGGTTGAGACAGACTCTGTGAAGGCACTGCAGTTCACCTCTCTTCAACAGAACTCAGTCCTCCTTCCTCTGTGTTCACAGTAGCGCAGAAACATCCACAACAGCTCATTGCTCTTCTCACTCTGAGTTCCTTACTAACACCACAAAGTGTAGTGGTTCTGGCAGTGATTCCTCAGTTCAGATTTCAAAAAAGCTTTATTATTTGTTTGAAACTCCAAGATAACTTCAGAGACATTCATGCTGTAAAACACATCGTGATGCAAACTCCACAGACTGAGGGGTTTCAGCAAGCATAGTTAAATTAGTATTTCACTATTAAAGTAGTATTTAACTGTGGTGTTAAATTGGTCAGGTTCCAGTAAATGGTGAATTTTGACTTCTAAGCTCCTGGTTGTGCTTGCTGAATGTGGTCTTGGGTCAGAAGCGGAAGCTGGGGAAATCCAAGCTTTGTGGGATTTTTACCAAACTACCAGGGAAATAACAGCACTCTGTTTAATTCTTATTTACAGTTTGGAGGACAGTAGCTTCTCTAAAGGTTATAGGGGTCTTAATAATTGGAAAGAGTGTCAATTTGGTTAGAATAAAAATGATGTTTTATGTATAGATTTAGGGATGGGCTGTTTTAACTTGGACGTTTGGTGGTTTTTCAGTTGTTTGTCCAATCCAATCACGGTGATGAAGAGACCACAAGAATTACGTACTTCACATTTATTGGAACTCCAGTCCAAGCAACAAATATGAATGACTTCAAGCGAGTGAGTCCTCTTTCTTAAAACACTTTTGAATGTTTTGAACTGACTCAAAAATGGGTTGGCAGAAAAATACACTTGGTTACTTCAGTTCCACAGCTTTGGTGGCTTTGGCATCCGAAAGAAAAAGTGTAGCTTTATCTTGCAGATGTTTGGTTTTGCTTACGGGTTCAGTTCATCAGCTTTTTAAAAAAGACAGGTAAAAGTGTATGTATGAAAACTTGAGGGACTGACAAGTTGTGCGCGCCATAGGCAACTTTGGGGTTTTTTTTAACAGCTGTGAGGTTTATGTCTGGGTGGTGAAACTTGCTTTCTGGTGGCGTTCAGGAAGTAGAGAAGCAACGGCGTGCACAAGTTAGAGAGACTCATGATTGACTTCTGCTTTGAAAGATTGATTCACTGGGCAACGTTCAGCTCGAGAGCTGGAAAATGCTTGGTCACAAGGTTGTCTGTTCTGTTAAACAGATCTGCTTTGTAAAGAGGAAATGAAGAAGCAAACAAGTTGTTGCGGTGTGACTGCAAACACTAGTGCTGAACAATAAGGCGCTCAATTCTCAATTAACTTCTTTTTTTTATGAGACTGTGAAATGGATTTGAAAGGATTGAAACTTTAAAGCTACCTGCAGCTTTTCAAAATGTAGTAAGTCTTAAAATAAGCCGCTTCAAAACTTAGTCGCCTTTGTAAAAAGGCAAATCCTGCTGTAAGACCAGCCCATGAACTAGTGGGTGGGTGCCCAGTAGCACCAGAAGCACCACAGAATTGCTCACGCAAATTACCTATAACTTCAGAAGGTTAAAAAGGTGAATGTCACGTACTTTAAACTTCTCCCATCAAAACTTCATCTTAACTTCTACCTCTGAAATATATCTCTGTGGGTAATAATTAAAGTAATAAACAAAAGTTGACAGGCTTTGCTGCTTTTCAGTGAAACTTGAAGTCGTTTAAAAAGTTTTTCTAATGTACTAAAATGAACTGGATATCAATTTTTAGAGCTTCCAATATTTAGAGCTTCCTTTCCAAAATGAGAAACATGTTAATAGATTTATCATCTGCTTACATTTTTTCGTTTCTATGACTTTTCTGTCAGTGCTTAGGTTATCAGGGCATCCCCTGCCCCGAGTTGTGCAATTACTACTTCAAGAATTTGTCCCTGGGATATTTCCTGGTACCCTCCTGCGGGGGGTGGGACTCTGACTCACTGTTTGATCTCTGTCTCGCTTTCAGTTCTCTGTAAACTCCGTAAATTAGTTTTGCTTTCAAAAGCACTGAAAGTTGCTTGTCGCCAAGCGCACTCTTTAAACCTGATCTAATTGCTAAAGTAGGGATTTATTTTTAATTCTGGTGTTAGCACTGTGCTGGCAATGTCAGGGTGTTAAGCAGCTGGTCAGGAGGGCCTTAAATCGAGGAGCAGGCGTTGCTGGGGTTGGAGTGGCTGATCCTGTCTCGGTTCAGATGCTCCTCCGTGCTACGTGTAATACTCCTGCTTTGCTTCCTGAACATGTCGTTTTAATATTAGGCTGTTAAAATATTTCATCATAACAAATGGGATGTGTAGTCTGGCGGAGTTGCAACACTCTTAGGAATTTTAACTTTTTGTTTCCTCTCTTCCAGTGATCCTGTCAGTTACGAAACCTTAATATAGTGTTGGGCATTAATTATATTTAGGCTTGTAGATTAACTGGGAAACCTTATTTTGCTTTTCATCTCCTTGAGTAGTTACCCACGGTACTCCTCGCTGCTTTCATGTCTCACTCCCTCATCTCACTGTCTCTACTGTTCATATTCCTCTTCTAATTATGACAGAAATAGTATTGCGTTAAGGTTATCAAGAGGAGTGGGTGTGCTGCTTTTTTTGTCCCCCCCTCTCTGGGTTTTTGAGGAGTGTTTGTAAAATCCCCTGATTGGAAGGGCTTGAGTGAAGGTGTGGACATGGGTGTGATTGCAGTCAGATCGGATCCTCAGTTGATTATGTGCAGTTTCAAAGTGGAAAAACCCCCAAACACATTGGTTGGAGTGACTTCTAAGGATCAGGCTAATGTGTTTTGCCTCCCAGTTGGGATGGGATCTGAGGGCATACTTCGGCACAGCACTTTGAGTGTTCAGCAGTTGATGATCAAGGTCCTGTGTCCTTCAAACAGTCAAGGAAAACTCCTGGTTGGCTGTGTAATGCTGTAAAAGCAGCAGGGCTGTAAGAAGAATTGCCTCTTCTTGATCGGGGCATCGGTTCATCTGTTTAATATAAATAATAAAATAAATAATAAATATCTGTTTAATGTAAATAATATAATACTCTGAAAAATACGAAAAGCCTTAGGCAGGTGTAGTTTAAGTCAGTCTTTCATTAGTGGTTTGTGCCTCAAGTTAGTTTGGACTAGATGTCACAGAGCAGCCCGGGTTGGAAGGCACCCTAAAGGATCACCTGGGCCAACCTTTGATGGGAAGGGGGGGCCTAAATGAGAATATCAAGCGCCTTCTCCAGTCTCATCTTGAAAACCTCCAGCAATGGGGCTGCCTGGTCCCTGCAGAGGTTCTTCCAGTATTGACTGGGCTCACGAAATAGCACCTTTCCTTCTGTTGCGTGCAGTTGGTGTTGCTGGAGTAAGTAAAGTTATAGAAGCTGCTTTCACACTCGTTTCAATGTGTTGTGTGTATCCTGCCCCTTGCACAACTTGATTTTTAACCTCTGTGGAGAGGAAAGGACTCTTTGGAGTGACAGGAGAAGGGGGCAGAAACGTTTCTGGGTCACACAAGGCCTGATGCAAGGTGTTACTGATCATGCAAATCGCTACAGTAGACCCTATTTGAGACTTTTTCAATGCATAAAGGCATTTCTTAGTTGGACTCTTCTGGGTTAGACAGCTTAAAATGTAGAGGAATGGTACAATTTGGGGTTTCTTATTCCCAACCGAGAGCTTAGCAGTGGGCATGTTCTGGTGAATCTTGCGGTGAGCTTCTAAAGGCGCTTTTGTTTTTGGAAGAGTGTGCAACTGTTATTGTCCAGGGTATGTCCTGTTTATTTCTGGTGTTGAGTGAAACCTATTGCTGCATAGTTTTGAGGCTGGGGGTGAACAGCGTAAGGTTGTGGGATATTTTTGATGTCCCCTCTTGGATGAAGGCTTTCTTTCTACTCAGAACTACCTGTTTGCACTACATGCTGCTGCTTTTTTTTTTTCTTGTAACATATTGTTTGTTTGTTTTTCAGCTTAACTTCCCATTTCTAAAGAACTAAAAAGGCAGAAGAAATTAAAAAGTAATATTAAGATTGAAGTGGTCTTGCACTACTCCCTCCCTTGCTCCCTCTGCTCTCCCAGCATCTCTTTCACCCTTCCCGCAATCTCAGTCCTGCCGCAAGAGCTGCCTTCTCCGCACCTTCTGGCATCAGGAACAGCCTTCCCTCCCTTCTGACTCAGCAACTCATCCTTCCCCTCCGCTCCCCGCTCCAAAGCTGCCCTTAAGCACCTCTCTTTACCTTCTGGCCTTACACGCTGCTGTCCCACTGCTACCCCAAACTCTTTCTTTTGAAGGCATACCCCACAATACTCTTACAAATTATTTCCTGTAACTACTTTTCCAGCCTGTACTGAGTTCTGTTAAGCTGCTTGAGCTGCAGCTTGTGAAATGCTCTGCCAAGACTTGACTTTTTTTAGTATCTTAGTGTTCTTTGTCACCCTTCAGTATGTAGTATATAGCCAGAATGGGTTGCAGAGTGCTGCTCTTTGGTGGCCCTCTGGTGGCCCTGGGCACCTGCTCGGGGAAGATGCAGTGAGGAGTTGGTGAGTGTTTGTACATAGGTGGCCTCCTTAGGGTTCTCCAGCAGCATCCTGCTAATTTTACTTGCTTGACCTCTTAAATAAACCCGAAAAGAACACCAGCTGTGCTCCAGAAGGTTCAGTGATAGCGTTTCCAGCCTTAGTCTTGGTAATGAACCATAGAGGCTGGTGGTTTTGTCACTCAGGTTCTGCACTGATGCTTGTGAAAAAGCCAAAAGATTAGGAAAAAAAGCTCACTCCAAAATTGTCATCTGTGTGGGAACTACAGGCTGTAGCCGCTGCCTTAGTGCCCTCTGGATGGCACTTGTTTCTGTAAGAGGAAGGAAAACGGATCCGCTTCCGAGAAAAGAATAATGACAGTTGTTTGGTTTAAGTTGAAATAGCTTGTTTCCTTTTGGGGAGGTGGAGTGGGATGATGGGAAAATGAATTTCTTTGATCTGTGATGGCAAAATATCCAAATGATTGATTTTTCACAGATAATACACATGGGCAAGTTGTCAATCTCTGCCTCGGACTGGTACAGCAATCGTTTTCATTGACGTTCCCCACTTGCTAACACCTAATCTTTAATCTTTTAACTGTGGTTTTTCTTTTTCTTCTTTTTTCTTTTCTTTTTTTTTTTTTTTTTTTTTCTTCCTCCTTAATCTGTGTGTGAACACAGTTTGGTGCTTTGGAAACGCACAGGGAATAAATAGTGCTTCTTGACACCTTTAACTGTATTTTTTTTTTTTTTAACTTGATTAATTGGAATTTAATGCAAGCGATTGAGCTTCTGATTTATTTTTTTTTTAATTCACATTGTCAAATTGGAATTTTCCTGACCTGAAGCCTTAGGTTGAATTTACAGCTTGGTGAAATGTTCCTGGAGGAGGGTTTCTTGGAGGTGAAAATGGTCTTTCCAAGTCCCTTAAAGTAGACTTTGTGATGCCACATCTGTGACTTTGTGCTGGTGATAGCTCAGTTGACCGAAAGCAGCTGGATAGTGAAAAGTTCTCCCCCTTGAAGTTTGACAAGAAATGAAAAAAGGGGAAGGATCCTGCAGAATGCTGCCAGCGGGCCCGTGGGCCGTCCCTAGGGCAGGGCTCTGGGGTTTTCTGTATTATTCTTGTTTTTCCCCCTCTTGATGATGAATTTTATGGGTTATACGGTCACTGACCTGTGGAGGTAATTAACACTTAATATGTTTGTTACAGTAGGCAACTGGTTAGAGTACAAGAAAGGTTTTACTCTGTTTTTAGCGTTATCAGGAGTAGTAACGGGAACTTCTGTGCTCCATTAGTGTCATCTCCAAATCTCTGCTCGTGTGAATTGTGGCTACGCCTTGTCAGAGCCGTACCTGCTTAGATGGAATCTGGAATCTGTGCCATGCCCAAGGTCCCTCCTGAAACCTTACACTTGAAGACTTACTTTTCTTTTTTATTTTGGTTTGGCTTATATTTTTCCAAGGGACTGCATGAGCACTAGAACTATGAATCCTTTCTGAGAAGTGACTAAAACGGCATTGCTTCCTCCTCTCCGGATTTTGGGTTGCCGTAAAGAAGGGGGCTGGCTTCCCTTGGCAGTGCCCCACGCTGACCGTCCCCCTGCACAGCAGTGCCGGGTGCTGCTGGCTGGCACACGGACTCTGCGGTGGCAGCGGGCACCTTCTCTGCAAAGGGAAGCGCTGGGCTGGCTCTGATTCCAGGCGGAGCTGGCAGGATTGGAGAATGGAAGGAGACTTGGTAAGGAATAACGTTTTGAGGAGGGGTAACTGGAAACGAGGTGGCTCCCAGAGTTCTGTAGAGGTTTGGGTAGATGCTGCCAGTGTGGGACACAGCAAGGGTGCCAAGGGAGAGAGGAACACACTGAGACTGGAGCATCCAGTGGTTCTCTTCCCGCTGTGATGTTTTATATCACGGGTGAAGGTTGTGTGCGTGGTGCGTATAACAGGAACCTCTTACGGTGTGGCCTGTTGTGTTGCAGTGACTGTCTTCTAACTCAAGGCGAGAGCGATGCTTTGCTGAGTGCTGCAGATCAGGCTTCTCCTGTGTCTTGCACCCCTCTTAACCCTGCGGGGGGGATTCACCGCTTCGGCGAGTGCCGCAGTAACGCATGCATCGAAAATTCAGTTGCACTTGTTTCTTTTGAGCCATACTTGAACAAAGAGTTGGCGGGACCTTTTGGGTTCAACGTTCTTCCTGGCTTTTGTCTCTTACCAGGTAGTTGGCAAAAAAGGAGAGAGCCACTAGGACGCAAAAGACACTGGAAGGGCCTTATCGTGATCCGAGATCTTCACTTTTATCTACAACTCCTGGATAATTGCTTGACCGTAACCAGAGACTGTCGATCTGTTTCATTTAATGCCATTACCAATAAATCATTGCTTTTGTTGAGATGGAGTTTCCCCGGTGTGTTTCTGTTGTAATCCTCCTACCTGTATTTGTAAATAAAATTCATTACTTTTGCCAAGTTTAATTTTGTTCTTCTAGTAACTGTGGCTCTTCCCTTCTTCTACGGAAGCTGCGACTCCACCGGCGTATCTTGGGGAAACGGAGCCGTAACGTTGCTTGCGCTTGTTTGGAGAGTTTGAAACGTCAGATGTGAGTAAAACATGGGTGGGAGCCATCGGGAGGTACGAGCTGAGCTGTTTTGTTGTAAAAGTGAGGGAAATTAGGGTCGTTGTTCTCGCTGTCCCCGCAGGTTCCTCTTGGAGAGGAGTAACTTCACCTCTTGGGGAAATCGCCGTTTCCCTCCTCGCCTCAAAAAGCGCGGGAGGAGGAAGCACGTGTTTGAGGAAGCACCTCAAACCAAGACAAACTGGCAGGTCGGTCCCAAACGATGTGTGGGTTGGTTCTTCAGTCTGTCCCAAAGTGTTTGGGTTTTTTTAATTTCATAAAGAAACAACAGCCTCCCTGTCTGGGCGCGCTCCAGCTGCGCCGTTATGGGGGTGGAGGTGTTTGTGCACCCCCCGAACCCAGAGTCCTTATTTCTTTCATCGGGTGCTGTTTCCTCCCTCTGGATCTCGATAAGGAAATGTTTATTGCAAATATTAATTTTTTGTCTTAATTGGAATTCCTGTACCACTTTGGTAGATTTTCTTGGAAGCGTGCCCTGAGGAGTTTTAATAAATCGGGCATTGATCGGCACCGTCTACATCTAATGCTGTATAAATTCCTGGTAAAACTTGCTAAGTGTTTTAATTGGCATAATTAATTTCTTTGTAAAGTTAAATTTGCTACATTTCTAATTACCATAAATCCCACTAAGGCTTAAATCCCGTCCTAATTGGCATTCCTCCCTTGAACGCAGGAGGGTGGTTCTCCTCCGCCGTGCCAGACGGGCCTGTTAATACCAACTTCGCTTTCTGCTTACGCTCTTTCCTATTTTATTTTACTTTTGTAACAAGGCAGGATTGTGTAGAAAAGGTGCCTTTTTGGGGGGGAGTTGGTTTTTCCCCTGTGGTATGACCAGGGTGCTCCTCTCATGGAGTTAGTGGCATGTGATGATGGTGGTGGTGCTGGTGGCAGTGACTTGTTTTCTTTCTCCCTTCCTAAATGTCTTGTTTTGGTGTGGGTAAAAGGCACGTAACGCACTGTACACGGAATAGAAATCCTTTTCTGTTCAGCCTGGAGAAAAGAAGGCTCCGGGGAGACCTTGGAGCTGCCTTCCAGGATCTGAAGGGAGCTCCAGGAGAGCTGGAGAGGGACTCTTGGTCAGGGAGTGGAGTGATAGGACAAGGGGGAATGGTTTTAAACTGGAAGAGGGGAGACTTAGATTGGATATTAGGAAAACATTCTTTACTGTGAGAGTGGTGAGGCACTGGAAGAGGTTGCCCAGAGAAGCTGTGTCTGCCCCATCCCTGGAGGGGCTCAAGGCCAGGCTGGATGGGGCTTGGAGCAACCTGGTGTGGTGGGAGGTGTCCCTGCCCAGGGCAGGGGGGTTGGAACTGGATGATCTTGAGGTTCCTTCCAACCCAAACCCATCTGTGATCTGCCCAGGGCTGCTGCTGTGGCACTTGATTCCAAGGTATCCGAAATACTTGATGCTTATAAGGAACAGCGGAGGGAATAAAGGAATAAAGCCAGGGCAGACCTCCGGTGTCCCAAGGGTGAACAACTCCAGGTCTGAAAAGTTACAGGCTCTGCTTATTCTCTTGTAGCTGGGTTTAGAAGGGTATTTTTTGGGCAATGCCAATGAAACGCCTCGGTGCTGAAGTGGAGGAAGGTGAGGGTGGTTAGTGCCGGGGCTTAGTGACGGGTTGCTGTTGGTTCTTCTCCAAGTAGGTGGTCAGACTAGATGATCTCAACGTGTTCCCTTCCAACCCAGGCAATTCCATGCCGGTGGAGAACTCGGGTGGCTTGTTCCGTGCACCATCCCGGGCACAAGTATTTATTTCCTTGTTGGGGAGGGCATCCCCCTGCCCGATGCCAGCGCGTGGCAGAGGTGGCTTGGAAACACGTAAGTGGGTGTCCATTTATTGGCAATATTTCCTTAAAACTACTTGGCGTCTCTTACTGATGCTGAATCCTGGTTTTCATCAGAGCTGAGCAGAGTGGAAGAAATAAACGCCTGAGTTACCTTCCCGAGCAGGGAATCTCGCTGAAAACGTGGATATAAGTTGAATGGTGTGATGAGGGCATATTTATTTATATTTTTTTTAATAAACTCACTTGATTCTCTTTAGATACCCTTCAGGCTCGTGTTGTTGGGGTGGGCTGGTTGTGTTTGCGTGGGGACTGGTGTCAGAGCAACCCCTGCGTGCCTGCCCTGTGAGAATTGGCAGAATTTTGGATGTTTTGGGTTTTTTAATTGTTTATTTCTATTTTTTTCCCCCCGTTGCTGCTGAACCAAAGCCGACCGGGGTGCCCCGATAACGCACCACAGCCCTGTGCTAACGGCGGCCTCGGGGACGCGGGTCCCCGATGTCTGCGGCTGCCTTAATTAAACACCTGGTTTGTTCACGCCGAATTCTGGATGGATGCTGGTTCCTTCGACGTTTAAGCGGCTGCAGCTTTCTTTTAGGGCTCAAATAAGGTCAGCCTCTGTGAGAGTAGGGAGGTATTTATTTTTTCTTACTGGAAATGCTTGAACAAACCAGGGTATTCCACGGGAAGGCGCCGCTTGGTGGGAAGCCTCCCTTCCTCCTGCAGCCCCTTTGGGGACGGGGGCTCTCCCAGGAGCCCCCTCCCCGGTGGCATCCCCTCCCTCCGGCTCTCTCGCCCAGGCTGCCCCCCGGTCCCTCGTCGCCCCCGGGCTCCGGCTTTGGTGGCCCCGGTGGCCGCCGGGCGGTGCCGCCTGTGGCCGGGAGGGGGCGCTGCCGGCCCGGCGGAGCGGGAGGGCCGGAGTCGGGGGCTGTGATTTGCGCGACAAACCGGCAAAAAAACGGACCAAACCTCCCCAAACCGGACGGTGACGGGTCCAAGGGCCGGGGGGAGAGTGGGGGGACGACACCTCGGCGCTGCTCCCCGAAGTTCTGGGGAGAAAGAAGGGGAAAAACCCACCGGCATCGATTAAATAAGTTCCCTGCAAAGCCGAAAGGAGCAGTTATTGCCTGTGCACAGGTGGAGAACTTCAGGGGAAGCTTTAAGGAGTCGTCGTCCCCCAGCTGTGGCAGGGGACACCCCAAACTGTCCCCTCCTCATCCCAGGCTCCCCCACTTCTGTGTTTGAGGCAGCGGTGAGATGGGTGGGAGCAGGGGACGCCGTGAGACTTGTCTAGCCCCGTAGGAAGGTTTTGTTTCCATATAGGATGAAACCAATTTAATCAATTAATGTGGATCGTGGTGAACAGCGCTTCGTGCAAGGTGAGCAACTTAAAAACTTCAGGTGACACTGGGTTCTCCGCCTGAAAACGGGGTGCTGGGTGGCGCTCCCCTCGGAGCCTCGTGGAGCTTTAGGTGATTAACTGCAATTAATTCCGCTACCTTAAAATATGTCATCTGAACCTTGTGCATCCCGAAGCCTCGCAGGTGTCAAACGTGCCCTACAATTTGTGTTGCGTTTTGCACCGCTTCGGTGTCCCGGATATTTGCCAAAATGGGTTTTCCTTGGTAAAACGCGTTCTAGCTTTTCTCCTTTGTTTCCAGAGTGCTGCAGGATGTGTGGGGCTGGAGACAAATGACCAGAATTTGGTAGCAAGGAGGGGTTTGGGCCGTGTTTAATAGAAACTGGAGTTTTAATCCCGCAGAAGCTGATGCGATTAATCCTGCCCGCAGTGGCCACTGGTCCGGGCGAAGTTTTGCAGGTTCCTGGAATGGAGACGCAGGTGGGAGCTGGGAGCCATCGCTGCCCAGTCTTCCCAGTGCTGTTGGGGTGATGGGTAAGACTTGATCCTTGTTTAGTCAGGATGGGGTTAACCCAGAGGGTGTTACCCGCAGCGGGTGTGCGGGCTGTGGCTGGGTGTGCATATATATATATTTAAAAAGATAATAAAAATATATGTATTTATGGGAAGGTGAGCATGGACACAACTAGCGCCACGTAAAATTCTGATGAGGGTGATGCTCGCCCTCTGCTCTGCGCTGCTGAGACCCCACCTGNGAGCTGGGGCTGTTCAGCCTGGAGAAGAGAAGGCTCTGGGGAGACCTTGGAGCAGCCTTCCAGGATCTGAAGGGAGCTCCAGGAGAGCAGGAGAGGGACTCTTGGTCAGGGAGTGGAGTGACAGGACAAGGGGGAATGGTTTTAAACTGGAAGAGGGGAGATTTAGATTGGATCTTAGGAAAAAATTCTTTGCTGTGAGGGTGGTGAGACCTGGGAAGAGGTTTCCCAGAGAAGCTGTGGCTGCCCCATCCCTGGAGAGGTTGAAGGCCAGGCTGGATGGGGCTTGGAGCAACCTGGTGTGGTGGGAGGTGTCCCTGCCCAGGGCAGGGGGGTTGGAACTGGATGATCTTTGAGCTCCCTTCCAACTCGAACCATTCTATGATTCTATAAAAATTCCCTCGATCAAAAATGCGACTGTTTAAGACTAAATTCGTACAGCTCAGTCTAGACAGTACCCCAACTGCAGAGGATGCAACTCATGGGAGTTTTAAAATGCCTGTTGGCAGAGTTTTAAAAACCCTCTCCTGGGTTGGACGCTGAGGAATCTGCAGCTGGATGTGGCAGAGCCCGTCCTGGGAGGGTGGGATGTGGCAGGAGCTCCCTGCAAGTGTTGTAACCTACTGGGGTGTCCCATTGCTCACCCTGCTCTCCGGGAGTACCTTGGCTCGAAGGCTGGGTGGTGTTGGTCCCTGGGTGCATCTCCTGCAGAAAAAGCCTCTAATTAAACCCAATGCAGAGGTTCTGGTGCTGGGGGGAGCTGGGTGGGTGGCACACGTGGACCCCCCACGCACCCAGAAAGCGGCGTTTTTCCTTGGGATGTTGCTGGTTCTCGGGGGGGCTGGAGGGGGGGAGATGGTGAGATGCTTTTGGCTGGGCCTGGGAAGATGGGGGGACACAGGTGAATCTGGGAAGTCCTCAAAATTCCAGTGCCCAGGTAAAGGTATGGAAGTCCTCAAAATTCCAGTGCCCA
>VZRU01002874.1:3967-17233 GCA_013398155.1 Pedionomus torquatus | reverse complement strand
AAGACCACGACAAGCCCTCCCCATGGGTGTTTACTGGGTTTTGGGGTGCTCTATCCCTTCCCCATCCACTTGAAGGCCACCACAAGCCCTCCCCGTGGGTGTTTACTGGGTCCAGTGATGCTCCACACCTTCCCTGTCCCCTCTGGCCACTGTGGCCACCCTTTCCCTGGTGGCTGGCTCACCTCTGTGGGAGCGCAAGGGGCAGTGCCAGCCCGTGCCCGCGCTTCCCATCACTAGGCAACGGTGGGTGAGATACATCCCCCCGTGTCTGCTGCTCCCATTTGGCACCTCCCACCATGTTCCTTCGTGTGCCACCGCACAGCGTGGTGGATACAAAGCCCGTTTTTTTTCTATCTTTGGGTGCCAGCACACACTGTAGCCACCGGCAGGAGGACGGGCAAATCGACTGGCGACGAGTGATGGGTGACACTGGGACCCCGAGTGACCGCCTGTACCGAGATGCTGAGATTCCACCTCAGGGCCGGGTGCTGCCAAGCAAAGTCCAGAAAGTTAGTCTTTATTTTTTTTTCACATCAGAACTTCAAGCTGATCAAAGAAACAAACACTTTTAATGAAACATATGCAAGATACTTAGAAGGAGAAGATTCACAATGCATCTGCTGCGGGACCAGAAGGCTTATCAAAAGTGTGAAGTAGGAGGAGAAAAATTACTAGTGTATGATGCCAGAGAAGATTACAGCAATATTAAGCAGAAGGAATGTAAACACGTAGAGCTGGTGAGGGCTGGCGCGGGGCTGGCGCCGCACAAAGAGCCCCCGTGCAGCGTGGGGCTGAGGATGCTCCGGCTGGGGAGTGCAAGAACCAGCGAGCAGGGGATGCCCCCAGGTACCCAACCCAGCCCTCCCGGCCCCGCTGGGCTCCCGGGGATCGGGCAGGGCCGGCCACGGCCACCTCCTGGGGGACGGTCCCCTCCCCGGAGCCCCTCTCCTGCCACCCGGCTCGATGGTGGAACACCAGGGGAGAGCTCGCCAGGCGTCCCCGTTCAGCTGTCCTCCCAGCCCAGGAGCCTTGCAAGGGCAATTTATTTGCATTTTTCTCAGGAAACAAAAGCTTCAGTGAATATATCCATTTTCTTGCAACGTGTTTTATTGAAAACGTAAATATCGTCAAAAGCTGTAATTTCTGGTGATAATGCAGTAGGTTTATTATCAGCGGGAATATCATGTAATTATTTCTGTTCCACATTCGGGAGCGAGCAGACATATGGCTTATCTATTTCAGCCACTGGCCAAATTCTGCTCTCCCTTAACTCTTTTGCAGCCTCGGTGAGTTCAGCGAGGCCGCACAATTAGAGCTGGCAGTGGGGTCTGGCGCTCTTATTTCTTCTTAAACGAATATGATTTTTTTTTTTTAATTATTATTTTTTCCTTTTTAAATTTCGAAGCTGCTTTCCCAACCCCCTGCCCACAGGCTGTGCTCCGTGCTCTGCGTTAACCCTTCTCGTCACTGGTGGTTGCCCATCCTACGATGGGCTTTCTCTGCCCCAAAGTGCCACCACCGGCTCCACCGTGGGGGACTGGGGTGTCCCAGGGGGGTCTCAGGTTGCTTTTTGGGGGGAGCTGAGTGTGGGCTGAGTGTCCTGTGTCTCTCTCGCCGTTCTTTCCCACCTCTTTTCCTAACACCCCCTCAGGAAAATGCCTGTTTCCCTCCGGTTTCCCTCTTGGCATCACTCTGTGGGGTGAGGAGAGGGGCCATGGGTCAGTTTTGCCCGAGGTTACCAGGCACAGAAGACCCACTGGCATATGTCGAGGCGGCCAGGAGGCAGGTTTAATGTATGCTCCTGACCTTTCCAAACACTCTTCTGAGCTCCACATCTGCGAGGCCGCCTGGTCGCCCAAGAGGGACAGGTCTCCTTGCTCTGCCCTGCTCAGGAGATGAAGCCCCCACCGCCTCCCCCATCTGCACGACCGGAGAAGGAGGGGAAGAAGCAGCGGCCTCTGGAACAAGCTCTGGGTGGGCATCACGGTCGGTCACCTCTTCCTGAAACTTCTGGCAGGTGCTCCCTTGTCTTTTGTGGAGGTGGGTGCCAACAGGAATAGGGCAGAGCAGAAGCCATTTCAGCTGGATGGGAGGACCATCTGGTCCAGCTGCCTGACCACTTCAGGGCTGACCCAAAGCTGAAGCGTGGGTTTGGAACGCGATGATCTTCAAGGTCCTTTCCAACTCTAACCATTCTATGGTTGAGGGTGTTGTCCAAAAAGCCTCTTCAACACCGCCAGCCTCGGGTTACCAACCGCCTCTCCGGGAAGCCTCTTCCAGGGTTTGACCACCCTCTTGGTAGGTTTGGAAGGTTCAGGTCTTCAAGGAAGGTTGCCACACTGCTGTCTTAAATCCAGTTTGGAAGGTTCAGGTCTTCCAGGAAGGTTGCCACGCTGCTGTCCAAGGACCACCAGTGGTCCAAGGAGCAGAAACTGGGCATCTTTATATTTCCAAACAGTGATTCTGGGTTTGCACCCTGGTTATGGAGAAGCACCTCCAAACTCCGAAGAGCAGAACCTGCTGGAAAAGCTCAAGGGTTCCAACTAACCAGAGGGGTTCTTGTGCTTGGTGTCTACCTCTCAGGGTGACACCTACAGCTTGGAGTACGACGTATGGCTCGGCACGGCGTCGCCCGGTGGAGAAGCAGCAGAAAGTCAGGTTCCTCTGAGGTTTTCAGCATTTGCAAAAGCAAGCTGGAAAGGAAAACAAACAAAGACATGCAAATAAAATCCTTTCCAAAACACCCATGCTCGAGTGGTTTTTTTGTTTTTTTTTTTCTACCACTGTTTTTAAAAAAGCATCTGGCAAGGCTTTCTGCAAATTTATTTTAGCTGAACGCAAACAAACACCAGCTCTAATAAGCGTAGTCGCGTGTTCATTAACAGTTCTGGCTACGGCTTTTGAAGATAAGGTGAGGAAAAAGTTCTTTAATTTCACGTGAGGAGAAGTATCCCAGCACCATGAAAGGGATTTTCATCTTAAACAGCAAGGAGCACAAGTGCCTTGCACAGCTCCTCTGGGCCGCCCAGACGTCGGGATGGACACCAGGTTCCTCCTGGGTATTAGAAAAGAAAAACACCCTAAATGAAAAGAAACCAACCCCTTCTTGCCTCATCCAACACAGTCGCTGGGGTTTCTGCTTCTTGATGGGTCTGGGTAAGTAGAGCATAACAGTTAATGGCTCCAAAGTGCTCCCTTCCCGAAAGAGCCCTCCCGGTGGAAGGGCTGGCCCTGGGTGGGGGATGTCACCGTCCTGTGGGGACAGGCAGAGCGGTGGGGGGACAGGGTTGTCCCAGGGATGGGACAGGGTTGTCCCAGGGGTGGGGAACGGCCACGACGCCTGCCTGGGGTTTCCCTCATTTCAGACCGTTTTGGTCCACAAACCCCAGCATGAGCTTGTGGTTATTGTTGTGATACTCGATAAAGTCCCACTGAAGTGGCCAGTAGAAATAATCTAGACTCCTGGTTTTTATTGTTTTTTTCTTGTTGTTTTCCCCCCAGCATTTTCTGTAGGCAACAAGCATCTCAGCTCCAGCAGGACTCCTTGCTTGGGTCCTGCATCCAGGACTCGGTTACGCCAGGATGGGATGTAACCCTCACCAGGGTCACCCCAGGCGATGGAGATGCTGGCGAAGCACCAGACCCCCACGGGATGCTGCAGCTGATGGTCAAACCAGGGACACCAACACCTTAGAGTGCAGCGAGGACTCCGGGGCTGCAGAGAAACCGCGAGGAACACAGGTTTGCCGCAGTATAAATGAGACTCGTTAGAAAGCCAGGGGAAAAAAGAGGGGGCTGCTCTGAGACGTGAGGCCCGAGAGCGTTCCCCAGGTTGGGTTGATGTTCTCCAAGAGGTGTTGCACCCCGGCAGGAATGGCAGGGGGCACCTGCACCCAAGCCCTCAGCCACCACCCTGGTGGTGATGTCTCCGTGCAGAGCTCGGGTGGGAGCAGGTAATGACTGTTCCCATCTCAGCAGATTTCTAACGCGAGCTCATACAGAGAGATATTACGCATTAGCCTCCTTTAGAGGAAGCTCATTAGAACAGGAGTGTTTGCGCTCCCACTGCTCTATGAAGATGTTGCATTTCTCAAATTTGATTCCTAAACCAATTAGTTCTCCGTGCTATAAGTGCCTGCCTCCGTACGCTGCACACAGGCTTGTCATTTCTTTAATGGCACCATTATTTGAGCTGAGCAGGTTTGCTCTGGCGAGTCGAGCTGGTTTTCTGGGCGCTCCAGCGTCCGGAGGGTGCCCAGCCCGGGATCTCCTCCTCGTGTCTGCACTGGCTCTGAGATCAACCAAAGTTTAGTGCTGCTGAAAAGTGTCCTCGACGTGCCACGGGGTGTCTGCACCCCCCAAAAAATGTCCTTGACGTGCCATGGGGGGTGTCTGCGCCCCTNATGTCCTTGACGTGCCAGGGGGGGTGTCTGCGCCCCTGAAAAGTGTCCTCAATGTGCCATGGGGGTGTCTGTGTCCCCAAAAAATGTCCTTGACGTGCCATGGGGGTGTCTGCGCCCCTGAAAAATGTCTTCCACATGTCATGGGAGTGTCTGTGACCCCAAAAATTGTCCTCAACGTGCCATGGGGGTGTCTGCGCCCCTGAAAAGTGTCCTTGATGTGCCACGGGGTGTCTGTGCCCCGTCAAAATGCCCTCGATGTGCCATGGGGGTGTCTGCACCCCCAGAAAATGTCCTTGACGTGCCATGGGAGTGTCTCTGACCCCAAAAAATGTCCTTGACATGCCATGGGGGTGTCTGCACCCCCAGAAAATGTCCTTGACGTGCCATGGGAGTGTCTCTGACCCCAAAAAATGTCCTTGACATGCCATGGGGGTGTCTGCACCCCCAGAAAATGTCCTTGACGTGCCATGGGAGTGTCTGCACCCCTGAAAAATGTCCTTGACGTGCCATGGGGGTATCTGCACCCCTGAAAAGTGTCCTTGACGTGCCATGGGGGTGTCTGTGTCCCCAGAAAATGTCCTCAACGTGCCATGGGGGTGTCTGCACCCCTGAAAAGTGTCCTCAGTGTGTCATGGTGGTGTCTGTGTCCCCAAAAAATGTCATCAACGTGCCATGGGGNTGTCTGTGATCCCAAAAAATGTCCTTGACGTGCCATGGGGGTGTCTGTGCCCCCCCAAAATGCCCTTAATGTGCCATGGGGGTGTCTGCACCCCTGAAAAGTGTCCTCAACATGCCATGGGGGTGTCTGCACCCCTGAAAAGTGTCATCCACGTGTCATGGGGGTGTCTGTGACCCCCAAAAATGTCCTTGTCGTGCTATGGGGGTGTCTGCACCCCTGAAAAATGTCTTCAGTGTGTCATGGTGGTGTCTGTGTCCCCAAAAAATGTCATCAACGTGCCATGGGGGTGTCTGCGCCCTCTGAACGAGAGCACGGGTCCTCTTCCTTCTCAGCAGCCGTGGCCCGATGGCCAAAGCTGATGGCAGGTGGTACCCGAGCAGCCTGTTCTCGCCGCCCCAAGGCTTCGACTCGCCTTGGGGAGCCCCACCTGGGTCCCTGTCACCGCTCCCGTCCCTGGGCAGGGGTTCCTGGGTGGGAAGGAGGATGGAAGTGTCCATCATCTCCCTCCTGGGAAGTACCCCTTAGTGGATCAATAGTAAATTTTGGCTTTGCCCATGTTTTAAAGTATCACGCTGGCTTGAAATCCTGTTCCCTTTTAGACGGATGCGGTGCAAGAAGCTGGATTCCTTTCGAAGACGTGCACCAGGAATCTGTTAAATTACATTTGCATGCGATTAACTTGGGTGGTCCCCGCGTTATCGACCATCTAAAGGAGAGGAGAAAATGTAGGGCTTAAGAAACCTCCCGTCCCGTCTGGCGTAGCAGCGACCTGTCTGGCTGGTGTCAATATGTTTTCTTTTAGGAGGGCTCCCTCGGTGGGTTTTGGGGTTTTTTGTGTTTTGGTTTTTGTTTTTTTTTTTTTCTTGCTGGGGGTGAAACTATCCGGCCTCCCCAAAAACCTCTGGATGGGTGGTTCTGGGTGTTGTGCAGCGTGTGTGGGGCTGCTCTCTGCGGTGGTTACAGGCGGGGGTGACGCCGCCTTTGGGAAAGAACAACGGGAGATTCTCTCCGTTCCTGCGGCAAAAACCCAGGGCTGTTGCCACATGATTGCTCATTAGCAGCAGACAATAATTCTCTTTGTATTTGTCCACGTTGGGCGCAGCTTTAGAAGAAGTCGGTGCCTGATAGAGTGAATCATTGAAATGAAGACAGCGAGCCAAATTTAGCTTTCATTTGCTGCCCTCAGGAGAGACGGCCAGAATGTCATTAATAAAGTAAACAGCAGTAGGTGGCTTACGAGCAAAAGACATTAATTCCTGAAAGCAGGACACACATGGCATCGTGTGCCTCGGCCAATAGTTTAAAAATAATTACGTCGGAGTTGTTTATACAAACAGGGCTAGGTTTTGGGTTTATCTGGGCTGATCAGAGCTGTCTTGAAAACCAAGCTCCATTCTGATTTCTGGCCGGTCTAACGGTTCCCTGACCTATATCTACCCCTTATGATAACGGTGGCAAAAAAGGCTTAGTGCCCGTCTGCACTCGGGGCAGGACGCGGCTCAGGTCTCTGTGCTTTTTGGTGGCGGTGCCAAGAGGTGGCATCGGGTGGAGGTGGCAGTGAGAGGGTGGCAGAGGTGCCCGTACCCATCCCGGGCATCCCTCTGCTGTGGGGTTTGGGTCATGGCCGTCTGGCTGCAGCGGAGGAATGCGTTCCTGTCACAAGAACGTGAAATTGTTATAATACATCCCCCAGGGCAGGGCTTGGAGCTAAGTGGGCTTTAAGGTCCCTCCCAACCCAGACCATTCTGTGGTTCTTTGATTTCAGACCGGTGGTCCACTGCTGCGTTTTGAGCAGGTCCAGGCACTGAAGAACCCCTGCAGGAAACCTACAGGATGTGTTTGCAGTGTCCTGGAGGAGTCGGTGCCGTTCCCGATCCATCTCTGTCTCAAGGAGCCACCAGCTTCATTTCTGTGGTGTGTATGCTCCAAAACACTTCTACTGATGCTAGAATGCTCTGCTGCCTGGTCAGGAATGGTCTCCAGGGAGGTGTTTCAGACACAGCTGGATCTTTAGTAGGACTGTATGTATGGTCTGACCTCGGTGCCATCAGACAGTCCCCAGGGGCCCCGATATCTTTGTTGCTTGATACGGACAAATACTTTGCTTCTGTTTCCTTCGTGGGAAGCTACAGCAGACACCCTGAGGGTCACGTCCTGGGATGCAGGACAACACCTTGACCCACCCCCTTGATATATCCTTTGGCCAGACCCCCTCATTTGTGCCCAGCCCTTGATGACAGAAAGGTTCCAGCGGTCCCATCCAGGCAAGCCCCCAAAATTCACAGTAGTCATTCCAATTATTCGCTGAAGTGAATGCTCGCTAATAAGGGCAATAAGCTTGGAAACTGGCTGGAAGTAAAATACAGGTTATTAAAGTACTGTAATATGATGGTAAAGAGCTTATAGGGTCTTATAATTAAATGGGCTACATGTAAACGGCGGTGCTGGCAGCTCAACTGTCGCCAAGTAGGAGGTTTCTTGAGTAAGCCAAGAGGAGAGATACTGTTTGCGTTATTATCTCTCTTATTTATTAACTCCCAAATACACAATAAGCTCACCCGAGGCATTAGTCTGCAATCAATAGCACTCTTTGGGCACGAGCCGTTACGCCGTCTTCGGTGCCATCTGGAGCAGGAAGGCAAAGCGGGTCTGACGGCGAGCTCCGCGCGCCCACTTAGGCAAGTCATTTTTCATTTCGGGAGAAGTCCTCTCCAATAATGGAAAAGCTGAAGGTTATTACAATAATAAATGAGTTGGCAGCGCGGTTTATATAAGGAACTGATGTACTTTCTTACGGAGAGCTGTTTAATTCCTTGTAAATCTTGCAGGGGCCGGACGAGCCCCGGCTCCCCAGCGTCTCTGCGGAACGGCTGCAGGACCGGGGCTTTGCCCGGCTCCTTTCTTGGTGTCCAAACAGCTGTTCCTGATCGTCCTCCCTGCAGGTATCTGTTTGGGGATTAGTAATGCTTCGCCTGCTCGTACATCACAAGAAGTGGATGTGTAATTACATTAAACATGCTTCATCTCCTTGGACTCACTTATCCCGAATCACTGATACTGGCTCAGCTCGAGGATTTTTCTTCACGGGTTCTTCTCTTTTCCAGCCTTACGTGCTGTTTGCCCTGCACCGGGCACTCCCTTCCAGCTTTCTCACCAGGTGACCCGGTTTTCAGCCTCCTCTCATGTGGGTTTGGGTTTTTCTGTCTGTTTTCTGGGCAGGTTCGGTCTGGCTGATGTTGTCCTGGAGAGACTGACCGCTTCCCAGCGGCTGACCCTGGGGAGGCTGCAGGAGTAAAACCACAAACCTCGAAGCATCTCGCCCCGAGAGTCAACCCGCTGGAGAAAGCAACAGGGGGTAAGGTCTCTTAAGAGGGTGAGCCCACCCCATCCTCGCCACGGTCAAAACTCTGAGTGTTGTGGCCAAGTCAGGTATCCGAAGCCAGGAAAACTGTGCAAAATATGGGACAGTTAATATCCCTCGCTGCCTGAGTTGGGGGGGCTGGTACCTGGTTCTGTGCCACCTTCACTGCCTTACAGCACGTCTGACCCACTGCCAGGGGATGGGCCTCCATGCCATTAAGGGCATACTCTGATCTTTTTATAGCTAAAATAGCATCTTATTCTGTATTTGATGCTCTACTGGCAGGAGTTGGGGGGTGTTTCCAGCCGGACGGTGCCACGAGCAGCCCCGTGGGCTCTGGGGCAGCAACCATCATACGTGGTTTTGGTTCCTGGCACCATGAACTGGAGGGTGAAGGCTTCTGATAGGACTGGCGGTGTCCCAGTGGGTGAGAAACAGATAGGATAGTGACAAATAAGAAATATGGGAAGAAAACTAGGCATATTTCTCTGTATTAAAAAAAAGCTTAGCAGCTGATTTAGCGTTCATGGCCAGGCTGGATGGGGCTTGGAGCAACCTGGTGTGGTGGGAGGTGTCCCTGCCCAGAGCAGGGGGGTTGGAACTGGATGATCTTTGAGGTCCCTTCCAACTCGAACCATTCTATGATTTAGGAGGTACCGTCCCACGCCACCCCCTGCAGCCCATCACTGACAGCGGGAGTGGGTGATGCTCGCTGTGTCCCAGGTCCTGGTGGTTGGAAAGCCGCCCATGGAAGCAAAGGAGCCCTGGCTATGGCTGAGTGCCTGGGATGGGCTGGTGCAGCCCCCCCACTGTCTGCCAGCCCCCCCTCAGGGCTCCTTGGCCAGCCCACAGAGCCCCACGTGTGGGACCAAACAGCTTATTTCCAAAACGTAGTGCAGCAGCCACTGCCTCGCTCCTCAAATACTCTCTCCTCCTCCAGCTTTACCAGGAAAAAAAAGAAAGCAGGTTCTGAACCTGGAAACTTCCCAGGCAGCCCCTGTAAAAGGATGGGTGCCCCCCCCACCGGGTGGCAGGCTAGCCTGCTTTCTTAAGGTGCATCTGCAGCGCTCTGGGTAAGGGACCACTGAGATGCCCGGTGCCTTTTTCATCTTCCTTGGAGGTCTAATCAGAAAAATCTCTGATTGAAATAGATGGAGACAGTCACTCCGGTCTTTATTGCAGGCAAAAAAAGAAAAATAATATATAAATTAAAAAAAAAAAAATAAAAAGGGAAAGACTAAAAGCATGAAAACTTTAAACGAGAACCTCATGCCCCTGGAGCGATTCACATCTCTGGGAGTTTTGGTCCCCCTGTAGCTGCACAGTAAAGTCCATACAGATTTAGTGTCCTCCCAAACATGCCCCCCCCCTCGCCCTTTCGCACTCGTCTTTCACGACTGAGTCTCCTTGATTAAATCGTGTTTATTTGAGTTTATCTCAGTCCTAGGAAACCACAGATTTCCCTATGGTGGGAGCCCTAATAAAATGAAAAACAACCCAAAAGAGAAGTCCCAGACCTGGGAAGTTGTCCTGAGAGTGCACGAAGTTTTTCCCAGGGGAGATGCGGGTGCCCAGCACCCAAAGCAGCGTTCCCTGCAGCTGGGACTGGGCCTGGGCAACCCCTGAAGCAAGATCCAGTGAGTCCTTCAGCCACCACAGGGGCATTGGCTTCATGGGTGCCCTGCGCTGACTGCTGGCCACCTGCAACCAGGGGGAGAAAAGGGATTTGTCTCTCTATTTATTTTTTTTTTTCCCAGCAGCATCCTTCCCGTGCTGAGCCTGACCCCCTCGCCAAGATGCCCACCTTGGGAAAATTTGCCCCTTTCTTATGGAAGGGGAGAACCAAACCCACCCCACAGCCACGGCACACACACAAACACCCCCCCAACCGCCTCACAGTTATTGCTAAATATCTTCCCTCTGGCTCCAGCCCCGTGTTTCCTCCCTTTTCCCCCTGAAAGCCCTGGCTTGGTTCCTCTCGCACGTTTCCCGGCGCCGGCCGGGGAGGCGGCTTCCTGCGGGCCCCCCAGCATCCTGCCCCGGCCGCCCACCCGGGGACCCAAAAACAGCTTTTCTCCTGCCGGGGGATGGATTCCTCCAAAGAATCCATGGATTCCTCCGGCGGCTGCTGTAGCCGGCAGCGGTTTCCTCCGCAGGGTCAGCACCGGCCGCCCCCACCGAGCCCTCCTGGCCGGGGCATCACCCGCAGCACCTCGCTTCTCCTTCCCGGACAGAATGNAAAAAAAAAAAAAAACCAAAAACCCAAAACAAACCCCAAAGAAGCCCACCGAACCACCTGTGGGGCTGTGATCCTGCTGGCGTTCCCACCGTACTTAGATCCACCCCTTGACTGTTGAGGGTTTCTTTTCCCACTCAGCTCTGTGCTGCAAAAAATAATAATTGAAAAAAAAAAAGTAATCCTCAGTCATAAGAAACATCCCGAATGCTCATTCTTAGTCTCTCATTAGCTGTGTTTAGTTGTAAGGTTGGTTACCCTCCTTTTTTTCCCCCCAAAAGAGGCGCTTTTGCAGCTGAGCGTCGGAGCGCCCTGTTCCTCGGGGTGGGGGCTGTGGTTCGATGCAGCTTTTCTTACCTTTTTTTTTCTTTTTTTAGGTGGTAATTTCCCAGGCTCCGTGTGATTGCTGTGGCTTTGAGGCAGGGAAGGTGCGAGGCAGTGCCAGAGCATCCCGGTACCCTCCTGGGGGCCGCCCTGGAGGATGCTCCAGCCCTGGCAGGGGTCCCCTGGCGCTGAGTCCCCCCCCTGTCCCCCTCCCTCCCCTCGCCCCTCGGGGGGCAGAGCTGGAGGGGAGTTTGCAGCTGAGCCCAAACGAACACGGCTTAAGAGACTTACAGGCCTTGAATCTCCCCTTCGGTGGGAGATTAGAGCGCGTCTCTCCTCCAAATTCGCACCAGAAGCAGCGAACTTCTTTAATCTCGTTCTGGGCCTTGTTATCCTCTTTTCCGAGACTCATCCCATTGAACGTGAAGCCTCTCCAGACGCTTCCCAGGCATCCCTCAGCGCCCGGGATCCATCTTCTGAGCTCGGGGACCCGCCGCCGACACCACGTGGGTGCAGTGGGTGCCCTGGGGAAGGTGGCCCCCATCTAGGGGCAGACACTCCACCGCAGCGGGGACCTCCTCTGGAATTTTGGTGCTGTTGTTCACGGAGAGGCTCAATCTGAATTTAGAGTAAGGTGCCTATTACTGCTGCGTGCTTTTTATTAATGAATAGTGTATTGGGAAGGGTACTTGTCCTCCAGGTCCAGAAGTGGTAGGAGATGAACTGACCCTTGCTGGGAGGTGTGGGTAGGCTGGAAGACCTCTTCACGACTCAAGATCCCCTTGGCTGGGAAGGATTTGAGGCCGTACTCCAGTTCAGCCTTCAGGATCCACGTTCCTTGTGCCGGCTGAAACATTTTGGAGACGTTACCAACCATCAGGATGCTCTAGAGGTTGGCCCTGAGTTTAAGGAAACACTGAAGATGGGCGTTGGGCAAGCACGGGGCACAGAAACTCCCCTCATTTCTCTTCACCAGTCTTTAAAAACTGGCAAGCATCCCCCAGAAAGTTCTGGCTCTTCTGAAGAGGCATCTTTCGAACGCAGGAATGGTGACTGCGCTCATCTCCAGCCACTCCTCACCTCCAGTGGCGAGTTTGGTGTCAGTCCACATCCACTCGGGGACATGTTGGGCTCCACCGTGAAGAAAAGGAAAGGGCTGGAGACTCTGAAACTGAAAATTAAGGTGCTCAAGCTGGAAAGAAACGGCAGAATTTTGGCTTCCATCCGCCCTTCACGCTGAGATACTGAAGTGGCAGTTTCTCTTCTCTGGCCTTTAAATGAGTCTTGGAGCTCAGTCTTTAAATGACTCCTCCTGAGTCTTGGAGCTCAGAGAGGAGTTCCGTTGCGTTGCTGGTGATACACGGGCACCTTCTCACCTTCAGGTACGTGATCTTATTAATTTGGCCACTGATCTGGCACTTCCTATGGGTAACGGCCGAGGGAGACGGCTCATTCTCTTTCCTTTCTTTTTTTCCTCCTCCTCCTTTTTTACTTTTTTTGGTTGAGGAAGAGCAGAGAAAAGTGGGGAATAAAGGGAAGATGTACTAGGGCATATTTTCATGTAGCTGTAGTTAAAGAATCACAGAGAACGTCTCTTCCATCCTCTCTGCAAAGCCACGGAGCCTTTCAAAAGCACCCACAAGTGCAAACGGCCAGGAATGCCGTGGTTGGCACCCCTCTCCCCCTGATCTCCCATTCCACCATCATCCAATGGAAAAGACCAGTAGAGACAAACCCGGGGACTCGGTGTGCCACAGAAAGCCTTCAAACGGGTGGCTTGGCGAGGGAGAGGAGGAAACCAAGCACTTAAATCTCTCATCAGATGTTCTGAAAATTATTTCAGCTGCTAAAAATGCTAAACAAATTTTTATTTCGAAGGATATGTTCCAAACTCTTCCCCTTTGATAATTGCCTTTTTTTTAAAAAAAAAAGAAAAAAAAAAAAACCAATCCCATCTGTCATATATTTCATCGCCGTCTCAGAGGGCCAAAGCTCCCCTCCCCTGGGCACCCGGGGCGGGGGGGCGAGGGGTGCTCCCCCCAGGTATGGCTCTGGGACCTACCGGCTCCCGCATCCCGCTGCCAGTTGTTTGGGCATCACGCGTGGCAGGAGCTGGGGACACGGGCTGGGCCTGGGGCGGGCACGGTGCCTGCTGCTTGGGGGGGGGGGCATCCTGCTCTGCCCTTCCTTCTGCCCTTTTCGGCTTTCTCCTTTTTTTTTTTTTTTTTTTTTTTTTTTTTTTTTTTTTTTGGTTTTTTGGTTT
>VZRU01002873.1:1323-11550 GCA_013398155.1 Pedionomus torquatus | reverse complement strand
GTGAGGCCTCACCAGCGCCCAGTACAGAGGCACCGGGGGAAAGAAACAAGGGTCAGGAGGAGGTGGTGTGGGAGCAGCAGGGGATGGCTCGAGGCATTACCAAGGACCAGAAGGTCTTTGAGCATCATCAGCTAAAGTAAAGAGTTAAAATTTGATGGGGTTGATTCCTTTGTGGGTGCAGAGAATGGAAGCAAACACAGGGGTTGGTTTTCACAGCACTGAAATCCTCTGGTTAAAAAAAAAAATTCCCCACTGCGTTCTTCCACCAGCCTGACAGTGCTGCAAGGGTTAAATCATTATATAAAATGCCAGATCTCTATAGCAATTAGCTAATGGGTCCTTAGCAGGTAAAACAAAGTACTTTTCTGCCGTCAGGTGGATTTGGTTAACATTGAGTTAGCATAACAAGGAGCCAGTGTTTACAACTTTGTTTATAACCTCATTTGCAGGGACTACTTTGTTTTGCTCTGGAGAAACTTGATATTTTCTGTTGCTGATGGAAATAATAGTTTCTGTTGCACACAACGTAGATTGCATTCTGCTCCTCTTGCAGAGCTTAACAATCAAAAAATTAAAAAAAAAAAATNTGCTCTCCCCCTGCCACCCCTCTCCAGCCCACCCATGCTCCAGGTAGCGTCTACCCCCATTTATTCTCCAACATTANTTTGCCTTTAGAGTTTAATGGGTCTCTTGTCTCGTGCTAACAGCTCCGTGGTTTCATTTGAGGAAGAGAGTGTTTTCATATCAAAGGAGCCCACCCCCTCCACCACCACTGACCCAGCCTTCCCTTCCCCCCTCTCTGCCCCAGCACACATGCTATTTTAATATTTCATATATTTCATAAGCTTTTATGCCTCTAAAAGAGAAGTGAATTTGTGGAGAGTTGAGCTCTCTAGAGCTGTACTTCAGAGCTGGGAAGTAATTCAGGGTGAAGCCTGTATTAATCTCAGGTGAGAGAGATATTTAAATTCAGGCTACCAGTGTGAATATAAAATGGGGATCTCTTTACAAAAATTTCAAATTGTAATATGCAAAGCTTAAAGAAAAGAAACCCCAAGGGAACAGCTTTCTTCTGGAACATTTTGTTCCAACCATCATCTCTTTACCTTTATTTTTTTATTTAAAAACCCTCCCTTTGCCATTTTGTATTTTTAAATTAAATCTTTCAGTTTTTAAAATTAAATTCTGTATTGTGGGGAGATGGTGGGGGAGGTGGGGAACGTAACTGCCTGGCTGTGAAAAATGGTGCATGGCCCCAAATTTTAACTGGTGCAGGAGGAACAGTGATTGGTGGGGAAATAAAGCCCCTGCCGGGTTGACCCCATGTATCCCCAGGAAGATGGAACCACCCGCCCCCTCCTCACTTGGGGGGGGGGCTGCCTGCACCCTGCTTTTGGGGCATCTGCCAGGCAGGAGAGGAGCCAAAATTCCTGCTTGGAGGGAGGGGAGAGGCGGCCATCCCTGATCCAGATGTCCTTGCCATCCTTCTCTGACAGCCCTCTGGGCTGAGCTGGTCCTTTACTGTTGGTGCCTGGCACACATTCAGCCTCAAGCAGATAAAATTTTTAATATCGATTCAGGATCCTAGGCAGTGGGCAATTAATTGGTGTGGTTTTTTGGATGGGGTGGGGATGAGCTTGCAGATGCTGGTGGATGGAGTAACACAAGCCAAAGCCTGAGGTACCACTCCTGAGGGAGCCCTGTGTTTACATCCCTGGCAAAATCCTCAGGCTGCAACCAGCTCCCAGGTCAGAAGAAATGGTGACAGATGACATGCTATTATCAGCTCTGTCAATTAATTAAATTATACATTATGCTTATGAGGGTGATATACTGAGCCACTCTAGATTAAGTGTCTCAATTAAGTCTTTAATTTAGATTTAATAAGTAAGTTATTATATGTTAATAAAAGATCAATTAGTTGTTAAAAGAGCATTGATCCAGGTACAATAAGTGTGTCAGGGAGACATCAAGCTGACATTGAAGAGACTGGGAGATGGCATGCACAACACGTGTACAATTAGGCTTTTTAATACAGTCAAACAGGAGTGGACATGGAGGCATCTAGCCGCTGTTCAAAGGTAAGTTGGGGATATTGCACCATGCCGTGAATTCTCGCTCTCCCCAGGCTGTAAGGGCTGGGATGGTCAGCTCAGAGCCAATCCTTTGGTCTCAGTGTGAGCAAGCATTTCTCTTCTGAGGGATGGCCCCAAGGAAGGCTCTGGGGAAATCTTAGAGTCCCTTCCAGTCCCTAAAGGGGCTCCAGGAGAGATGGGGAGGGACTCGGTCAGGGAGGGGAGCCATAGGATGAGGGGGAGGGATTTGATACTGAAAGAGGGGAGACTGAGATGAGATCTGGGGAAGAAACTCTTTGTTGTGAGGGTGTTGAGACCCTGGGCCTGGTTGTCCTGAGAAGCTGTGGCTGCCCCATCCCTGGAGGTGTTCAAGACCATGTCGGAGGGGGCTTGGAGCAACCTTGTCTGGTGGGAGGTGTCCCTGTCCAGGGCAGAGGGTGGGACTGAATGGTCTTTAAGGTCCCTTCCAACTCAAAGCATTCAATGATTCTATGACTCTATAAGGACCTTCCATCAGCATCATAGAGTTATAGAATCGTCTTGGTTAGAAGAGACCTTTAAGATGATTGAGTCCAGCCATCAACCAAACACTGCCCAAACCACCACTAAACCCAGAAAAAAGATGTCTCCAAAATGAGTCAGTTTTACCGACTAATTTACTGATTTGTTCCTATATGAACTGTGCATTGCAATGCCTTGCACGAACCTGATGCAGCTCCTGCCAGGACCCTTGTCCTCCCCAATCCCTGGCCAAGCCTCCTCAGTCCCACTGGAAAATTTGGGGTGAGCACAGAGGGGTTGGAGGCTGGTGGCTGAGCTTCCAGGGGGAGGGGTGAGGAGGGAAGCGCTGGGCTTCAGCAGAGCTGAGATTTCAGCTGAATATGGATGACATCATTATACGGGTGATCCTTTCAGCAACAGCGAACCAGGTTTTAAAGTAGCGACCTACAGCATACAAATGATGGGTTTAAAGGAAATAAAAAAAGAGATGATTTGAATAGCATACATTTATAGAAGAAAAGCCTCCCCCCTACACCCCCCCCCTGGCCCTGCTTTCCATTTCTAATATCTTTCTACGGGGCAGGCGCCGTGCCTTCGAAAAAAAATTAAAACACTCTTCCTAAATACACTCCAGGCAGTAACAATGGCAAAGTTAAGAAGGTTACGAGACTTAGTTGTCCCAGCAACATGTCATCAAGTTGAAATGAGCAGGAAACATAGATAACGTAACAAAGAGGAGGGGGGGAAGAGAAGAATAAAACCGCAGGAGGAAAAATGCCAAGAGATTGAGAAAGAAAAGGGAAAACCCTTTTTATTTGCTGTTTCATTAGGATGAATCTGATTTTATAGTCTCTAAAAGAGGCTAAAATATAATCTCCTTTTGTGTAATATGCGTGTTAGGAAAATGTGTCATCAGCAATTCTTCTGTACACTACAGCAATACTCAAAAAATTAGTAGGGATATTCAAGTCGAGCCACAAAGAAAAACAAACAGAAGACTCACATTTCAAGCCTGGGCTGTCATTTAAGAACGCTTTCAACTTTTTATTAACCTTTTCGATTGTCCCTTGTGGTATCTCTCCACTGCTGCTGCTGTCACTGCTGAAGAGCTCCAAGTTTCAAATGGAAGACAAAGCAGGTGAGAGATGGAGGTTTGGAATGCAGCTCTGGCTGCCTGCTGAGCCCGGGAGGCTCTGCCACCTCGTCCAGCACAGAGGGGCTCTGTGCTTGGGTGCTCTACGTGGGCACGCTTGCCTCCTGCCTTGGCAGAGGGACAGAGAAGCAGTGAACAAAGAGAAACTAGGGGCTCACCCGAGCCATAAACCGAAATCCGCTCAGTCAGAGATGGGCTATGCCTGTGCTAAGGCTGTAGGGCACATAAAAATCTGGTTTACTTCCATTTTACCAGGGCAAACTTGAGTGTCAGGGGGATTCTGTAGATTTTGGTGGACATCTCTCCAAAGCCTTGGGAGTTTGTGTGGTGCTTCTCAGTGCCCACCCATTCCTTTGCCCTTCTCGTGTACGTTAGTTTTGGGCTGACCCCAGAAAGCCGTGTCCGCTCTTGGCTTCACATTGGCATCTCCCCTTGATGTTGAGGTTTGATCCCTGGCTAGAGTCAGTAGGCAAAACTTTAATTAAAACAGTAGTTAATCAATCAACCTCATCTGCGGTTGCTGCAGGAGACTTGGGGCTGTTGAGGAGCAGGCTGCTCCCCAAAGAGGGGCACCGGAGGGCTTGGTAGATGGTTGAGTCACAAGGGGATATTTATATTGGAAGAAATGGGGTTGGATTGGGGGAAACGTAAGCTTCAGGAGTCCCTCTACCAGCACAGACAGCACAGCACCTCCCAGACTGAACCCTTCCAGGAGAGGAGCTTGTTTTATGCTGAGATCGGTGGGTGATGGAGAGGATTAAACACCATGAACGGACTTCATGGTCCCAGAGAGCTTTTCTAATTATATATCCTTAAATGTGGATGGAGCAACCCGATTTTATGCACTACTTTGAAAAATCTTGATCCAGGCATTTTGTTGTGTATGTGTGCATGTACCTCCAAACTCATGACACTCCTGGAACCCCTCAACTACGTTTTAAAACCTCAGCAGTATGTCTCAGCATGCTCCTTGCTGACATATTTCTGGAACTCGTACTTTACACGCAACCACCTAAAGTTATTCTGTTCTCTAATAAAAATCTCTCCTGTCTCCTTCCCACTCATTTCTTCCACTAAAATATTTATTTGTTGTGTGTTGGTTTTTTGTTTTTNGTTTTTTTTTTTTTTTTTTTTTCCCTAATTGTCTCTTGCTGTATGTCTTGTGGATTATATTTTGAAGCCAGGATTGATTTAGTTAATTGATGGAGAGCTTTGCCTGTGAGGATTTCATAATCCTTCTTATTTTATCTTTGCAATAATTGCTATGTTTGTGGTTATTTCAAAGGACTAGGAAAAAGCAGACAAGAAAGCAAGCTCACCCACTCCTATTTTGCAGTTTCTCCAGGCACCTGGGTGGGCTCCTCTTCCACAAGATGCTCTTTGTGAAGAAGCTGAGGGAAGACAACCAGGCAATGCATGGCATGAGATGCCGGGGAACGGTGAGGACCGGAGGACCCCAGAGCAGGCAAAGCTCTGTCAGGAAGATGCCTTAGGGCCTCGATGGAGTGGTGACTCTAAGAACTGAAGGCCATTCTTCTGTGGGAGAGTGAGGAACAGCTACTGAGGGAACCCCAGGGCCTCACAGCCATATGTATAGCCACACTTGGCCAAGGATGGTGCCACCATGTAACCACACCAGGATGAAGGGCAGTGAAGGAGATGCAGCTCTTCAAACCCTCTTGCTTCTGGGATGACATTATCACAACAACACAAGCCCACGATGCAAGGGCCTGCCCCATGTGTCTGTACCATTGCTGGACAGAAAGAGAAAAGGTTTGTTTGCACCCATGCCAGGGCAAGTGTGATGTTGTTATTGAAAAGCTGCCTTTTTGCTAAAAAGAGTATCATTTATGTCCTTCTGGCCAACTCTGAATCCCTCTGGGCTTAGATCTGATGGAGGGGATGGTGGTGACATGCCCTGTGAAGACTGGATGCAAATCCAGTCTTGTGTTTGTGGTGGGACACTGGATGTGATGCTGTGTTGGTTTTTGCCATGGGATGTCAGGTGTGAGAACACACTGCTGTTCACCATGGGATGTTGGACACGAGGCCACATTGATGTTTGCCATGGGATATTGGGTGTGAGGCCAAACCGGAGATCACCATGGGATATCGAACACGAAACCACACTGGTGTTTGCTGTGGGACATGAAGCCACCGTGGAACACTTCACATCTATGCTGGTGTTGTTTGCCAGCTGGCCGCTGGAGGCTGCTGCTGTCTTTGCAGTCACCAGCAGCCGCCTGCAATCCCTGAGCACCCACCGGCAGCTCTGCCCAGCCAGCACTGCAGAGACATGAGGTCCAGGTGGCCTACTCCAGTATCCCAGGGCTGAGCAGGGCCGAGGAGCATCCTCCCTCCTCTTCCTCTTCTTCACAGGAAAGAAGGCAACAGGCTGGGAGGGGGTCCTAGGATGGGAGGGGTGTCTCTGTGCCACAATCTGAAGAAGCAGGATGGTCTTCCAATTTATCAGTGTCCAGGTGAGGTGTGTTTTTATAAGAAATACAGACTTTTCAATGTTCCCTGTATATTTTCTTAGTTTTAAAAGCTCCTATAAAAAGGTCCCAGGCCTTGTATTACAGACATCCCTTATGTAATACCAGGGCTCTGAGTGCACTAATAGACCTTAATTGCCCTAACCAGGCTCACCTGGGACCCTGGCCCATGTGCCCTGCTGCCCTTAGGCTCCAGAGCTCCATTTAAGCCCAGATCTGAGCAGTTGCTCCTGGTCTGATGCTATGCTGTAGGTGTGGTTGTCTCCAGTCTTGTGTCACCCCATGAGTAAATCTTGAACATTTGTTGGATTTGGCTTGCTTCTGCCCCACCTCCTGAGGGAACCCCATAGATGGACCCTGGATCTGGCCAGGGGCTGTAGATGGACCCTGTTGCCAATGCTTAGTTCTGTGGTGCAGAGGGGCTATGCCCTGGTGGGTGAGGGCACTGCCTAAGGTGGGGTGACCCTTGGCTCCCAGCTCTTCCCACCTTGCACAGCAGTAAGCATGACCTGCAGCCACTCTGCTGTACGCAGCTCGCTGCTGAGAAACCTGGGTTTCCTTCAAACTAAGATGCTCCCAATGCTTTGTACTTTTTGGGTGAGGAAGGTAATTTAGATAGTGTATGCCCTGAAAGCACCAAGTCTTAAAGTTTGGATGTGAAGCAAACTCCAAGTTGAATGTCCATAATGGAGAGACCTGACTTCTCCTGTGGATGTGGATTCACTCGTACTTCCATGTTCCAGCTGCTTTTTATATGTGCATCACACAAAAGCTGATGCTTTTGGTGACATCCCACTAGCCTCCTGCCTTTAACCTGCTCAGTTTGTGAGAGATCAAAGCACGTTCTAAGGTATTTTCCTAAAAAATTGACAATGGCCCAAGATGTTTTGAGACTTGTTCACTGTTGTGGCTAATAGTTTTTCCACTATAATCAGAAAAGATGGTGCCCATGAGAAACCAAAGTCAGCTGAGCTCCCTGCTTTTGTCTGGATAAGAAAGAAGGGAATGATGTGCTGATTTTCAAGTTTCCACGGGCAGGGTGACTACAGAGCAGGCTTTTATTTTGCCTGTTATAATTTGATGAAGTCATTAGGATACATGGGAAAACTCCCTAAGTTACAGAGGTCTCGTATCTCACACCAGAATGCTTTCAGAGTATGAAGCCTGCCAAGCTTTCAGCAATTGCAGGTGGTGTTTCATCTGGGTTTGGTTTGTACTCAGCTCCTTCAGATGTTACCACCTTGTCTGCACCCAGTGTGGTGGGTATATGGGTGCTGGGTGTAGGCTCAGTGGCAGTAGGGAAGCAGGAGGGGTTAGGGGCAGCAGTGGGATTTGGGGGTGTCTCCCTCTGCAAGGCAGAACTGTGCAGAGATGGAGAGCTCAGGATACAGGAGGGGGCCTTCATCACTTTGAGTAGACTGGATTAGCTCCTAGCAATGCTTACTGGGTCAGCCCCATCCTGCTACTGCTTCATATACATGTTCCTGGTGCTAAATCCAGGGAAGCAGTCTGGTGACATGGTTGCAGGTACAGCGCTCAGCTTGATTGGTTCCGAAGCCCAGCTGCTGAAGTCCTGTGTTTTCCCTAAACCCGTAAGGGCTGGAATTGCTCAAGATGCCCGCTAGTTTAAAACCTTCCTAACACCTGGCCTGATGTGCATTAAAATTAGCTGCTGTACCTGGAAAAAAGCAATTATCAGGCTTATCTTTGGGCCCTAATTCTTAGGATCACCTCCTTCAATGAGTGTAATGTTAGCACCAGGGGAAGAGGTTGAGTCAACTGTTGGTACAGGCCCTACAGCTCTACATGAGGTGCGACTAACACATGTGGCTCTGGCATGGAAAACTGGACTTTGCTAAGAGGTACTAAGGTGCCTTAGTCCAGAGTTTCGTCCACTTTTCTCAACTCAAAAAAACCCACCCAACAACAAACTCTCAAAAAAGCAGGCTTTTGGGTAGTGAAGGTAAGGGTGGAAATGGGTGCTGTGATACTGTGTTGTAGAGGTTAAATTTGGGGGAAAAGGAGATGTTTTTTCTAATGTAGAGGGCTGGTATTTGGAGAGTGAGGGATATCTCAGAGTGTAAATTCATAGGGAAAATGGGAGAACAGCTAGTAAGAAACCTGAAGGGTCTGATGCCACACTCCTGACACTGGTTACGGCTAGGGATGGGTGGATATTTCCTCTTCAGCTACTCAACTAGTAGGTCCCACTTAAGGTCATTAATTCTGGTCCTTGCCACTCAGTTGCAGGTGGATCACAGAGGCTTTTAGTCCATCATGGCCTCTCTCGTGTCCCCTGTGTTTCCAATATCTGTAGCAAATAGATGGTGTCCTCAGGTCTCTATGTACTGATGGTGACTTCCTGAACTTCTGGCTTGGTGACCTCCTCAACTGCCAGAGCTGATCCTGACTTGGAGGTGGGAGGGATTTTATGAATAAAAATGAAATAGGTTGCTGCAATCTCTGCTGAGAAAAGCTAATTGTGACAGAGAGGTAGTGGAGGCTCATGCGGTAGCTTCACCAACATCATGAGAGACTCGCAACTTCCAGCATCTCCCTGGCAATATACCATAACAGAACCACTCCCAGGAAGAAAAAGGCATTTGAGGGAGCTTCTTTTCTGGCAGAGTGAAGGTGGGGTGTTTTTTCCCCTCAGTGGGAGAAATTTACATGCATAATGATGGATGCAATTGACTCCCTGCCTTTAGGCATTGAGGCTAATAACTAAAAGAGACAGAGAACACAGAAGGCGGCCAGTGTGGAGAGCTAAGGTGAGATGTACCACTGCAGAACCAGACTTTTCCGACAACTTTCTATGCCCAGAGGTCTGGGAGTCTGAAGTCTCCCCCAGTACAGAGACTCCAGAAAGAAAGCAGACTCATGACAGACAGAGGGACATGGCTTATTTTACAGAGTGTATATTTAAGTTGTTGGCTGTGTTAGTGCTAGATGATTAACCCATGGGTGTGGTGGGTCTTCTGGCTAAACTTCTGGGCTACCTTTGTAAGATGCTGTCCTGCTTGACCCAAATGCTAAGGAGGCATGGCATGGCATGAGTGGATTGTCCCTACTTAGTTGTTTGAGTGTCCCAGAGTTGCAAATACCTTTTGCCTTGGAACACGGGAGGGGAAAAATACTGCATTCCCTGGAAAAGCCTCGCTGTGCTTAAGGGTTGGTCTGTGACCCCACTCTTTGGGTGCAGAACCCGCTGCTGAGGGTCCCTAATATTTGTGCTGCCTCATCTTCCTGAGGTTTGCAACCTGGTGCTCTACAGCTTGAGCCATTTCCCGATAGCCTGGAGCGTTTTGGGCAGCTAGTTACGGCATGTTTCCTCTGCTGCCTGCCAGCATATTCCTCCTTCACATGATGGGGATGGGAAAGCCACGGTTTGGAAGCAGCAGCGCTGATGGGTTGAGGAGAAACTGTCCTTCCTTTCATCCACAGAGGCACCTCCTCATCCCCCTCCCCGCCTCCCGCAAGTCACCTTCTACTTTTCATGTGCTGGGGAAGGAGGGGAGCAGAGAAGGAAATCTCATTAAAGACCTCACTATTGGGAATGGTTGGATGTCTCATTAGAGTGGGCAAAATGACTCGTTTTCTCTCTGTAGGGTTTTTTGTGGTTTGTTTTTTAATTTTTTTTTCCCCTGGGAGCTCCATGGAGGGAAGGAGTTCATTAAAAAAAAAAAAAAAACAAACCCAAAAAAGAAAAAATAACAACAACCAAAAAAAACCAACCAAAAAACCCCAAATATACATGCCTGTGGGACATGCTGTTTCAGCACCAGGCTTCTACCCCAGAACCTGGGGTTCGAGTAACCCAGGGAAGAAGAGCTCAGCGGCCTTTCCTGCAAGCAAAACGTCGTCGTCATTTGGCTGCTGCTCCATTTGCCCTGTCTCAAATCACGTGAGCCCTGGATGGGGACAGATGGGTCCCCTGGGCTGGAAGTCACATGCTGTGGGGAGAGAGAGATGATGGAGGAAGATGCTGGAAGTTGGGGTGTTG